>OX387434.1:11636641-11989750 GCA_947563755.1 Lochmaea crataegi
AGTTCAAGCTCCATTCTAACTACATCCCAATTATTAGTTTCGTTTTTTTCAGCCCAGAAGTACAAATAACCATTTTGTTTACTACCTTTTAATGGCACTTTGTACTGTGCTGACTGATCTTTGGCAAAATTAGTTCTTACATCTCCTACGTCAATTGTTCGATCTTTAATCGGTTCTCCTAATAAATAAACAGCTCCTCTATGTGTTCGCAGTGTTTTTAAAGCATCTTTATAAAATTCTGTATTCTTAACATTGTAGTTAAGTTGGTTTTTATATAGAATTCCCATGGTGACTGTAGCGACTCCTCCTAAAGCTCCGATTTTTACTAGTGCCATATTACTTAACGGCATGTTTATTGATTTAAATTAAATCGAATTGCAAATTTATAAAATAAATAAAAATAAAGTTAAAGGTATTTTTCTTCTTCTTTCAAGATATCCCTTTGACTAGACTCTTATCTAGTCAAAGACTCAACCTAAATAAAAAAGAAAGGCTTTTTTCTTCTTCTTTCTATTGTTAAATTAAAGGCAAAGGCTACTCAGCCACAGCTTAAATGTCAGGATGGAGGCTTCAGTTGCATTTTGCATTGCATCGACTATTCAGACTAGTAAAGTAAAATGTTGAGACACTGTAATCTTTTTTGGTATGAACATTATCGTTTCGTCAATTTTGAAATACAGTAAAAATATTTTGCACTCGTTATTCATCCCTCAGTATGAATTGATTACATGCTATGCAAGCATTGCAAGCTTACTTATGTATTTTTAAAAAGAAGAATTGTTTTAGAGATCTTAACCCGCTGTATTTGAAAATAAAACAAGCTTTCAAAATAAATAAAATTTTATTTATTTAAGGCACATGATATCTGTGATATGTGTATAAGAAAAATATGTCAACAAATATAATGGAAACAGAGATTTCAAAATATATCTTCCAGTATTACACCAGGCAATTCACTGTTTTATTTCAATTATAAAAGACAACCACAGTACAAGGATATAATTTATGCTTTTACACCATGTACATTTGAATATTTTGATATCCCAGTGAAAAATATATATATTACAGAAATTTTTGTAGAAAAATTAAAACAAATATAAATGTCTTACTTAAATATATCTAAGGCAAGTTCAAAGTTTCTAAAGGAACGACAGGTTTATCGATATACAGTAAGGTCATAAAAAAATAAGCCCCCTGACCAAATATTCATTATTTTTGTAGAAAAACTTTCATAGAATAACAAGCTGCTAATAAACATACCCTCATAAGACATTGTAAATGTACTCAAGGAAATAATGAGAATTGAGTATAAAAACGACCTAAAGGTATCGGATGCCCCTCATAAAATAATGATTTCCAGGGTGTTTAAGATTTTATGACCAAATATAATATAGAATTTGTTAAAAATTACAACAAACGTTAATAAATAAACGACACTCTTCTTGAGCAGAGAGAGATTAACTATGTTTAACCAATTTTCATTTAAAGCCTCCTCATGGTTCCAGACCACCATGAGCATTGTAAGTGAAGAATACATTTAGCGAGATCCAAAGAAACATTTTAAATTTAATTGTAAATAATGGTTGTAGAATATGAAACAGCTCAAATAAAAGGTAGAAAAGTGCCTACCAATGTCTCCCTATTTCCGTTTAACGATGACATTCAAATTAAACAATATTTGTGGTGCTCTGGACTCGATTTCAATAAATTTTCCCCAACATATACAAAAAACAAGCGATTTTATGTGAAACATAGAAATATACATATTAAACTTACGAATTACATTTAATGTAAATAATAAAAATATATCTCTGTATATAATTATAATCTCGAAAAGCAAGAAAAATATAAAATGGCAACTTTTATTTAAATTCCAAAAAATATTCAACAACTAATCAGCCTTATCTCAGTCGTATTTTGACTTTTTTTAAAAAGTGATTTACCTACATATAAAAATGTAGTGTACATAAATAAATAAATAAAGTGGGGTTCGAAAATACCAAACCTTTCCATTTGTTAGAAAAAATCTGTTTTCGAATGCAGCCCCTAGTTTTATTTATTTATTTTTTAATCAAAATGACTTGTTTGAAATAGGGCTGAATATAAAATAAAATATCACCAGCACAATATTAAATGGAAATCTAAGCACTTCAAAGTGTCCGCACAAAACATAACTTTTGGAAGTTTTGTATGTGTTTGGACTCCTAATTCCATCAAAATATTGTTATATTGGCTGTAAAATTATGATAAACCAAATAATTTCATGGAATTGAATGAAGTTGCTAAAGCTACTTCTTCGGGTTTCTTTTTCATAAAAGCTGCTATCATTTCGACTATGGCGGGTAGTGAGCAAGGTTCGTTTCGTTGAAATGTACAATAACGGTGCAGAAACATCATCGATCTAAAAAAAAAGATAACATAAATTTGATAATGTAAAAAAATTTAAAAGCTAGAAGAAAAATTGTAATTTTTTTGTATTTTTAACCAGACATAGAACAGACTAAAGTGTTTTTGAAAGAGGTTAATTTTTAACACTAGAGGGGTGACATGTATATTAAATTTTAGATTGACAAACAACTTTTAAAATAATGTTTTCTAGGAAATCCGGTTTTTTGTTTGTAAAGTTTTTTGACCATTCTTAATAATACATTATGGTATTAAATATAGAAATGAAAACAAACATTTGTGAAATAAAAGCGTGGAAGGTCACGATCGGTATATAGAGCAGACGCAAATGCTAAAAATAGGTATGAATAGAATTAATATGCGACTGGAATTTGACCAAATTGTGCATCACTTTTATTATTAATTTTCCAAAAATCGGTGGCGTTTTAAATACTATACAAATAAAACACAATTTCAGATAATATATTTACATTCTATAAATTATTTTTTATTTAAAATAAATATTCACAAAAACTCACCTTTCCGTTAAACTATCCTTAACTAAATCTGGCAATTTAGAGGCACGAGTATTAGGATACATAAACGGCGAATCTGTTTCCACTACCAATCGATCTAAAGGTAAACCACCTGATTCTAGAAGCTTTCGCACTCCCACGTCTGATTTATCTTTACATAAGTATCCTTTAAAAAAAGCAACGATTAATTATTGATATTCAAATTGTCTGGAAGTTTAATTTTACCTGTTAGTCCTATGTAAAACCCTTTATCAAGATATGCGAGAGCTTGTTCTTGAGTACCAGTAAAACAATGTATCACAACTGGAGGTAGCTTAGCACTGTATTCGTCTAGAACCTTTAGTAGATCTTCGTGTGCGTCTCGTTCGTGTACAAATATTGGTTTATTTGTTTCAATAGCTAATTCAACCTACAATAGATGTTATGTAACAAAATGCTCTTGAAAATGAGTACCTGTATAAAATTTGATCAACTATTTACATAAATCAGTAAAATAATGACAAAGAGGCCGCTAACTTATATGTAAAAGCTGTTCTTGAAGAATTCAATGTTTAACAATTTATACAATTAAATTCACAAAGAAAGAATCAAAGGATTACAAGTTTTTCTATTGTTATTATAAACATTTTATCTCCATAAATGTTTCCAAGAAGTTTGTTTAAAACAAAATGCTTCATTAAATGAACAATCATGATAAGATCAAACAGCTGTTTTAAATCAAACATTTAATGCAAATTCCGTAGATAACATTGACTAATTTATACATGATTGTTTACATTTTGATTAATTAAATAAGTATGATTCATAGATAGTCACAAAAACCACATATAACTAGATGATTTTAAAATTATGAACAATGTACAATATTATACCATTCAGAATTACTGAATCCAATTGAAATCTAACTAGTAAATTAACTGTGAAGCGTGAAAATAATTTTTCTGAATAAAGTTAATACTTACATGCTTTCTGAACACCAATTTCTGATCTTCTGGATCCGAAAAATTTCTGTTGTAGTCTAATCCACATTCCCCTATTGCTACACACTCAGAATTGTTGGCTATATGCTTTAATTCATCCCAGGATTCGTCTGTATAAGATTTGGCATCATGAGGATGTATACCTTTAAATTGAAAAGTTTAGTAATTAATATAATATGCGTTGAAGGAATATGTTGAAATAAATACCTGCAGTTGAATATAACGTATCTGGGTATATTCTGGTTAATCTGAGAGCTTCTTTGCTCGCTTTTACAGATGTCCCCGTTACCATAATTTTTCGTACGCCTAAAAATTAAATAAAACTATCTACTTTGACTAATTTTCCTAATTAATTATCCCATAAAATTGTGTCGTACAGATGTTACATTAAATTACTTAACACTTGAGTAATTTATACTGAACATATGCTGTTATGACTCAATATAAAAAGTCCTTCTTACCTGAGTCTTTGGCCCTTTGAATAACAGAATCCAAGTCTCTACTATACTTTTTATTTGTAAGATTAGCACCAATATCAATAAGAATATAATTTTCGTAGTATTTTTCCATATCCAACAATTCTGAGTCCTGATTTTCTACTTGAGCTGCCATGTTACGTAAATGTTTATGGATGATTGGTCAAATTTTAAATTGGCAATTAAAATAAATAAATAATCTAATTATAAAAAATTACAAACATTGAAATCTTGGATCCAGTTCTATCTTCGTGTCAAAGAGTCAAAGTCAAAAATAAGTTATATACTGTCTGCTGTCAAGAAAACTAAAAACCAAAATTACTACCAAACTCTTCTTCTGTTTTAAAATGTCTTTTTTTGTTTGTATATACAGTTATCAGTTAAAATGCCTTGTGATCTTCTTTTTTTACTATATCCTGGGGGATAATATACCTAGTTTTATGTGCTAATAAAAAGAGTAAATAACCACACTATAGTTTAAAAAAAGAAGACAGAAATATATTTTGACGACTTACATTTCATTTTCCCGCGTTTTTAAGTGGTCGGTATCTAAAGGGTACAAGTGGTGGCTATTATTTTTTCAGTTTTATATTTTTATTGAAATTTTTTGTTTTAAATGTAAGAATTTTATTGACTTACTTAAATTATACATACAACTAATTTTAATATTCTTGTAACTAGAACTCGAACTAGAATGCCGTCTCCGGCACCCTCAGAAGACGGTTCTAGGACTCCTAGACGTTCAGGAAGGAATATGGAAGGCTCCAGGACGCCAAGACGTGAAGGTGCCCAAACACCGTCACGTAGAGGTAATGCAACCCCAAGAAGAGAGGAACCATCGCCAGCAAAAAGTACCACCTCCTCAGTCAGAACCCCAAGAAAGGGACGCACCACTCCAGCAAAAAGTGTATCCACTGTAGACACTCCGATGAGATTCGGAGTTCCTAGAAATGATATTGACGGCCAAGTTGAAATTCCTTCATCACCAGCTCATAGTATTGCTCCTACAAGTCCTGGCACAGGTTGGATCAATATTTTTAATATTTTATAAATTATGACCAAGTATATTTTTATTAGGTCTGGTGATGAGCGAAATTGATTTAAGTTCACCACTTAATTATGGTACACCTAGTTCATTAGGCTCAATTAAAACGCCTAGATCTGGTATTAGAGGAACTCCTATTCGTATGAGACCAGATATTCGTTCTGATAAAAGAATTAGACAAGTAAATGTTGGAGGAGATACAGCAGTGAGTAATTTTATTTATTGAACAAAACTCTGCTACATTTTATGTATCTTTTTTTGAAGCATAATAATTTTTGTATAACTGATTTGAATATTGTAGTAAGACATCAATATGTAGAATGTCTGTAGTCCATAGTAAAAGTAGAAATATCCCAGCTACAAAAATTAACATTGGAATTGATGACAAAATATTTCTAAAAATTGAGTCATTCGAAATTTTGTAAAGTTTATTTTTTACTTTATTTCTTCTGTTAGAATCACTATATTTGTCTTCAACCTAAAAATTGAAACATTGAAATATCTATGGTTGCCTGGTGTAAACAATGTTTATAAACAGTTATTACCCCCTACCAATTGAAGATTTTTGAAGGGAGCTCGGCATAGGGGACATAAATTATTCCAAGTAGTTTTCTTCCAAAATGTATACAGACATTCTAGACAAAAGGCATGTCCACATTCTGATTTAACAGGTATTTTCAAGGGATTGAAACAAATTGGACATTCCTTGTTATAAATAAATGAATCTAAAACATTGAATAGTTGAAAATGTGCTAAAGAAATTGTATAGAATTTTTTATTTACCATTAATTTTTGTGTTTGAACTTTCTTTTTTATTTTTCTTATAATGCTTTTGTAAAATTACAAATATTATTATTAAAAATATAACAAACACAATGTGGTATCCAAAAATTATCATATCAATATATTCTTCATACATGTTTAATTTAGCAAAAAATTTATAAAATGCACATCTCTTCAAATAGTAGAATAAAAATTTGCATTTGACAGATTTATTTTCAATATAACAGATTTGACAGGAAGTTTTTGTTTTCAATAAAATTCTCATTTTAGTTAGATCCCATTCCTGAGAGTCATGAATCAGATTCAACAACTCCACATTTAGTTATTTGGGGCACTAATGTATCAGTCTCTGAATGCAAAGAAAAATTTAAACAGTTTATACTGCGTTTTATCGACCCCAATGCTGATGAAGATGAAAGAACTGATGATATGAATCTTAACGAGCCCATTTATGTACAAAAGTTAGAAGAAGTAAGTAAACTTATCCAAACTAAAAACAATTGTGTTAATATACATATGATTTTTTTTATAGATTCACACTTTAGATGAACCATTTTTAAACGTTAATTGCTCTCATTTAGAAACATTCGATGGCAATTTGTACAAACAGTTAGTTTGCTATCCACAGGAAGTTATACCTACTTTTGACATGTGTGTTAACGAAATGTTTTATGAAAGATACCCTGCAGCTGTTCTAGAACACCAGATTCAAGTTCGACCTTTTAATGCTGAAAAAACTAAGAATATGAGATCCTTAAATCCAGAAGGTATTTAAAAGTATTTAATGAAATTTTTCAACTTTTATCATTTTTAAATTTCCAGATATTGATCAGTTGATAACAATAAGTGGTATGGTAATTCGTACTTCCAATATAATGCCTGAAATGAGAGAAGCTTTCTTCAAATGTATCGTTTGTCAATTTTGTACAACAGTTGAGATTGACAGAGGTCGTATTACAGAACCAACTTTGTGTACCAGCTGTAATACAAATCATACTTTCACTCTAGTTCACAATAGATCACAATTTACTGACAAACAGATGATAAAATTGCAAGAATCACCCGGTAAGTTGATAATAATTTAAGTTTATTTAATAATTAATTTCTTTTATGCTTTAGATGATATGCCCGCTGGTCAGACTCCACATACAGTAGTTCTTTTTGCCCACAATGATTTGGTAGATTCGGTACAACCAGGAGATCGTGTTACTGTAACAGGAATTTACAGGGCACAACCTTTGCAAGCAAATCCCAGGCAAAGAAATATTCTTTCAGTTTATAAAACTCACATTGATGTGTTACATTTCCGTAAAATTGATCATAGAAGATTATACGAGGAAGAAAATGGGTAAGTTGAAAAAATATAATCATCTACCTTATATACTTTCATTTACTGTTTTTTTTTTAGTAAAGACCATCGTTTTCCGCCTGAAAGAGTTGAACTTTTAAACATTTTATCTCAAAAGCAAGACATATATGAGAGACTAGCAAGAGCTATAGCTCCTTCAATTTACGAAAATCAAGATGTTAAAAAAGGAATACTTTTACAGTTGTTTGGAGGGACTAAGAAGACTTTTGTAACATCCGGCAGGTCGAATTTCAGAGCAGAAATAAATATTTTAATGTGTGGAGATCCAGGTAATTATATAAAGTTTATATTTTTTGTAACTTTATTAAATTAATATTGTTTTTTAGGTACTTCAAAATCCCAGCTTCTTCAGTATGTATTCAATTTGGTTCCAAGAAGTCAATATACTTCCGGAAAAGGTTCATCAGCAGTAGGTCTTACTGCTTACATTACAAAAGATACAGAAACTAGACAATTAGTACTACAAACTGGTGCTTTGGTTTTGGCTGATAACGGAATTTGTTGTATTGACGAATTTGATAAAATGAATGATTCAGCACGTAGCGTTCTTCATGAGGTAAGCTCTAATTGTTTATTTAACAGTTTCTGTGTAAAGGTACTGATGGTGTAATATTTGTTGAATAAATAAATGAACTTCTCGAGCTTAACTGTTATTACCAAGACAAAATAATTATTATTTTTAAATACCCCGTTTGGAGACGCTATACCTCCTGACAAGTGACATTTGACAAGAGCGAACTATACATTAAAGGAAGTCTATTTTTATTTTGTAGGTGATGGAACAGCAAACACTCAGTATTGCAAAAGCCGGTATCATCTGTCAATTAAATGCACGAACATCAATTTTAGCAGGTGCGAATCCGAGTGAATCTCAATGGAATAAAAACAAAACTATTATCGAAAATGTACAACTACCTCACACACTGTTGTCAAGGTATTAAAATCAACTTTCTACATAAATCTTGATCCATAATTATCCAATTTTGTAGGTTTGACTTGATATTTTTAATTCTGGATCCTCAAAATGAAATTTTCGATCGAAGACTTGCCAATCATTTAGTTTCGCTCTATTACAAAACAAGAGACCAAGAAGACGATGAAATTTTGGTAATATAAGTTTTCTTTTTTCTTATAATTTTTTTGTTAATAACAATGAATATATTTTTTAGGACATGTCAATATTGAGAGATTACATTTCATATGCCAAAGAACACATAAGTCCAAAATTGGGAGACGAAGCTTCGCAAAAATTAATACAGTGCTACGTCGATATGCGTAAAATAGGTTCGGGAAGAGGACAGATTTCCGCATATCCAAGACAATTGGAATCTTTAATTCGACTCTCAGAAGCTCACGCTAAAGTTAGATTCTCTCAGATAGTCGAAGTGGAAGATGTCGAAGAAGCTTATAGGTACGTTTGAACTATTTTCATTTTAATACCAAACTCTGTAATTATTTTATTTTTTAGACTGCATCGAGAAGCTTTAAAACAATCCGCGACAGATCCTCTGTCTGGTAAAATTGACGTTTCTATCCTGACAACTGGTTTAAGCAGTGCTGCCAGAAAACGAAGGCTGGAACTAGCACAAACTGTTAAAAAACTCATTGAAGAGAAGGGTCTAGTGCCAACTATCAGTTATCCCAAATTGTTTACGGAATTGAAGGAAAATTCAGCCATAGTAAGTTTATTTTAGTATTTAACTGTTTAATTAAGGAAAAAGGCTTTGGAACAGTTATAGTTATGTCAAGTACCGACTCGAGTCATGTAAAATGCTGTAATTGAGAGCACCATCCTTCAAACCACCTCTCCTTTAATTTCCCTTAGATTTTACCACTCCCGACACTCTCAGGATCTCCCGTTTCCTGCGTAACTACTTCAATTTCTTTCACAATAAGATTTGAACACTGTGACCATGTGAAAGCGCCTTTGCTGAAAATAGTTTCAATTATCAAAAGATTTTTAACAACTTCTTCTTGTTCACTTTATTTTACACTTTGTGACTCAAATTGAACATTTTTGATTGAATTATCAAAAGATCTACTAACATCTTCTTTGTAGCCACTTCATTTTATACTGTTTGCCTGAAAAAGAGTAGTTTTTACTGAATTATCAAAAGATGTTTCAACATTTTCGTAAGCCTCTTAATTTGACACTGTTTGCCTCAAAAACAGTCTTTTTTACTGAATTATCAAAAGATCTTCTATCTTTGTCACTTAATTTTACACTTTTCGCCTAGGAAAAATATTTTTTACCAAATTATCAAAAGATCGTTCAACTTCTTTGTAGCCACCTTCTTGGCCACTTTCTTTTACACTCTGTGACATAAATTAAACATTTTTGATTGAATTATTAAAAGATCTTTGTAGCCACTTCATTTTACACTCTGTTCCCCAAAAAGAGTATTTTTCACTGAATTATCAAAAGATGTTTCAACATCTTCGCAAGCCACTTCATTTTACACTGTTTGCTTCAAAAAGAGTATTTTTTACTGAATTATCAAAAGATCTTCTAACTTCATTGTAGTAGCCACCTTAATGGTCACTTTCTTTTACACTTTGTGACATAAATTAAACATTTTTGATTGAATTATTAAAAGACCTTCTTTATAGCCACTTCATTTTCCACTCCGTGTCTCAAAGAGTATTTTTTACGGAACTATCCAAAGATCTTCCATGATCTTCTTCGTAGCCACTTCATTTTACACTCTGTGCTCCAAAAAGAATATTTTTTAATGAAGTATCAAAAGATATTTCAACATTTTCGTAAGCCTCTCCATTTTACACCGTTTGCCTCAAAAAGAGTATTTTTTACTGATTTATCAAAAGAACTTTTAGCCACCTTCTTGGTCACTTTATTTTTCACTTTGTGACATAAATTAAACAAAACCACTTCATTTTGCACTCGTGCCTCAGAGTATTTTTTACTGAATTATCAAAAGATCTTCCAACTTCTTTTTTGTAGCCGCCTTCTTAGTCACTTAATTTTTCACTTTGTGATGCAAATTGAACATTTTTCATTGAATTATCAAAAAATCTTCCAACAGCTTCTTTGTAGCCACTTCATTTTACAACACCACTCCTCAATTTTTATTTGAGTCAAGGGACAAGACTATTACGATACTATACGCTTTGTGAGGATTCAGACTCCACCAGGCCTTCATGCTCCTCAACTTGGTTTGCCACTCCACGCGTCATGGGAATAGAGATTGTTGATTTTAAACTTTATCTTCTTTTAGATGATTACAAGAGAACAGTACGAGGATGCCCTTAAAGATCTTCAAGATGATGGAATGATAGTTGTAATGGGGAAATCAATGATAAGAATAGTTAAAAATAGAGATTAAGTACAAATTGTCACTTTTTTATTGAAGATTGTGTTTTAATAAATATTTTTAGGTAAATTTTGTTTTTACTTAAACTGCACTTACCAATTCAATTGAAGAACTTGAGAAAATAAGGTACAGGTAACATGAAGAAACAGTCTTTTTTTTGACGTATCCAATGTATTTCGTTCTTTACAAAAACGTCTAAAAATCACAGTTTTATAGTTTAAGATTAAGTTACAACAAATATTTTTCATCACAATTTAAAAAAACATTGAAACTTAAATCGCATTAAGACCGAACATTTCCTTCCTAAGATTTAGCCATTCCAACGTTTTTTGGGTTAAACCCTTTTTTTGGTTTGTCGCTCTAACAGCATCGTGAAATTTGTCTTCGTTCCGTCTCAAATACATAAGAGCGTCTCTCTTTAACTGTTCTAACTTGTTAGGGTCAATTTCGGCGATGTCTAACATTTCCGTTAAATAAGGGTTTAACCGGTAGTAGACGTCCGCGGGAAGAAGATCCGATAACATCGTATGAACCCCTGAAAAAACGATCGCAATTACAAAGTGGCGCAGTCAATAGGATTTAAAACATTCAGTAGTTCAAATGAACAACTTATTTTTACCTCTTACTGCATCTATCTACTAAAAATCAATATTACAGACTCACCTTCTGTATCAGTAGCACTATCAATAATGGCAAAGAACTTCTTTTTCCACGACGAATTAGTAATTGCAGCTTCTTTTTCATCTGAACAAGTTAAAACTGGATTTGGAGCCGTCCTACCTGTACCAAAAGATATAACGCATTGAATCGGAGTATTTGGCCATAATAATTTGGCTTCGTGAATTGCTACAGCTGTGGGATTATTAACCAGAATTCCACCATCCTAAAATTTGGAGAAATTAATACATCACTCACAAAAGTTAGTACAAGATGAAAATTTTTACCTGATGAAGCATGTTTCCTAATTTAAATTCTTCGAAATAAGTGGGGGCAGCTGCTGAGGCTCTTACTGCTTCCCAAACTTGGTGGTTATATCCACCTTTATATTGCGATTGAACTTTGCACGGCAAGGAGTAGTTTCTGAATATGTAGGCTGATAGTCTGGATTGATTTACTATCGCTGATACAGCGCAAAACTACAACAAACAGATACATAAAATCGAAGACATTTATATATTTCTTTAAAAAATTAAATTGTTTTCAATTTTCATGTAACTTTCGGCTTAAGAATAAAATAAAGTAAAAAATATATTTCCCTAAAATCCCATTAGCAGAATAACCCTGTATAAATGATACTGATATTAAAAATAGAAAGTAGGTACAATGTGATTATGCAATGTTTTTTTTATAAAGAGATTTGGTTTTAACTTGGCATGAAAATTGATAATTATTTTTAACTATGATGTAAGCAACAACATTTGTAATTATTTGTGGAGAAATAAGACAAATTTAAACACCTACCTTGGGCACTTTCAAATTCCTCCTAGTTTCTATAAGCAACATATCATCCCACTGTTCTTTCAACAGTTTCTCCCACAAAGGAGTATCATAGTACGAATGACTCCACACTAAATTGCTAGTACCAATAAATGCAGATTGGGTAAAAATCTCGGTGCTAATACTTTTGTAAATATCTGAAATTTCATCTAAACTCTTTTGTTTTAAACACAGCAAAGTAGCTATAATAGCACCTGTACTGACACCACAAATAAAGTCGAACATTTCATATATTGGTTTCCCTGATAGTTCTTCTAGTTTTTTCAACATTTCTATTACTAGTATGCCACGTACTCCTCCACCATCTATGGACAAAATTCTAATACCAACTTCAGATACGGGATCTGTGTAACCCAACAAAGCAGTGGCTACGTTCAAAGTGCTTAAAAGATTTGCATTTTTTGTATTTTTTCGAATGCATAGTAGAGATTTAACAGCTCCGTCCTAAAAATAAATTTGATAAAAAATACTGTTTAATATATTTATCAATGGATGTTTACCTTAACAGCATTATGCTTTGCTTCAGGATATTGTTCTAAATGAGATATTAAATCTTCTATTCTTCGTATTTGATTGCTTTCATTATCTGCTACAGCTATTGAACTTAAAACTTGATTAGTTCTTGCAGCTATTGCTTCCTAAAAATTAAAAAAAAATGTTTGGGTTTTTCCAAATAATAAACAAACCTACATTTCTCAATTACTTACTTGGGATACTACTGGTTTTGGAACAGTCTTCCATCTAGGCAGGATTTCCTTTTTCACTTCCTCTTTACTTCGGATATTTATATTTAGTCCACTTAAGACGTTTTGTATAGGTAAAGATAGTCTGCTAGGGCTGCTTGGCTCTTGTTTGACATCTTTGGTGTCTGGAACTGGTGGGTTATTTACACTTTCAGTAGTTGAAGTAAAATACTTGAATAGTTCCTTTCCATAGGTTTTAGAGTCGATCTTTTGAAGAAACTGTGCGAATTCTTTGTTCAATGCTGTCTCGAAAGTATTATCATTGGTAAATTTGGAAAAATATTTTTTCAATTCATTTATTAGTTTCCACTGGTTTAAAACAATATTTTTCGCTTGCATTTTGGCAGAATCTACCACATTTGATGAACCCGACGTAATTTTCCTAAAATTATGATTAAAATGAGTATATAAATCGTGAGTCGTTCAAATTTATATAGAAAATAGAAATGAGCAGTAACCACATATTACAGATGATTTTGACGTATTTGTGGCGTGACTATGACCTTTTACGTCAAATTTGTTGTGGTTTGAAATGATTGGATCAACGATTTTCCCATCATGACTAATAATAGGGCAATATGGAATTCCACATTAAGAATTTATTAACAAAGAAAATAAGTAACATGAACTTATAAATAACCTGCCAGCCTTGACCGGATTATGAATCAGATATAGATATAATGGTTTTTTTACAGTTAAAAATTGGTGGGTAGATACGAGGTAGGTGTCTACAGATCACCTACAACGTTTCTGAACTAGGGATGGGAAGGTCACGAACGACCCGTTCTCAAAGACCGAATCAGTTCCAAGACCCGTGATTGATTCAATCACGTTCTGTGACCCTGTCGTTCGAATGAACTGAACCAAGCCACCGCTGTTGTAGTACATTTATGTTTTAATTTGACAAAAAATACAAACTATTTCAATTTTTGGATTGTTATTTACAAATTCAGTCATTCATCATTCATCCACATCATGAAACGATGGAACAAATAAACAAGGTCATATGAACGAATCTTCAAGAACGGGTCATTTTAATGGTTGATCTGGAAGACCCGGGTCACCAAAATGAGCCGGGTCTTACCATCACTATTCTGAACCATTTCAATTTTAGCAAGCTCCACTCCACCTTACTCGTCATTCTCATCTCAAATAGGGATGGCGATCTGAAATCGATTAATCGAAGAATCGATTCGTAGGACCAAATAAATCGATTTTTTAAATCGATATGTTGTTCTGAATCGATTCAGTGAATCGATATTTCACCCTTGAAAATCGACATTCGATTTTTTCTGGTTTGGTTTTGGGAACTATAAGCTATATTATCTATTTTCTTGACTTTTTAATGTAACAAATACATTTAGAAAATAAATAGGTAATAAAAATAATTGTTATTATCGAATGATTTTACTGATAAGAGATCCCAGAGATTGTTTATTATGGTATCTTTCTTGTTTTTCATAAAATGGATTTATATTTACATTGTAAATAAAAACTTGAAAAAAATCGATTTTTTAGAAATCGATCTTATAGACCTCGATTTTTTTATGAATCGATTCATCAGGTTACGATTCGAATCGATTTAAAAATCGATCTTTTTTGGAAAGAATCGCCATCCCTAATCTCAAAAGTAAAAACATAACCTTAGAATATTTATAAATACTAACCTCTTATTCAATCCTTGAAGTTTCCTGTTAACGTGGAAACTAAACACTCCAACTTTACGAGTTTTTGCGGACACAAACATACAGAAACTGAATTTGTCTATATAAAAATGGAGCACCCTGCTTACTACAGATGTTTGTTGTTATATGACTAAACAGCACTTAAAATTAATTAAGAAATATATCGATTAGTTTGTAGGTCAAAAGAATTACTACGTGATTACAGTAACGTACACGACACTTTTTTTTAACGAAAATCACTATATATAGCAATATAAAATTACACTTTTTGATAGCAAGTTTAACTATACTTTTTCAATGTTTACTTCACAATGTTTTTTTAAGACTGAACGCGATTGGAATCAGTTAAGCATTTATATCAATGAATAAACAACATACTACGTTTCCTTATATTTACGCGAATACCGGATAGGTGTTTAATTGTTTTTGTTTAAATATTATGTACGATATTTTTTCTACTTGAACCCGTGCCAAACGAGAAAGTAGTTTGTAAACACACGTGTTGTTTACATTTCGTTTGGATTGGAAGGTGTGACGACAGATCGTATGACGATAACCACACCTCCAAAATCACACCACTAACGGGATTCTTTATATTTGGTTCGATTATAATAACAGTAAAATTAATTTGTCTATGGTTCCATATATCCATAGATTCCTTCTCAATGGCATTCTTCGAAATAATATAATTTTTTTTCGCTTTGGGAGCCCAAGGAATAGTGCCCCAATTGAATCCTTGAAACTGCAAAGAATCCCTCAACAGGCTGGCAAGAGACAACAAAGTGTCTCTAATATGGGTAATGAAATGGCGGACCAGTTAGCTAAAGAAGGCTCTAAAGGAGACTTCATAGGTCAGGAACCGTTTTGTGGAATCACAAAAGATTGCATAAGAGGGGAAATCGGGAAGATAGGGCTAGATAGGGAACACCATTTCAAATGGAGGGTGACACAAGGGCACCTCCATACAACGAGTTTACTGAACCAGGTAGACAAGGAACTCTCAACCAGGCTATTGAAAGTGGGTAAGAGACATTTGAAGACAGTTACCGACCTGGTGACTGGACACTGCACCTTGAGGAAACATCTGTACAATATGGGCAAAGTTAGTGAAGCTATGTGCAGAAAATGTGAACTTGATGATGAAACACCTACCCACATACTCTGCTTCTGTGAGGACTTACAAGAACTTAGACGGAAGCACTTTGGAGAGGAATTTATACAACCATCACAACTACTGAAAATCCCTCTAGTCAAACTAGTGGCCTTTATAGAAGACACGCAGCTTCTGGAATGGAAGTAGATAACATGGGAAATGGTACAAAGATTCAGTTCATGTGCCTGGGCTGATGAGCACAACCCAAATATATGAATGAATGAATCCTTGCTGAAAAGTAGTCAAATCGTGGAGACCGCAGTCTTCATGGGACAAATATTCAAAAATTTTACATGACTTTCAGTTAACAAAAAAGCAGGGCCGCTATACGTGAGAGAAAACAAATTTTTTTATAGTTGCCCATTTTTTGTGCGGGGGCCTCGACTTAAGTATTTTCTCCAGGTCCACAAATGTTCCACTAGTTTTTCCGGGATATCTTGCCGATTATATTTTTGAAATGAAAATTCCTTTTCTCTTGAAGAGATCAGAAATAGCTTCGAGAGTATTTATATTCAAATTCAAGATTTTGCTGAAAAACATGATATTTGTTTGGATCCGATTAGACCATCAAAAAGAAAGCGGAAGATCCCAGCTACAACTAAAGATTATGTGGTGGAAAGCAATGGGCATGACACACCGATAGAAATTTCATCAGAATCTCCAGATTAAAATCATATACCGGAGAATAAATATATCCACTACCAAAATAATGGATAACTTAATAGCTAATTTTAGAGAGAGGTTCTCGAATTTGCCATTGGCAAAATCGGTAGATGCATTATTCTAGCTAAATATAAAAGAAAGTCAAGATTTTATAGAAAATTATTCTACAACAGGAGGTGTGGATGTTCCTATGCTTGAGGCCGAGGTAAATATGCTGCTAACTTTAAAATATTTGGAAATAGATCTAGAATCTATTAAAAAGCATATTAGAAAAGACTTTTGTCCAAACCTCTACAAATTAATTCAAATTGCTATATCCCTTATTCCTATAAGTTCAGTGAGAATCGATTCTCCAAAGTATCAATTATTCACATCGAGGATGATTTGGTAAAAGAAGATGGTACAGCACGGGCTTTTATTTCCAATAAAATAATTCATAAATAGGCTAGATCACATCATTATAGTCCAGGCCCTTCCTAGGCCCCCCAGGTCTGATGGCTAATTACGCCAGCAGTGGAGCTATTATGTGTATACACTGTGTTCATTTGAAAAGGACCCATCCTTAATATTTAAAAAATGGGACATATTAAAAGGAAATGCCGAAACACGTCTACTTTCAACTTGAGGGGGACACTTTGTTTTGGCGCTAATGTCATAAACGTCAGATTCACCTCCTCCCTACTGAAGATACCCCTTAAATTTTTTCAAATGGCATAAGGTATCAATAAGTCATACCTCATTTAACAGGTCTGGTAAATCTCTATTCAATCATTTTGTTTTGCCTTTGATACCAGCCTTCCATTGTTATTTAATCGTTGTTTGAAATTGGCTGTCTTTCAACTTTTATTGCCTGAATGTTAACGGTGGTCACTTTGCACACATGCTTGAATAGCAGTTTTTTCTTGTTAACAGTTGTCCTATTCACTATTTGTAAATTTTTTTATTCTTTAAAGAGTCTTTCTGTCATAACCCACATAGCACGCAATATTCCTGGGATATTCTCTCAATGTCCTAGAAGGAATATAAATATTCCGAATATTCCAAGAATATCCGGTAAATATATATATTCTGAACGGACATTCTAGGGATGTTCCCAATAGAATATCCATAAAATAATATTAGGGGCAAATCCTAAGAATATCTCTTGAGGAATATCTTTCGTAGAAGATTCTCAGAATATTCGGGAAGGGAGTTTCTAAAAGCATACTGAGTAAGAGGCCATTAGTTAGCATAAGAAGAATTGACATCTGCCAGTCTGCCATTGAATTATTTGACGCCTCCAGTCATCCATTTGCAATATTTGCATCCATACTTTTGTGTGTAGTGTGAATCTTTAAGGTGAGTAAAATTTTGGTACTTATTATTATGAAATTAAAAACAAATAAGTAGGAAAATTATTAGAGTTCTAAAATATGTTGGGGAAAATGCGGTAATACAACCTGCAAACACGTGTGAATCAAATTATAATCGGCACTCTAATGAATTAACTAATGAAATATCCGACTCCGAATTGTATTAAAATTCATGTTTATGTTTGTTGCAGATGATACTGCTGTAGAGGCCAACAGAAAATGCAGATTTAGTGCCTCTATTTAACATAGCAGACATAGAAGAACTGGACATCTACAAACTGCTTTCAATCTAGATGCGTAAGTGATATTATTATATTCTTACAAAATTACTACACAATACTATTTAATGAGAAATCTAATAAATAAAATTTTCTGTAGGTTATTTACCTAAGCCATGAGGGAAGATTGGATTACAAAGAAAGTGTTAGGAGAACTTTGAGAAAAATCTTTAAAGAGGAGGTAGCCATGATGTACAGCTTTCAAGGACATAAAGGGAAAAACTCATTTAATAAAACTCAAATATGCATTGCCCTAATAAGTGAGTATTATGTTTTGTTGACAGTTTTGTGTAGAAATAAATTAAATTGTTGAACAAGTTTAGCAAAAATGATAAAGCACTATTGTTGCAGTAAGTAATTGCATAATATATAACGCTTTATTATAAATAGAATTAACTCACAGAGTATAATATATAGAGGGGCAATTTTAAAGCTAAACAGAATAGTATTCTATTATAATGTACTATGTCGATTTGAGTTACATAAAAGTGATAGCTCTCTTGAAATAATACTTCTGTAATTGCTTGTTTTTTACATAAAACTATATAATTTATTTCCATGTACAACAAGATTTGGTAAAAAATAATTCAATGTCAAACTAATGAAAGCTCCTCAACCTTATAAAAATTGAAAGATCGAGATGAATAGATATTTATGTATGCAAACAGGGCACAATAGATCTTTTAGGTCTCAGTGAATGCCACTCCAGTATTTGTTGGCAAACAGGGTTGATATATCAAGTCAAAATTTGAAATACGATACATCTGTTGTGTATTAAATAATAGAATATTATGGCATTTTCTACTTCCAATTTTATTGATATTGCAAAAATATTGGTAAAATTTTCAAATTTTAACTTTATACAGATTACTCATACTTTATTATTGATATTGGATTGGAAATAATATTTATTCCAAACACAAAAACTATAACAACTTTTTTTTTAGAATCTGTCTTAAAACAACACTCTGAAACTACTTCCAAGGATGTTGAAGTGGAAATTAGCAAATGGTTAGCTAAAGCCAAAGAACGTATGAAAAAATTCCCAACTGAAGATAATGATGTATTGGAAATAAATAATTAATTAATATTTGGTTTTTATATATCCTTTCATATAATTTCCCTTAATAGTTGAGTTTAATTTACAAGAAATATTCATGTAGTGTGAAATGTACATTCTTCAAATATCGTCAGGAGGACATTGAAAGAATATCTGGAATATACTTACAATATTCCCTTGGTATTGTCCCTTTAACGTGCCAATCTGAATATTCATGGACCATTCAAGGAACATCTGCAATATTCATGGTATATTCGCTTGGAATGATCCCCGAATGTGCCAGTTTGAATATCCTTGGAATATTCCAGTAATATCGGGAATATGCGTCGTATATTCCTTGAAAATATCCTTCGAATGCATCTTGCGGAATATCTATATGATATTTATAGAATATCTAGGATATTCATGGAATATTCTCACAGGATATCCATCGACTATTGTGGAGACTGAACAAAGTGTTAATCCTAGGAATATTCTATGAAGAATAAATATATCTCTTGGACATTCACTGAATATACCATTATTCTTGCGGAACATTCTATGAATATCCTATGAATCAAATTTTGCTATCTGGGAACATAATACAAGGGCATACGAAAAGTTGAAAGAGAGCAAATTTTAAACAACGATTAAAGAACAATGGAAGACTGGTATCAAAGGAAATACAAAATGATTGAATAGAGATTTACCAGACCTTTTAAATGAGGTATGATTTAATACCTAATGCCATTTGAAAAAATGTAAGGGGTATCTCCAGTAGTGAGGGGGTGAATCTGACGTTTATGACATTAGCGCTAAAAAGTGTCCCCGTCGAGTTAAAAGTTGACGTGTTTCGGCATTTCTTTCTAATGTCCCATTTTTGAAATATTGAGGGTGGGTCCTTTTCAAATGAACACATATATTATCATATGTGTACTTTTTTTGTAAAAAATTCTATTTACGATAAAATTTTTAAACGGGATTCATTTATTTTGGCAGTCCCATATGACTGGACTCTACGTTTTTTTGCTTGGGTGCCTAAGGCAGAGTGCCCCAATTGAATCCATACTGAAAATTAGTCAAATCGTGGAGACCAGTCTTCATGCGACAAATATTCAAAAATTTTACAAGACTCTCAGTTAACAAAAAAGCAGAGATGCAGCTATAGGGCGTTTGCGTGAGAAAAAACAAAAAAACTGTTTTTTTATAGTTGGAAATTTTTTGTGTAGGAGATTAGGGGGGCCTCGACTAAGTATTTTTCCTCAGGTCCACAAATGTCTGAGTTGTCGGGTTTGCAAAAAGTATTAGTTTTTCAGGGGTATCTTGCTGATTATATTTTTTTATACCAAGTATACTTATTAATTTCGAACCAGTTACCACAAAAATTTTTCTCAATATTGCTCTTACAAAAATAGCCTGTAAATGTTTGTAATTTTTGAAATAAACACACATATTTTCGGAAAATATACTTTAAAATAATTACGACACAAAAGTTTAATTCAGCTTCGCTTTTTTTTTATTATCTGAGAGCAGTAGGTATTATATATTTATTACCAAAAAACTACGTATCTATTTATTGTTGTTTACTTCGGAAGTTATATTTATACAGTGATAATATTTTTACGAAAATATTCGGTGCGTAATTCACAACATTGGAAATTCGCAATTTGATGAGTGCATGCTTTCACCTTGAAAATTTTAAAAAAATATACGCATCAGTCAAATTCTCATCATCGGAAATACTAAACTAAAAGTAAACAATTAAGAATAATTGTTTACACACAAGGTCGATTTAAAATTTCTGCAAACTGCGGAAAAATTTTTAATTATCAGATTTACGGGTAAAACCATCCACAAATGATCAAATAAGTTTTCCAATTATTCTTATGCATCAGACAGAAGCAGCACTATACATTTTCTATTTGATTTTGATCTTAGTGTAACTTCAAAATCCAAGATAAGATCCATTACCAATGAAATTAAAATGGGACCACCTTCGAGCTGTACTAGTAGAATACATCGCTGATCATAATTAAGTACTTACCTTGTTTTGGAATTGTCATAAACCTTAATCGCTATACATTTTCTATTTGATTTCGATTGTTTTCTTTGTGTAACTTCAAATTGAAATGAGACCACTTTGGAACTGTACTGAATCATTGAAAAAGGTTATAAATGAAAGTTATGCCCGAACACACAAAAAAAATATGTAGCTTCAAATTGGGAACCTCCTTTAAGAAAAAACGAAGTAAAACTCTGCTTATATTGAAAAAAATATATTTCAGGATTATAAGGAATAAAATACTGTTTAATTCTGAATAATTTTATTAAATGTGTTAAACTTTTAACAAAAACCACATACAAACTCAAAGTGTACGTGCTTAACGAATAAATATAATGTGAAACACTTGATTATAGCGAAACTGTGCTGTCGATAAGTGGATTTTACAATTAAAAAAATCTTAAAGTTCATATTTCATTATCAGTTTATCAACATCTTCGTTTTCTTTTTCTTTGATTTCTTTTATATGATCAAATAGTTTCCAGAGATCTGTAAACAAAAACCACATCAACATATAGACACAGTTTATTTTTCAAACATGACATTATCTATCTAGAAGTTGCTATTCACATATAGGAATTTAAGAAAAAAAAATACTTACTGCTTTTGTCTTCTGCGTTCATAAACATAGCGATGGCACCAAATCTCTTTACTTCCGATAAACAATTCAAAATATCAAAAATTTTATCTTTTCGTTCTATAAAATGCTTCACCATAACATCTAAAATGTTACTAAACAAAATGCTATCTAAAGAATTCAAGAATATTTTAGGAATATCTTTCGGATCTATCAATTTCAGATATTTGTACTTATCTTCTGTGGAACTAAAGTTTTTCCAAGATGAACAGAACTGTACTGAGCTTTTGGGGTAGACGAAATTAATTTCGTTACTTTCTGTGACTTTTTTTGTGCCGTTTACAGTGTTTTTTACATCTTTAGGGGTTGTCTTTTCTACTATTTTCAGATCTTCTGTTTTGAGAAAGTCTAATTTATTTTCAGGGTTAGGTGTATGCGAATTAAAATTAGTTTCTCCTGATTTTTCCGATTTCTGTTTTTTAAATAAGGATATTTGTTTGGGACATTCTTCAACTATTTCTGGTGACGGAGAAAATTTTACTGTCTTTTCTTCAAGTAATTCAATTTTATTTTTTTTAAAAGTGGATACTGGTTGGTTAGTCAATTCTACAAGTTTTTCTTTTGATTGAGTTTTTTCTAACACAAACTTTTTAAGTGGTTCTTCAACTGTGGGTGTTTGAATTTTATCTCTAATTTGAATATCATCAATTTCAGTTATTTCTATTCTTTTGAGAGGTTTTTTAGATTGTAAGTGTGGAGGTTTCTTAATAGCTTTTACTTCTATAATTTCTGGATCCACTGTCCAAAGTGGAAGAGGTGTGCTATCATCAATGAGTTTCTCAGGTATTATTGTATCAGATAATTCTTCTGGAGGTTGATAAGGTATTGTCAGACCAGTATTTGACTTAATTCTAGATGCTGTAAACTTTGAGACTGGTCTATGATCTGGAACCTGTTTTTTAATAAATATGTTAATCATCATATTAAATATAACTTATAAAACCATGTACCTACCTCTGTTTTATTTCTTTTTAATAATATATTTAGTTTGTCAAGTTCAGTCTTAGCTTCCCTGTTTTTTGGTTCTATAACTAACACTTTTTTAAGATCTATTTCTGCATGTTCAAGTTTATTTAACTGTACCCTAGCAGCAGCTCTCCTTTGATAAGCTTTGACATATGTGTCATCCAATTTTATAGAAATATTACAGTCCTCTTCACATTCGGTGAACCTAACAAAATTATATGCTTAGATTTGTTTTAAAAATTATTTGATAGATACTTACTTACTGAGTTTTAAGTAGCATAAAGCTCTGTTGGCATAAAATACAGGTTCATATGAGTAGCTTTCAATAGCTTTTGTGTAACAATCTATAGCTTCTTTCCATTTTTGAGCTTTGACAAATTTGTTACCCTAAAACATTTTTTTACATGAAAAAATAATAATTTAAGGAAACAAGACTTACTTTTTCCTTTTCAACAATAGCTTCGTCGTACATATTTTCATTGCACTCATCCGTTAATTCAGAGTCATCATTAATATCTTCCTCTAATTTATTTAGTTCCGAATCAACATCGAACCTATCCCAAGCTGCATAATCAGTTGCACCAATTTTTGTTGCTAGTTTCTTGTTCTTATCATTACCCTTTAATTTCTTAACATGCTTAGAATCTTTTGCAACCTTTTGTACCGCTGGGGATGCCTAAAACATGAATTTGATTAACATTTTAAAGTTATGTTTTGTCGAATTTATTTACTTGATTTTCATTCTTCAAGGTCTCTTCCTTTCGTTTCATCTCCGCACCCCAACTTTTTAAGTCTGTTGCAAAATCCTGAAGGTCCGCAGCATTATCTCGAATTGTTTTTTGCAAAAGAATTGGATTTACACTCATTTTCAAAAAAGAAAAATTAAAACAATTCAAGTTTTGACGGATGACATTCAATAAGTGTGAAGTTAGGGATACGAGGCAATTTTTAACGTACATGTATTTTAAAGTTGGTTATACTCGACATAGTCAATATTTTGTTCTGCTAGATGACTCTGGGATGTCGTCTTTGCAAAAAAACAAAAATAAATGCTCCATAGTTATAAAAAATCCAGTTTAAACTTGCAAATGTTTTCCAATAATAGCACAATAGCAACACTTCTAACAATCGTTTACTTTGAAAAGTACTGCCTTTGAATTATGCGAATTATACTCTGTGCTCGATTGATACAATCAATTGAAGCATGTTTTAGAAATGCACTGCATGCCCGAACTTAGAATCTAATCTGGATTCTAAAGCTTAATACTCACTTAGGCGAAATTCGCGTTTTTTTGACATAATGTGTCAAATCCATATTTAAAAATATTCGCAGCGGGAAATTTTAACTTTTCTGCGATTTTTACAAGTATCGTTTGTCATAAATGAAGGGAAATAACAAAACCTAGAATTTTTATTATTATGTAAATGTTGGTGTTGGTGCAATTTTTATAAAAAGAAAATAAAATAAGTCACTCGTAGTGTATTATGTACACAAAACAAAATATCTCTCAAGAGCCGATTTATGACATGCACAAACCATCAGAAAATGACAGTAATGACAGAAATTCGCAATATAGTTAAAATCATTTCAACTTTTTTGCGATTTATCCGCACTTTCGCCTAGGCAAATTTCGCATTTGTGAGTATGGATGAAATACGCGAATATGCGACAACAATCTGGATTTGTCACATTATGTCAAAAAAACGCGAATTTTGCCTAATTGAGTATTAAGCTTGAGTTAGTCACTGCATATGTCACAAACGGAAACGACATCACGTTTGATAAGTGTCACATCTTGTTGACAGAGCTGTCACAAATCGCTGCGTTCGATATTGTGTACTAGCAGTACTCCAATAAACAATAAATCATTCTAATGCCGAATGCCGTCAAAATATTTTGTTTTTGTTTGGAATAGAGTCAGGGCCTATTTTCCCACTAGGCCTACTAGGCCCGTGCCTAGGGCCCGAACAGTGCCGGATTTTCATACCAGGGTGCCCTAGGGCATAAAAAAATCGGGGCCCCTATGCCCCATATTCTATATAGCTGAATCTACATTTTGAATAACTTCAATATCCGTTTTTGTGTCACCATCGGTGCGGACACTATTTTTTTTAAAGAAATTGGTTAACTTGGGAACTTTATCTAGAAGTTCTTTCTTTTTAAATTCTTTCTCTTGTGCCTCCTTTCGCTTTTTAGCGCCACTGTCATAAATTGGCTTAGACATAACTAAAAAGTGTTTGCATTGCTTAGTTAAAGAAATGATAATTGGCAATTTAAAAAAGGGTTAAATCAAGTTTGTCCCTTATTTATGCGACACTCACTCATCTATACGAGTACATACTTAATACACTTACCTTAAATATAAATTTCAACTTTTACTGAAAATGTTGATGCCTCTTCAAAGAAAAATCACAGTTAATAATATTAACACAACAACAAAGTGCTAATAAAGAAGAATATATAGGATATACCAAATATTAAATATTTCAACACGTGCACAGTGCACTAGTCCAGTGGGATATCATACAAGGGGTACCTTTGACATTGGCGATATTCCGATATTGTTATAACATATTGTATCATAAATATTGCCAGTGAACTTTTTTCGTCCCTTGCCGGCTCTTTATCATAGATTAACGACAATAATACATTTAACAAAAAAAAAATGACCAGTGTTCCGTTGTCGCTGTTTTTTTCTTATTGAGTTGTTACTTGATAATTAAATATATATGAGGTAGGAGCTAGGCATCAGTTGGAAAAGGAGAAGCAAAAAATTAAATAGTCATAAATAAACTTTATTTTAATAATTTCTTACGTTTGCTGTGGGGCCCCTCTGTAGCCTTCGGGGCCCTTTTTGCCCTAAGGCAAATCCGGCCCTGGGCCCGAATCGGCGAGCATAAAATCATAAAAAAATGCAAAAAGAATAATACTACTATAAGAAATGCGATTTCATAATATACAATAAGAGCTTTTTTTAAAATTTACATTACGCAGGTGCAGGATATTGGTACACTCTATTATTTGAATTACTTTCGAAAAATCGAAAATATTAAAAAAACAAAGAAATGAAATTCTTGAACATTTCAGGGGCAGACTTATCCTCTCTAGACTCCTCTGAGGAGCCGCCCCACTGATGTTATTTAATGTTCACACAGAACTATTTTTTATTTATTATTCACAAATTAACAAATTTTCGTCTATTAGAGACAAAGTATGTCTCTGCTTCGACGTATATTTTGAAACTGATCTTAAAATAGCTGCCGCCAAATAAAAAAAAGACATTCCAATAAGAAAAGGGTTGTTTTCTGCCAAATATAATACAGCTTCTTGATTAATGTCCTTCTAGTCGTGCTCATCCGATCCAAAATCTGCAATATTAATCTTCCAAATTGCTTTTTAGTCGTTGAGTAACCAATATTTCTCTTCATTACTACATATTTGATTTATTAAACAATGTCTGGGCGCTGCTATGCGGATTTTATATTAATATTAATGAAATTTCTGCCTTTCAGCTATATGAGTGTAATTCTAGTTGAAAGATTCTTACATAAATCACTTAAGTTTAGGTTTTTGTAAGACAAGTAATCTTAATTTGAATAAATTGGTCCAATAGTTTCCTAGAGGAGTATTTGTTATTGCCACTTAATTACGTGAGCTCAGAATAGGGGGCCCAATGAAATCTCACCAAATCTCATTTAATCCGAGGGGAAAATCTCACACGTTACCTTCAAAAAATATAAGATATTACAGATATTAAAAAAAAAATTATTTTGAGTGTTCATTTTGCCCGCTAAAATAAATCTCATGGCTATTAATATAATTTAGTACGAGAGTAAGATAAAATAAAAGTAATATATTTTTAGCGTCAATCTCTCGTAAGGCGAGGGGGTCCAGGCAAATCTCACCTAAGAGTGGGGGGGGGGGAGTAGTCTAAACTGACTGAAAAAAAGCTCACGTAACACGGTATTAATGGATGCCCCCTTACGTTGCAACAGTGCATTTTTGAAGTGAAACCTTCTTTAGGCGCGTTGAGCACTTTTATTTGGGTGAAGAAAAAACTTGGATTTTTCGTCATCGTTAGCTTTTATGCAACACACAATACTTTGGTCATTCGTCACGCTTTTATGCAACACACAATACTTTTGGTTATGCAACACAATTAACAATGGTGCATATATAGTGTTGCAAAAATCATCGTCATGCTTTCCATGAGCTATGTATATATGTGTACTTATTTTGTAAAAAAATTCATTTACGATGGGCTTACGATGAAATTTTTAAAAGGGATTCATTTATTGGTGTTTTCACTCATGCCGGCAGTCCCATGACTGGACTCTACGTTTTTTTTGACAGTCGTATATATTTTTGGAGCTAAGTCAAAGTTCACTGAGATTAAGGTCTTTATAATAATATACAAATAAATTTTCACTAATTCTCCCCTATATTTTCACCCTCGTAGATTGCAATTTAATTCAAATCTCATCAGTTCATAAATTCACAACTGTAAACTGCCGATATTCCTTCTCATTCATTCATAACGATAACGATTACGAACTATGTCTTTTGCTGGATCTTTGAGATTCTCCGAAGTGGACGCAATGTTGGGAATACAAAACCAAGTAACTAACTGTTATTAGGGGATGATTCATAGGCAAATGGCGGCGCAAAGGGCGACTAAAGGAGTTCTAGGAAAATTTTATTTAAATCAAACAAAGTTTTGATTGATATTTCAATATTATATTAAGAGTTCGTTCTGTAGTATTTTTTTATTTTAATTAATTATTATCTAAGTTCTAAGTGAGATATAATTAAATAAAATTTAGGTTTTTAAAATTACAAAAATCAAAAATACATTTTGAAAGAAACTGAGATGAATGTAATAGGCATCTATCTAATAAAAAACAATGGGGTGTTAAACTTATAAACTTAAAAATATGATGTTTTCTCAATGTTAATAGTTAGTGGTGGAGAAAATCATGATGGGGAATTAATTATTTTTAATATTTTTATTCTCACAAGGTTTTTATGTCGATTTGAAAATTCAACTATTGTAAGATTTAAATAGTTCGCCATTTATGCAGTGACGTACATTACCTAATAGAGAAGTTAGCTACATAAGGGTTGACATAGAACCACAATTCTGTCGTCTTCTTTTTTAAAATCGTGATGATGTCTAAGTTATGCTTATGTTATATTGCTTTTATAGCAGTGCTGGGTAATTGCTAGTTAAAAAGTAATTAATAATTACAATTACTTTTTTTTCATGTAATTTGTAATTGTACTTAAGTACTTTTTTTTCTTAAAGTAATTTGGAATTGTAATTGCAGCGAAATCTGTGGAGGAATTGAACTTTGTAATTATATTATTTAAATTATCTAAATACAATTACTTCTCATAAGTACAATAATAAGTAATTGATAATTCCTTTTTTAATGTAATTGTAATTAAATCAATATAATTCCTATTTTTACGACATGTACTTTGTAATTGTAATTAATTCCTTTTTTGGAAAAGTACTTTGTAATTGTAATTATTTTTAAAGTACATGTAATTACCCATCACTGTTTTATAGTGAATTTTATTATGAGTTGTTTAAATTTATTTTTACGGCCATTAGATTATTTTATAAATTTTACTTTTACGATTATAAGTTTTCGTTAACGTATTTACAGTTGGTTTTTATTTTTGGTAGTGTTAGATATTTTTCGGAAATTATTAGAATGACTGGGTTCGTACAGGCAAATTCCAATAATTTACCATATTTAGACATTTTTATGGTGCATGAGTTTTTAAAAAAGGACGATAGATTTAATATATCAGAAGTGAAGGGTTCCAAAGCATCTCGGTAAGTTTTTATCTTACATTAAATTTATTCTATTAATACCTAGTGTATTGTATATTAATTGAGAAATGTCTTTAAATCAAATAAAAATACTTATGGCTTAATCATATTGTAAAAATGCTTTTATTTTTTGATAATATTGGAACGTCAATCTGGTATAAAATGTAAACAAAAACAAAACACTTATATATATTATATACTTTGACAGTTATTCAAACTTCAAATTCGAATGGCCTTTATTGTAACTGTCTATTAGAATACATAGAACATCTAAATCTGAAAGTGGCAAGCTTCATCTTTAAGTATGTGACGTATCTGTAGTGAAAGTTGCAAACATTTAGGAATTCTTAATTTCCAGTTTTATCCTAAAATATTCGGTTTAAAAAAATTTCAAAATTAATTTTTGCAAAGTAGTACCTACTAATATACTAATAATACCAAAAGCCGGATATCGGCTTAACATCCCATTAGGTACATCGACCGAAATCCATTGAAAGCAAATATAAAGTGGCTAAATATTAAAAAACATTGAGATTTAAAGAACTCACGTACGTATGTACCATTTTTTAAAATGTGCAAATATCAGTAATAAGTTGACATAAAGAAATTTTATCACATAAGAACTCAAGATATTTTGTTTTTGAAAAATACTGTGACTATTCACAATTTAAAATGAATATAGTAGGTAATATTGTTATCATTCCTTTTTAAAAACTTTCGTGACTGCACCACTGTCTGTGCGTAAAGGGATGGTTAAGGGCTGTAATAAGGCGGCGTATAAGATGAAGGGAACCCTTTGCTACTCAATTTTAGGGGTGCAGATTCATTTCTCAATGGGAATAGATAAGATGCCATTTACGATGAATCACACGAATATGGAATGTATCTAGAAACTAAAACGTTAGAGGTTTGAGGGCGTTATTTATAATTGAAAATATGGAGGTTATTATTCTTCACATCATCAGCAAGAATTAGCAAATACTAACCTATGTTTTTGAATAATTTACTTTAAAGGGAAGGGTTGAAAAAAGGTAAAAGCTCAATCTATTTTATACTTTTATTAAATTTATAAACCAGTTTAATTTATATAATAGTTTTAAAGTGACTAATTTTTTAAATTCATATAAAATAATCTCTGAAGATTCAATCTATTTCTTTTTTTTTTGATCTGAATCTATACTTATTTGACGTAAGTACCTACACTTAATTATATGAAATGCCTGGAATATTCGTAAGCAATTATTATTTGTATTATCTCATTTGGACGGTCACAATCAGTAATGGAATGCTGTATTGGCCCAATAAGGAAGATAGAGCAGAGTCTGAGTGGTCTAAAATTCTGTATATAGTTGGCATCTGTAACAAAATAAAGTATTAAAGTTATTAAGAAGTAGAAAAAAGTTAAAATGTAACAATTAATATATTGGAATGGACCATATTTCGAAGGAACATTCCACAAAACAAATTCTGTCGAAACGTGGCCGTACACTATCTTGAGCTAGCTTACAAAATGCCGTAACCGTTAGTGCGGCTTGTTACTGATAACTTAAGATCATGAGAAGATCAAACATCTGGAGCTTGCTTCCATTTTTAACAGAGCGAATCTGGATAAAGGAATATCTGGGTTCCGCGCTGCTGATCCTAATAAATTCACTGAAGATGATTTCAGCCTAGCAGATCACACTGAAATTTTAGATATACAAATTGTAATGAACTTAAATGAAACCGACAGCATTCTTGAGCAGTAGAATGTAAATCTTGAAATTTGTTGAGGTCCATAACACAAACAATATCGTCGATATGTGACGATAATATGCAGAAAACTTTACCTAGAACAACTAAGCAATGGTCAATAAATTTGTGGATCGAATTACAACGAGATGTGATGAAAACATGCACAGGATTCCACTAAATAATGCCAAATGGCAGTCAAACCAGCGAGGGAACGAACTTGGAACGTTAGGAAGTGTTAAAGCTCAGTTTGCACCACCCTGTTCCAGTGTTCCGTCTTCATCTAGTGTTCCTATTGAAAAAAAGTTCTAAATCACGTAAAAGACAACAAAAAGAGGAACGTTAAGAAAAAAGTTAAAAAAACTTAAACCAGGAAGAGAGTGGCGAGGAAAGTAGGAAAACTGGCTACTAAGCAAAATATCTACCATTAAGCAAGAAACCTGGAGTTAGAAACTCACCTTTTGATGATTCTAAGTCTGAAAGTTATGATGAGAGAGAGTTTTGTTATGATGATAAAGTAGATGATGTAGTTAAAACAAGAGAAAATGAGGACTGCTTGGTGTGCCATATGAGAAGGAAAAGAAGAAGGAAATTTGGCACCATTGTGTTCGAATTGGGCACATTCAGAATGTATTGGAAGAGAAGCAGACCTACAATTCTTTCTTTACCTAATGTGTTCTTTCATCTATTTCGGAAATTTATCTTGTTTACAATGTGGGTAAATTACAGCCTCATTAATTTCAGTGCAAAATTATCCCATCACATGCGCAGTATTACTCAGTACTTGGGGGAATACCTCGCAATGGTTTTTTTTTCATCAAAATTTTTGTGACAATATGTTTTATAAGTATTTTTGCTTAGACTAGCGGAATTCCTCCAGTTTTCTCCAAATGATTTGAATTTATAAATAAGTCATTTTTCCAATAATTGCTCAAGTTTATTTAGCTAATACATAAACTCGTTCGAATGTATTAATATTCGTAAAATTCCTAACAAATTATCACAGCAAAGCTCTCGAACAAGGGGTATATAATACCAGACATCCTGCAAGGGCAAAGGGGCAACACCCTTGAAGGGGTGCCGTGTTTCTATAAGTCTCTGCGTCTCTATCTTTTTCATTTTCCGTAGTTTACCAGATAGGGGTTAGTAAAGCGGAAGTTTGGCCAGTGTCTAACTGGCCTACAAAAATCCAGTTGATTAGAAAAATAAAAAATTTAATCTCCGTATCTGGAGCTATATTATTCAGTAACAAACGGGTGTTTCTTGGAAACTGGGGCAGTATGTGTAGAGCAAAGTACAAAAATAATTTTTAGATGGAAGAAAAAAAGTAATTTTGAGTACCTATTTCTTTTGTTTAAATATACTTTTACAATAGTTTGATAGATTTTTCGAAAAAAGTGTTGGGTATAAGTATGAACATATTTCCTTCGTCAGTCATTATTTTAAACGTAGTTATGTTTCGTGACCTGGCACTGCAATAATATATGTTTTGATTGCTACAAACGATACAAATTTGCAAACTATATTAACATATATTCGAATAGAATGTTTGAGACAGTTCAAAATTATTCTGACAATTCAAGTTTTAATGTCAATTGATATCGAAAAATAAATATATTATTCTAACGCTCTACAACAAAGTGACTGTTCAAGTAAGAAGAAACAACTACTTCTCGGGCTATATGCCCCGACAGACATTGAATTACACTTCTAAGTCAAACGGGGTCGGTATGATCTACCAGATTTAACCAACCATTAGAAGGGACAACATAACTTGCAGACCGGTTTCAGCGTTTTTGCGCCTCATCATTACAAGGTATATGTTCTCGTCCGAGACCTCTAAGAGTCTAATCCCGGACTGAATTTGATAAAATCACAATCTATACATCTTCCAGTAACGGAAATGTTAAAGTTGTGACAATAGCGACATCTTCTCCTTGACTTAGAAGTGTAATTCAATGTCTGTCGGAGCATATAGCCCGGAAAGTAGTTGTTTGTTCTTAGTTGAACGATCACTGATTTTCAAAACTTTATTGTAAGCGTTAGAATAGTATATTTATTCTTTAGTCCGGATCTGGTTGCCCAGATCCAGAATTATAATAAAATGGGGTGGGTTTTTTTGGCAAAGGAATATTAAGGACTCTTTTAGTTAGAGATTGATATCGGAATAGCTGAAGTTTCACAAAATATTACACATTTCAGAACTTTTATTATGGGCACTTAAAAATACACTTCGTTGGTTTGATTCCTACTACAATGTCATTATTAACAAAGTTTTCTGGCTTCTTTCATGTATATTTTATAGTTATGAGCCTTTTTATCGCTTACAACTATCAATAACCTCCTATACTTATTCTTTTATACGCCAACAATGCTTCTTCTTTGTAACAATTGAAATACTCTACACAAACTTTTAACGAATTTACATTCAAATATTCTTCTTTGTATACCGCAACTCTTTGTAGAAATTTGTCCCTACAACTCCACAAGATATTTATAAAGCTACTGAAAATAATAAGCAAATGGTTTTGATTTTCCTTCAGGAACAGACCCAAGACGTCAGCAGGAAATGTCTGTGTCAAAGGAAGCGGCTGCAGTTGACGGGTGCAATGAAGGGAACACGTCAACTAGAGAGGACGCCTTCGTCGTAGTCGTCGGAGCAAATTAAATCAACGTCCGCACACAGATACAATAATTTTATTAGGAGGAAGCTGCTGCACATCTCCCCTGGACCAAGAAAGGACACTCACTCTCTAAAGAGAAGGAGCGGGTCTTGGCTTTGATCTTGCTTATTTTGGAAGTAATTGATTTTATTGAAGGAAGGTAATGGCATCTGTTGATGCTGATGAAAGTTATAATTGTTTTAAAATAATTATAATTTCCTTCTTGGTTGGTGTTAACTATATTAAAAAGGAATTTTGTAAATAAAAACTGAATATTTTTAGCTTAAAGATGGTTTTTTATATTAAATTATAACTAATTAAATTATTTAGTCCAGACATCATTTTGAAAAAGCGCTCCATGATGTTTGTACTCATAAAGTTTATCCAAAAAGCGAAAAGATAAGGGTTTTCAAGGAGAAATTTACCTTTATAAAATACAATTTAAATTACGCGCCAAAACGCTACAATAGTAATGGCGTCTGACTATGACATCATACTTTCGTAAACTCTTTACAGGTTACGAGTTAAAAGTTATTATTTAAATATTTGACTTTGCGATCACAAAATTGAAAAGCCCCTGGCCCACTTTGTCACAAATGCCCTACTCCTACCCCTTAACGTTTGGCTTTTTACTTTGGGGGTATTTTTGCTATTTTAACTACTAATTTAATTATAACCATTATTTCGAGTTCGTTGTTGACGATGTACCATGCTTATCACTTTGTAATTGTCTTTGGCTAATTTTACTTAATGGAACAAGGACAAACCAAAATAGATAAGAAGATACAGGAAATGGGGACGAGATTAGAAAATAAATTTGAAGAGGGACAGAATAAGTTGGAGAGGAATATAAAAATACAAGTTTTGCAAATAAGAGAAAAGTTGGTGAAGAAACAAGAAAAAGTTAAAGTGGAAGTTATAGAAAAAATTAACATGGAGGTGATTTTAAGACATAAAGAGGTTCAGAAGCAAATAGAAGTGAGTGTAACAGAAAATATTGAAGAAAATGAAAAAGTAAATATAAAATGTATAGAAAATCAATATTATAGTATCATAAAAGAAAATAAGGAAGAAATTAGCAAGTCCAATGATTATTGGAGGGAATATTAATAATATATGGAGTGAATCAAAAATTGATGGTACATACACAATTGATGAAAATACGGATGAAATAAGATTAGTAGAACAAAAGGTGGAGATATGTTTTCTGAAGATAAGACAAAGAAATCAACAAGAATATTTAGAAATTGTAAGAAAAAATTGGAAAATCTTCATGGAAGAGGTTAATATTGTTGTTGGAAGAGAAGAAGAGAAGTATCATGGAGGGAATATTAATGGAAATTTTGGAAATAGAAACGAAAATAAAATTACAATTGACAACAATATAAGGCATTTATGTGAAATTTTTCAGATAGATGTTATAACAATAATAATAGTATAACCGAGGATTTCAATGTAATTTAATATTAATTAAATTAAATTCAATATAGTACATTGCTCCACAAAAATTAAGGAAGTTCATAAATTCAGAAATTGTGTTCTCTACTAGATTTCCTATTGCTTAGGAGCACAAGAAAGGGTCTATAGCCATAAAGCGGCATTTGTCGGGTTTATTTAATAGTGCAAAAGTTAGGCAAGTATCATATTATTAGCACCGTACACTAACTAACGATAAGTAAATTCACTTGCGTCGGAACGTTTGAAATTTTTGGTACATCGTCTCTCTGGCGACGTACTCCCCGTTATCGCCGCGCAACCCCCTGACTTTCTCGACTTAAACTCACCAGAACTCAGCAGACGATAGGCGGGGTACGGAAATTCTCGGTAACAGCTAAATCGACGAAGTGAATTTACTTGTCGTTAGTTAGTGTACGGTGTTATTAGTAAGTAATTATTACAGTATTAAGGGCCGATTTTACGGAGAACATTCAATTGGGCCAAAATACCTGCTATAATCCTTTACAGAAAATAGGTATTAACTAGGTATTCTAGGTACTGCTAAACAATGAAAGTTTTGACAACTATGCGGTCACAAAGTATTACAGGTAGCTATAAATCCTTAACCATTGTGCAGAATTTTACGACCCTATTGTATTTGAGGCGATACAGGACGTGTCGATTTAATTTTGCTAAAACCGACCTGTTAGAAACAACATAGAAAAAAAAGAAGACTCACCCTATATTTATAGTACTTTTGAATAAATAATGAGGCACTTTGCTCCTAGAGGAAAAAGAAATATAGTTATTATAAATTGCGATTTTTGCCACCAAGAGTTTATATGTTATAAATTGTATGTTTTTCTTTTTGCGTAAGCGTTTGTTTGCCCTTTTGCGATGAAATTCTTACTGTGGGCCAACAGGGCATTATTTACTTAATTACAGTTACCCGTAAATAGATGTCAAAGATAACAGTTTAATACTATTATGCCTTACAAAGTTCCTGAAAAATATTTTTCAAGAACAGAGACCGTTCACTAAGAAGCAACAACTACTTCTCGGGCTATATGCCCCGACAGAAATTGAATTACATATAGCCCGAGAAGTAGTTGTTGATTCTTACTGAACGGTCTCTGTTCTTTGAAAAGTATTTTTCAAAAACTTTGTAAGGCGTTATAATAGTATTAAACTATTACCTTTGACATCTAGGGTATTATTAGTAAGATATAGTTTTTAATCTGTATGATGGTGGACTTTTGGAGCAGAAACGAGTAGCACGATCCCTTTTCAGTCGTCGTGAACGTAAGTTAACCTCTTCGACGTACAGTTTCAACTGAAACTGAAACACCAGAAGCATTTAAAAGACGCGACAAGAACTCAGACATGGTGGTAACCATTGGTCGTCCTGTGTTGCCTTGTGGCATAAAATAAAATAGGAAATAAATTTCCTTGAAACTATTTTCAATAAATCATTGAACGTTAAAGAATGCATAAATAAAACCCACGAGGCTGATAGGTATCGAGAGTCAAGTTCATCACGTATATTTACTATAAACAATTATATAACATTCAATAGTAAATGTAAACATGAACTTGACCAGCAACATAAATAGCTTAGAAGCAGACGATAATAGAATCAGTTTAAATAGTAATATATTATTATTCAAGATATTCTATTCACTATGAGTATTCTATAACGATAGATACTTATACTAGATTCAGTCATCATAGTTTTAGTAGTAGTTTTATTGAAGTCAGATGATCCTCCGAATGACCTGGAAGATCACCAATTAAAGAGGCCTTTCCATAACAACATCACAGTCCTCTTCTAGGACTTTCTCTAACGTTTCCAGTTGCTAGATATCTACGGAAATGTAAAATTCTTGAAAATACAAAAGAAAACAACTTGCCTTAAGCTTATCATCTCGGAAACAAAAAAACTAGTCAGATAAGCAAGTAAAGATTCAATATATTACAGACAAAACCTTAACGAATGAAATAATTAATAATATTTAATATAAATCCAATATTTGTGAAATTTCTATAACATTTTAAGTATTGAGTACAAGTATTTACAACAAATAATTATAGAACATCCCCTTTAGTTTGGCCCCGACTTAATAAAAAGCACCTTAAGACGGATCCAAGAGTTTATGGTAGGTAAGACGACAAGACCAAGCTTTGTTTGCTTTATGTAGAAATTAGCAATAAAACGAGGCAGCTTATATATGAGAGCTTTATAGTTGGGAAAGTTACAGGAAGTGTGTGACTATAAAGTATAGGAGAAGCTTCACTGGGCAGCTTGTACGCTTTATGGGGTATAAACACTTGTCGAACTAATTAAACTTATTATCTGCAGCCGTAGGGCCTACAAAGTTCCCGGTGGTTACTGCTCTAATAACTTTCTTCTTGTTAAGACTTTACCGCCTCCGTTTTCTATATGTATACGTACTACATGAACAAGGTCTCGTGTAAGGCGAAATTAATTATGAAGTAGCTGTGTTGTGTCAGAATTTTATGATTACTATACGGAAAGTTACCTAGTGCAATTTCAGCGAAGGCTGGATTTGTTATAGTGATGGAAATCGCCCTTTAACAGAAGCAAAAAATTTTATTTTAAAGTCAATCGTAGTACAAGAGAAAATTTGTATTTTTGAATTTTTGAATTTTTGAATTTTTGAATTTTTGAATTTTTGAATTTTTGAATTTTTGAATTTTTGAATTTTTGAATTTTTGAATTTTTGAATTTTTGAATTTTTGAATTTTTGAATTTTTGAATTTTTGAATTTTTGAATTTTTAAATTTTTGAATTTTTGAATTTTTGAATTTTTGAATTTTTGAATTTTTGAATTTTACTTAAAATGTTGTACAGGGAGATTCATAACTATCGGGAAATATGTTAAGAGGTGATTACGAAGGTTGTATTTGCATATAACAACATAGTAGCGCCTGTCATCAAATGTCAAAATTAACTGTCATGTTTATTAAACTTAACGCCAAAGTTTCAGATCGCTTCATTCAAATCTGTACCTGAACTGGATATTTAAAGTTCAGTCGAAAAAATGGAGTTAAGCCGAGAAAACTTTCGCGCAATAATTTTTTACAATTTTCGAAGACAGTTGTCGCAAGGCAACAAAAATGCATTGCAGAGTTGGTTTCTGTTTTTGCTGATTTTTGACCATTTTTTCAAAATTTTTGACAATTATAGACCATTTTTCCAAATTTTTGACCATTTTTTTTAAATTTTTGAAAATTTTTCAAAAAGCTTAATAATTTTTGACAATTATCAACTATTTTTCAGAATTTTGAGAATTTTTGAACATTTTTGACAATTTTTCAAATATTTTGACAGTTTTTAACGATTTTTGTCAATTATTGACCATTTCTCGAAATTTTTGACAATTTTTCTAAATATTTTGACAATTATTGACCATTTTTTGACAATTATTGACCATTTTTGACAATTATTGATCAAGTTTGAGAATTTTTGACAATTTTTCAAATATTTTGACAGTTTTTAATGATTTTTGACAATTATTGACCATTTTTTAAAATTTTTGACAATTTTTCTAAAAGTTTTGACAATGATTGACCATTTTTTGACAATTATTGACCATTTTAACAATTATTGACCATTTTGACTGTTTTTCAAAGTTTTTGACAATAAATGTCTATGTTTGACAGTTTTTAACAATAATTGACAATTTTTAACAATTTATGATAATTTATGACCATTTGTTCAAAATTTTTGGCAATTATTAACATTTATAGCCATTTTTCCAAATTTTTGACCATTTTTTCAAAATTTTTGACAATTTTTGACAATTATCAACTATTTTTCAGAATTTTGACAATAATTGTCCATTTTTGAAAGTTTTTGACAATTTTTCAAAAATTTTGACCATTTTTTCAAAATTTTGACAATTGACCATTTTTTCAAAATTTTGACAATTGACCATTTTTACAAAAATTGGACAATTTTTTACCATTTTTCAAAAATTTTGACAATTTTTTCAAAATTTTTGACAATTTTTTCAAAATTTCAACAATTTTAACTCGACTAATAGGAAAGATAGAACGTTCTAGTTTTCACCAATCGATAGAGGGGACAATTTTACATATTTGAGTGAATTTTGAGTCGATATTGCCAAGGATTAAGGGAGTTAGAAAAAAGCCATTTGTTTCTCAAAATATTTCCATACCTACCCCCTTTGTTCTAAATTTTCGACAAAAAAATTATAAAAAATGCTAAAAATTCATAAAGAGGGGTTTTTTTGGCCAAAAAAATCGACTGGCACAATCAGTTTTGTGATAAAATCATTATTTCGCCTTCAAATAGAGTCATGAAATTTTCGAAAATCCACTTTTCAAAGCAAAAAATACTCATAACTCGACTAATAGGAAAGATAGAACGTTCTAGTCTCCACCAATCGTCAGAGGGGACAATTGCACATATTTTAGTGAATTTTGAGTCCATATTTCCAAGGAATATGGGAGTTAGAAAAAATCAATTTGTATCGCAAAATATTTCCATACCTACCCCTTTGTTCTAAATTTTCGACAAAAAATTTATAAAAAATGCTTAAAATTCGTAAAGAGGAGTTTTTTGGGCCGGAAACTCGACTGGCACAATCAGTTTTGTGATAAAATCATTATTTCGCCTTCAAATAGAGTAATGAAATTTTCGAAAATCCACTTTTCAAAACAAAAAATACTCATAACTCGACAAATAGGAAAGATAGAACGTTCTAGTCTTCACCAATCGATAGAGGGGACAATTCTACATACTTTAGTGAATTTTGAGTCCATATTTCCAAGGATTATGGGAGTTAGAAAAAATCAATTTGTATCGCAAAATATTTCCATAGCTTCGACAAAAAATTATAAAAAATGCTGAAAATTCGTAATGAGGGGTTTTTTTGGCCAAAAAATCGACTGGCATAATCAGTTTTTTGATAAAATGATTATTTCGCCTTCAAATAGAGTCATGAAATGTTCGAAAATCCACTTTTCAAAACAAAAATTACTCATAACTCGACTATTAGGAAAGATAGAACGTTCTAGTCTTCACCAATCGATAGAGGGGACAATTTTACATATTTTATTGAATTTTGAGTCCATATTGCCAAGGATTAGGGGAGTTAGAAAAAAGCAATTTGATTCGCAAAATATTTCCCTTTCTTCTAAATTTTCGACAAAAATTTTTAAAAAATGCTAAAAATTCGTAAAGAGGGGTTTTTTGGACCGGAAAATCGACTGGCAAATCTTGACAATTTTTTTAAGTCTTAAACTTCAAAATATTTTCGTAAGTTCCAAATTGTCAATCTTTTTAAAGGCGTGAGTTAGGGAAAAAATTGCTTAAATATAATAGTTCTTGATCACGATGTTTGTTGAAACTCTATTTTTAAAGTTTCGGTAGCGGTCCAGCTGCCGTTATCAAGAATAATGAAAAATAATGAATTTTCGAATCATCGAAAATTGATTATTTCCGATTAATCGATTATTTTCGATTAATCGATTATTTTCGATTAATCGATTATTTTCGTTTAATCGATTATTTTCGATTAATCGATTTTTTTCGATTAATCGATTATTTTAGATTGATCGATTATTTTCGATTAATCGATTATTTTCGATTCATCGATTATTTTCCATTAATCGATTTTTTTCCATTAATCGATTTTTTTCGATTAATCGATTTTTTTTTATTAATCGATTTTTTTCGATTAATCGATTTTTTTCGATCAACCGATTTTTTTCGATTAATCGATTATTTTCGATTGATCGATTATTTTAGATTAATCGATTATTTTAGATTAATCGATTATTTTAGATTAATCGATTATTTCAGATTAATCGATTTGTATCGATTAATCGATTAATCGAAAATAATCGATTATTCTATATAATCGATAATCGATTATGTTTTTTGATAATCGCACAGCCCTAATTTTGAGTCGATATTGCCAAGGATTATGGGAGTTAGAAAAAAGCAATTTGATTCGCAAAATATTTCCTTTGTTCTAAATTTTCGACAAAAAAAAAATAAAAAATGCTTAAAATTCGTAAAGAGGGGTTTTTTGCGCCGGAAAATCGACTGGCACAATCAGTTTTTTGATAAAATCATTATTTCGCCTTCAAATAGAGTCATGAAATTTTCGAAAATCCACTTTTCAAAACAAAAAATACTCATAACTCGACAAATAGGAAAGATAGAACGTTCTAGTCTTCACCAATCGATAGAGGGGACAATTTTACATATTTTAGTGAATTTTGAGTCCATATTTCCAAGGATTATGGGAGTTAGAAAAAATCAATTTGTATCGCAAAATATTTCCATATCTACCTCCTTTGTTCTAAATTTTCGACAAAAAAATTATAAAAAATGCTAAAAATTCGTAAAGAGGGGTTTTTTTGGCAAAAAAAGCGACTGGCACAATCAGTTTTGTGATAAAATCATTATTTCGCCTTCAAATAGAGTCATGAAATTTTCGAAAATCCACTTTTCAAAACAAAAAATACTCATAACTCGACAAATAAGAAAGATAGAACATTGTAGTCTTCACCAATCGATAGAGGGGACAATTTTACTTATTTTAGTGAATTTTGAGTCTATATTTCCAAGGATTATGGGAGTTAGAAAAAATCAATTTGTATCGCAAAATATTTCCATAGCTACCCCCTTTGTTCTAAATTTTCGACAAAAAAATTATAAAAAATGCTAAAAATTCATAAAGAGGGGTTTTTTTGGCCAAAAAATTGACTGGCACAATCAGTTTTGTGATAAAATCATTATTTCGCCTTCAAATAGAGTCATGAAATTTTCGAAAATCCACTTTTCAAAACAAAAAATTCCCATAACTCGACAAATAGGAAAGATAGAATGTTCTAGTCTTCACCAATCGATAGAGGGAACACTTTTACATATTTTAGTGAATTTTGAGTCGATATTGCCAAGGATTAAGGGAGTTAGAAAAAATCAATTTGTATCGCAAAATATTTCCCCTTTGTTCTAAATTTTCGACAAAAAAATTATAAAAAATGCAAAAAATTCGTAAAGAGGGGTTTTTCTGGCCAAAAAATCGACTGGCACAATCAGTTTTGTGATAAAATCATTATTCCGCCTTCAAATAGAGTCATGAAATTTTCGAAAATCCACTTTTCAAAACAAAAAATACTCATAACTCGACAAATAGGAAAGATAGAACGTTCTAGTCTTCACCAATCGATAGAGGGGACAATTTTACTTATTTTAGTGAATTTTGAGTCTATATTTCCAAGGATTATGGGAGTTAGAAAAAATCAATTTGTATCGCAAAATATTTCCATAGCTACCCCCTTTGTTCTAAATTTTCGACAAAAAAATTATAAAAAATGCAAAAAATTCGTAAAGAGGGGTTTTTTTGGCAAGCAAATCGACTGGCACAATCAGTTTTGTGATAAAATCATTATTTCGCCTTCAAATAGAGTCATGAAATTTTCGAAAATCCACTTTTCAAAACAAAAAATACTCATAACTCGACAAATAGGAAAGATAGAACGTTCTAGTCTTCACCAATCGATAGAGGGGACAATTTTACATATTTGAGTGAATTTTGAGTCGATATTGCCAAGGATTAAGGGAGTTAGAAAAAATCAATTTGTATCGCAAAATATTTCCCCTTTGTTCTAAATTTTCGACAAAAAAATTATAAAAAATGCAAAAAATTCGTAAAGAGGGGTTTTTCTGGCCAAAAAATCGACTGGCACAATCAGTTTTGTGATAAAATCATTATTCCGCCTTCAAATAGAGTCATGAAATTTTCGAAAATCCACTTTTCAAAACAAAAAATACTCATAACTCGACAAATAGGAAAGATAGAACGTTCTAGTCTTCACCAATCGATAGAGGGGACAATTTTACTTATTTTAGTGAATTTTGAGTCTATATTTCCAAGGATTATGGGAGTTAGAAAAAATCAATTTGTATCGCAAAATATTTCCATAGCTACCCCCTTTGTTCTAAATTTTCGACAAAAAAATTATAAAAAATGCTAAAAATTCATAAAGAGGGGTTTTTTTGGCCAAAAAATTGACTGGCACAATCAGTTTTGTGATAAAATCATTATTTCGCCTTCAAATAGAGTCATGAAATTTTCGAAAATCCACTTTTCAAAACAAAAAATTCCCATAACTCGACAAATAGGAAAGATAGAATGTTCTAGTCTTCACCAATCGATAGAGGGAACACTTTTACATATTTTAGTGAATTTTGAGTCCATATTTCCAAGGATTAGGGGAGTTAGAAAAAATCAATTTGTATCGCAAAATATTTCCAAATTTTCGACAAAAAAATTATAAAAAATGCTAAAAATTCGTAAAGAGGGGTTTTTTGGGCCAAAAAATCGACTGGCACAATCAGTTTTGTGATAAAATCATTATTTCGCCTTCAAATAGAGTCATGAAATTTTCGAAAATCCACTTTTCAAAGCAAAAAATACTCATAACTCGACTAATAGGAAAGATAGAACGTTCTAGTCTCCACCAATCGTCAGAGGGGACAATTTTACATATTTGAGTGAATTTTGAGTCGATATTGCCAAGGATTAAGGGAGTTAGAAAAAAGCCATTTGTTTCTCAAAATATTTCCATACCTACCCCCTTTGTTCTAAATTTTCGACAAAAAAATTATAAAAAATGCTAAAAATTCGTAAAGAGGGGTTTTTCTGGCCAAAAAATCGACTGGCACAATCAGTTTTGTGATAAAATCATTATTTCGCCTTCAAATAGAGTCATGAAATTTTCGAAAATCCACTTTTCAAAACAAAAAATTCTCATAACTCGACTAATAGGAAAGATAGAACGTTCTAGTCTTCACCAATCGATAGAGGGGACACTTTTACATATTTTAGTGAATTTTGAGTTCATATTTCCAAGGATTATGGGAGTTAGAAAAAATCAATTTGTATCGCAAAATATTTCCAAATTTTCGACAAAAAAATTATAAAAAATGCTAAAAATTCGTAAAGAGGGGTTTTTTTGGCCAAAAAATCGACTGGCACAATCAGTTTTGTGATAAAATCATTATTTCGCCTTCAAATAGAGTCATGAAATTTTCGAAAATCCACTTTTCAAAACAAAAAATACTCATAACTCGACTAATAGGAAAGATAGAACCAGACTGAACAATGTTATCGAGGCAACAATTTTGACTGGAAAATTCAAAGGTGAAGACATATTGTTGCCACGTATCCCAATGATCCCGACAGATATGCCATTCGAATTCAAACGTTTGCAGTTCCCAGTGCGACTCGCTTTCGCAATGACTATCAACAAAGCTCAAGGACAATCGTTGCAAGTGTGTGGATTAAATTTGGAGAATCCATGCTTCTCACATGGTCAGCTCTATGTGGCCTGCTCACGCGTCGGAAAACCTTCTGATTTATTCGTTTATGCACCAAATGGAAAAACAAGAAATATTGTGTATCCCACAGCACTTCAACAAATATCGAATTGAAAAGAAACGCTGCAATGTAACAATTTTTTCGATATGGACAAAATAAATAAAATGACTCAAAATAAACTGAATATTTGTTTAATGTCTTTCCTTCAAATTTATTTTAGTTAGTGGCATAGCAACGCGCGCAGGGTACAGCTAGTTATCAATAAATGAAGATTTGATGACTGATTTTATAACTAGTATGTCATTTTGTATGCCTCTCTCCTAATTTTGTAGATTTTCATTACAGATTTCAATATTCGGTACTTCGAGCCGGATAATACATATATTCACTTTAGTTCAGTGTTTCATAGACAGTGACATAAGTAATGATAATCTGAACTACTCCCAGATAAATTTACAGGCTTAATCTTTTTCCTTCTTACTCTTGTACTTCTTCGCAAAGGTATAGTTAAATCACTGAATTCTGGTTCTACTTCATGACCCATTGCCATTATTCCTTCTTCATTACTTGATGAAGTAGAAGCTTCTGGGTTGACAGTATCGTAATTCCTTACAGAAGCACGACCAGTTCCAGAACTGCCCTCACCTCTTTCCAAAATTGGTGATCGAAGCTCTAGAGGAATTAGCTTGAGCGGTTTGTAGATTCGTTTCAATATCATTAGTATTTTTGTGAAAAATAAACATCAGTCGGCTGTTTGGGTGAATCAAAACCGACGAAAGTTATCCGTTCTCGAAGTGTTTCCAAAAAGATAGTGGCGACATTTGTTTCAAAAACAGGTCGTGAAGCAACAATTCCTCTTCAAGATCAAAGAACTGTTACTGCTGAATTGTACATCTCGTTTTGTTTGCCAAAACTAATTACTGAGTTACGAAAAACCAACCTCCATCGACGAATGATCCACCACCAAGACAATGCAAGTTCCCGCACAGCTCGAAAAACAATTGAGTTTTTAAAGCAAGAAAAAATCGAATTGTTGGATTGGAGTGGAATATATTTAAGATAAAAATACTAATACTAATAATCATACTAATTTTCAAACGTTTGAATTTATATTATATCATATAGAAATGAGTACTGACAACTTTGACATATACAGCATCGTCCACTATCGGAAAATTCTGAATGAATAAATTTGTAGTTGAAATGTTGATTCATTTTGAAATATACTTCGGATTTCTCTATTGTTACCAGAGAAAACAAGATTCCATCCTTGTAGAAACCTAACTATAAACGGGACTCTCTGGAGTGCAGTACATACGCCATAATCAGATAGTAGTCGTCAAGATAGCGATTTGGCATCCTGCAGCAATAAAACTTTCCTTCGTCTGCGAGGAGAGAGAGAGGAAATAATGCCCTCATAGGGTGAATTCGGGACACGAGGGGGATGAAAACTCGCGTGATTATGACTGGAGCTAATCCAAGTTGAAATCTCTTGCAAACCGATTCAAACAGTCATGTCGAGCAGAGCCATGAATAAATTACCGCCTCCCGGTTGGAGATGAGAGTCTTGTGGATTATTGGGGTCCTTACTGGGTCCTTGGGGAACACTTTCCGGCCGCGTCTTACAACGCGGTCGTTATCGCAATAATTACCCGGTTCTAACTTCGGTAGAACGACAAACGTGTACGGTTATGTAGAGTTTTATGGGGTTTATTTAATAGAAATGGGAAAATTATGGTTTTGATGTTATTTCTCAGCTGATTAAAATTACGGCTTTTCAAAATATTTTCCTTGTACCCCAAAAAGCTTCTTAGAGGGTTAACCGTCAAAAAAAATTTGTTGATCTTTTGAGTTCGCAACTACTATTAGTATTATTTAGCAGTATTAATCATTTTAAGCAGCTCTAACTTTGACAAGATTCGTACATAAGTAAACTCTGCATACCATACTATTATATGAACGTTTTTGTTGTGATTTGAGAGACGAAGAGAGAATAGTGTGTATTAATGAGGGCTATTAACAATCCAGATATTTTAACGTTAATGTTTGTCTGTCGACTGTACAAGTTTTATTCTTTTTCTCAATACTGGGTGTCCCCAGCTTTATAACTGCAAAAATCTCGGATCTCAGAAACGATAGGGAGGTGCGGTTTACGATGAACAATTTCTTTTTATATAAAGTTTTTCCAGTACAAATGTTTAATTAGTGAAATCTTTTAAAAAATGGTATTTTTAAATGCAAATATCGTCTATTTTTTTAATAAATCACCCTATATATTTTTATTCTATCTGAAAGCTGAACTCTTCCCCTTTCTGAAAATGTGTAGTTTGTTGAAGTTTAGATGAAAAATGAATAAGTTGTTTGATTTTTAATGAGGCTGTTTTGTAGGTATCTAGAGGCGTATGCTTTGACTTGACGATTCCAGACTTTTTTATATGTTTTTTTATATCAAAGATAGAAGTTATAATCCTATTCCAGAGACTCTGGAACAACTGCGTGGCAACGTTGTCCGAACATTTCAAGAAATTTCCTACGCAATTCTTTTAATCACTTTTTGTTCAGGTTGCAAAAATGTATAGATCAAAATGGACAACAAACACATGGAACATCTTAAAGATTTTTATTAAATTAGATAATTTATAATGTTAATTTTTATTAAAATTTGATTCACGTTTCAAGTTTGTTTAGTTGTTTTAGTTTTTTCTAATGTTAATGCTTCTTTCAAAAATATTCAGTATATTTTTTTTAAACGTAACTATTAGCAAAGATTACAAATTTTTTGTAATCTTTGGTATTGGTATTTGTTTTTTATTTAAAACGTATGTTTCAGACACCTTTATTTAATAAACAATAATCATTAAAAACCAAATAACTCATTTTTCATCTAAACTTCAAGATATTATACATTTTCGGGAAGGGAAGAGTTCAGCTTTGAGATAGAATAAAAATATATAGGGTGTTCCATTAGAAAAATTGACGGTATTTGCATTAAAAAAATACCATTTTTTTAAAACACCCTATATAAGATTTCACTAATTTATACTGAAAACACTTTATATAAAAAGGAATTGTTCATCGAGGACCGCACCTCCCTAGCGTTTCTGAGTTCCGAGATTTTTGCAGTTAAAATGGGTCAGAAACTTCTAGGATTTAAAAACTAGGAATATTTATTTTTCTCCGATTGACAGCAAATATTAATTTTTTAGACACATATCAATCAGCAAAGTATTACTGACAATCATAGTTGCCTTCAACATGGAATATAGGTACAGACCAAAGTGTAGAACTCTTCATTGTTTTAGATAATCCAGCAAAATATGCAAGTAATACATTCTCCGAAAAAGTCTTAGCATTTTTCTCCATGCAATAATCCATAAATCGTTTAGAGTTTCCTTCATATTTCATCCGAGACTTCTCCGGCAACAAATTTAACTCAATATTTTTGCCACCTCCCTTATTTCTGGAGGGGTAAGTACTTCTAAGTGTAAATATACCGATATTGTTCCCCAAAAGTGGCAGAAATTTCATAAGTTGTCAAACTATAATTATTGTGGACATATACATTTCCATTCCAATAATTGCGATTTCTATCAAATTTTGTTTTAATTTATCACTAGATGAAAAATAAAAAGATTGTGGGAATAGTAATAATTTGCAAGTACAACATACACATATCTATCATTATAAACAATCGGAGAAAAAATTATATGTTCAACTCGGCGGCAAAGAAGATTGACTGCTTTAGCTGAATTCCTGAACTATCATCCGCGGCAATCAATCTACTACTTTGCTGCCTAGTAAAAAAAATAACTATTGTTTCATATAGATAAGTACCGTCAAAAATAAATCATGACATTGAAATGTCACCGAGAAGTTCACCGGTTCAAATGTCACTGTTTTCATTTTTCCTAAATTCATTTTTGGAAGTTTTAACACTAATAATTATGATATAATATATAAGCTTAAAATGGTGTTAATTCTACATACTTGTATTAAAATTATCATTCGATCCGGAATAATGTCTAGATCATTGTGCCAAATAATTAAATTAGCCCATAAAAAATTCCAAAAGTTATAAACAATCAAACACCTTCAAAAAATAGTGTTTGGTTTGTAGCTTATTGTTCGTAAATTATAAATATTTTCGAAATTTGAAAAAAAGATCCTTAAAGAGGAGGATATTTCCAATAAAAAAGTTCGGACTCCCAGAACTCTATCTCCATTATTTATAATTTTAATTTAACGCTGAAAATAGCGAAAATAGTGATTATTTTAATAATTTTTTTTGTATTTTAAATAAATAAATGAAAGTAAATTTAAATACCAATCAATAAATTAAATTGAAAATCAGTCATTTATAAAATTGACAGCTGTCAATTATTAGACACTGAAAGAGAAGTAAATGGTACAGAAAATTTACAAATAAATGAAAAACTTAATTCGTATAGCGATTTGGAAAAAAGAATAATTGAATATCAAAATTTTTTACACTGTGTTTTTTACAAAAGAGATTGTGTAACCCTATAGAAAAATGCCGGAAACAAGGCGTAAAAAAACATATAAACCCAAACTTACGCTGCTATTCAATAACATATTGGTGTATTAATGGAGGAAAAAAATTTAAAACCAAAGGAACTGGAGCAAGATCGTCAAGCACATTCCAGAAGCAATGCCAGGCCTCCTTTATAAACAGTTCGACAGTTCTATTCAAATCTGGTAAAGTATAATAAGAGACAGCTTAATACATCCAAAAGCGATTATTTATTATAACAAACACCAAGTGATAATTTATGCAGAAGACATCGCAATAATAACAAGAGTCAAAAGCAAATTTTTAGAATCCTGGAAAATATTTCGAGACATTATACAGATACATTCAAACACAAACGGAACATGGGGATTTAATGTATTGTCCGATCTAAATAGTCCACCAACAAAACATTTCTATAAGTTCACTTCATTGAATCTGGACAGCTGGATTCAGACCAATGTAAGAAACCCCGCCCATTCTCCTTCCAAAATTTGTCAGTTATGTGCGAACTGCGATTTAGTATTGAATAATTATTTGATGGGGGTAGTAAACGTCACTACATATTGAAACAATATGCTTACGTTTTATGTTGTTAAAATCGAAAATTAATTAATTTAACAATTAATGTTTGTAGTTAAGATAATATGTTTTGATTTCTTTTGGCAATAACGGGAATTGTACGATATGTTACAGGTATCCAAATAAACGATTGTAATAATCGTGTTTTTAATCTGTTGAAGCTGGATGTTGGTCGACTAGTTCAAAAGCAGTTCTGATACAATGCTTAAAATCCCTATGTTCCGTTTGTGTTTGAATGTATCTGTATAAATGAATACAAAACTGAATATTTAGAAATGGGTCCCTGCGAAAACTCGAAAATAGATATAACAAGCAACGGTAAAAATTATTATTTTCGAAAAGTAAGTCATTTTGAATATCTGGAAGTAACAGTGACAGATAAAAGCGATGAAGATATGGAAATAGTCAAAAGGATAATGAAAGCCAGCGGAGCCTTGGAGCCCTAGAATGTTTGATAAAATCAAGATAACCTATTAACAAGGAAAACAAAGATAAGACTATACAAAACAATCTATCCTGTTATACGGAAGTGAAGCTTGGATATTAAATGAAAAGATCAAACGTAAGCTGGAAAGGTGGGAACGGAGGAATTTAAGAAAAAATTACGGAGGAAGTAAAGATGAGGGGCAGTGGAGAACGAGAACAAACAAAGAAATCCAAGACATGTATAGGGTACCACGCATTACAAGTAGGTACAATTAAAGCACAACGGCTTCGATGGTTAGGCCATATTGGCAGGATGGATGACGAAAGGTGTGTGAAGGAGTCTTGGAGGTGAAGGAGGTCAGAACAATAGGGGACGACCTAAGAAGAAATGGATAGATGCTGTTAAAAAAGACTTTAAGAAACTTAACGAAAACTTTGTTATTTTAAATGTAATACCCTGTATATTATTAAATTTTCGGATTCTACATTAAATTTTAATGTCACTTTGTGTACTTATCGATAAATCAATTTTTTTAATGCAGACCTTCATATTGAAAATTCTGTGTGAACATCCCAAATACCAAATAAAAAATATCTTGTCGGGTTGATTAGTAGGACGATCTAGGTAATTGGCGACATGTCGAAAACTTCTTTTTTGTATACAGGGTTATTAAAAAAATGATGAAAAGTTCAAGTTCAACAATCTTAAATATTGTTACGCGAGCTACTGCAATAATATTCTCACTTAGTGCCCCCAGTGAAATCCCCGTATGAGACGACTATGGCTCCTCCGCCCAATTTTCGAGAAGCATCCAGAATACGAAACATCGAGAATATCCAATGCGCCCGCGAGAACGCCGAGATACTTCGAGAATTACGGCGTGCGAGTATAAATAGGCCACCAGCTTCGCTGCAGGCAATTAGTCAATCAGTCAGTGTTGATACCGAAGGAAAGTAATCGCGCATCGATAAAGTGTTTATTAAGTGACTCTCATATAAATTATAATTAGTGTGTTTAGTGTATTACATAAATTATTAAATAAGGACTGAATTACATATAAATCTGTAAATATAAATTAATTGTAAATATAAATTAGAATAAACGTTACAATATCTTCATTTTTTTAAATGAAACAACCATATTTTTATTTTTTTACTTAATTCCAAGGCCAAAAATAAGGGCAGTTTATGTTCACTTCCCTTTACCCAATCTTAAGCGTTTTTGAGATATTAACATGTATTTAAAAATATTAATTAATTCATATTTATTATTGCGCAGATTTGTTACTAGAACATAAGTTTTATTTGCTACAAGATATCCAGATCGACCCCGACACAGCCGTCACACAGTAAAGAGAATATTAAACAATTCAACACAGTTTGGTTGTTTTCAAGCAAAAGCTAATAAAGTTAGGCCTGTTATTAATAATAATGATTATTATAATAATATATTAATAATAATGTTTCTAATTCTTGCACTTATATGATTTGTAAGAGCCAGTGTATCAAAATTGATCATTAAAAAAATGTGTAGTTTTCTATTAATTCAATACTTACTTATTAATATTTATTTCTAAAGTGAGTACGATTTATTCATATATCGTTTGTATTCTAACAAATATCGAAAGCAATTTAGGGGAGGCTTTTGTATAAAAATGGTGTACATCGTAATATGGCGTCGGTTTTCGTAGACGAAGGGTCGTTTCTGAGTTAGTAGGGATCTTAGTTGAATACATTAAAGGACCGGAGTTCTTGGTTTGACTACAAAAAACGAATAAAATATCTACCATCGATGAAAAAATTATAGAGGTTTCAGGAAGTTTTTTGATTTTAATAAAAATGGAATTGAAATATTCGACAGTTTAATTTCAGTAGATCGATGATTTTCTAAAAGAAAAAACATTTTTTTTTTGGAAAAAAGCTGAAATATTGTTTGAGAAGACTTACAGAAACTTCGCTTCAATCAAACGATGCTATAAATAAATTGTAAATATGAGATTGATATTCTAGAAGAACTGGAAGTTGAGTAATATTTATGATAATCTCCAAAAAAAAAACACAAAAATATTGGTCATTTCTTTGAATAAACATATTCATTCTGAATTTTTCTTGATTGTTTTTTGAATATAGTTCTTAGTCAGCAGTCAATTTTCCATCTTGTTGTTCGTTGTTTTGTGACTGGACAGTCATTGAGATTATTAATAATCAATATTGGCCAGTGATCGCTAGTATAAAGATGGGCCGAAATGTCCCAAGAAAGAATATGCAAAAGGGAAAAGTCACAGAATGATAGATCTAATGCCGATGCATCTCCTGCAGATATTTTTGTTTCGTGTAACTGATTGAATTATAATTACTCGGACTTTCAAACTATAAAGATCTACAAGAAAAACCACATTTTTCTGAAGAATTTTTCCCTACGAACATCAACTTAGCAAAACTTCTCTGGCGCAGTCAGTAGGAAAATCCTTTTCTCGATTTTAAATTTAACACCTTGAAAACCCTTAAACTTTCACTGTTATTCTCAAGATTTTCAGAACAACAATTTAATAAAGTTTCTTAAATTTTATTATGATTACGATCCTGCGACCAACTTGATAGTTGCACAACTATCTGTAACTGAAAGCGGGGGGTTACCAAAATGTTATGAATATTGAGACAGCCGCAGGCAATAATTAACATAAGATCCAAATTCCATCTCGAACTCTCGATATCCGGAACTTCGCCGTTCGGCCATAAATACTTGAGAAACTTATTAATTATTATCCCCTAGGGACAAGGAACAAAGGAAACGTGAGATGTTGGAGTCTGGTCTGAACCATTAGCCTTCCAGCCAGCCACAAGTACTTAAATCTAGGAATTTTTTTTTCAAAATTACCAGTAGGTTCGAAGATATTTAGGAAAATAACAAGGCTGGAAGCTGCGATTTTTATAACAAAAACTTTTCCTCAAGTGCGAATTTATTAATTTTTGACATTTACCAAAAATTAATGTGGCTAATTAATGTAACTACTTTGAGGATTTTTAAAGGAACAATAAAGTTTGTATTACAGATTTGTGACTTGATGATAACGAACAATTAAAATAAAAGGCATAGAAATTATAATTTATGCCATTTACTTTCTTGATTTTGTACAATGTGACTTTTATTTGCTTCTTTAAAAAAAAACAAATTTTTGAATGAATCTAACCTAGTTTTACCATTGCACTAAAATAATTATAATCTGATTGATATACAGTGTGTACCATGAATAATGAGAGCGTATAGGTTTCTTTCTATGAACTTTTTTAATACAGACTCTCGTTTCCAAGTTCTATGTCTCCAAAAATAGAATTTTACATTTTTAATTTTAATACTGATCATTTTATCTTTATACAATTATCAGTGTGCAAAAAGTGTATGTATAAATATGATTATTTTAGAAGTAGAAAGAGATTTGCAGGGACCTACCAGTAGTAAGGGTAGTACACTAGAAAATCAAATCCGGCCGCTAGAGTTTTTTTTTTAAATTCTTGTGTATTAAAAATTACATAGCCGTATCATAAGATTATTTTCAATAAGTACCTATTTGCCAATAAAGGTTTGAAATTTTGTTTTATTTTTTATTATTATTATTTATTCCAAGAATCTCTTACAGTAATCGAATTATAAGTAGATAAATACCTTCCCAACAAATTTAACCGAAAATGCGATTGTAGGTTTTTCCATTTAGTAAGGAGGTCCAAGTTGTGTATTCTTAACAGACTAAAAGTCGTTTAGTTGCAACTAGTGTGCAGTCTATTGTGAATTCTGGAGTGATTATGGAAAATTTGGAATGGTCTCGTAAACGCCGAAAAATCGGTCCTTTAACAGTTAATGAAAAAACATTAATATTTATTTGTTTTAAATCTTTTACAGACAAAAATTTATGTAAAAGTGTTGATGATACATTGGAATTACTTGGTGGTAGAACGCTTGGTGTTGGGAAATCTACGATTTACAGAGTTATTAAAGAAGAATTTTGAAACAGCACGTAAAGCTCCAGGACAGCCAAAATTTCAAATAGAAAATCATTTGAAAAAAAGACTTCGAAGGAAAGTGCATGCGTTCTTCTTTAGAAAAGAATTTCCGACAGTAGACCAAGTTCTTGCCACAGTTCGAGATGATAAGGATTACCCTGAAATGAGTCGAAACTTGAAGAAAAAAGGTTTTCGCTGGAAAAAGCATTCCAGAAAGTCTATTTTAATAGAAAGAAGCGATATTGTAGTATGGAGAAGAAATTACTTAAGGACTATAAAAGAAATGAGAAACCAAAGAAGAAATATGTTTTATTTAGATGAAACATGGATCAACGAGGGACATACACCAAATAAATTTTGGCAAGATGAAACTTCGAAGACAGCCTTTTTTAAATAATTTATCTACTGGTTTAACTCCACCATCAGGAAAGGGGCGTAGACTGATAATAGTACACATCGGCAGTACAAACGGTTTTGTTAAAGGAGGTTTATTGACTTTTGAATGTATGTACCGTTGACTACCATGAGGACATGGATGCTGATGTCAAAAATGGTCGATATTAGTAAACATTTTGAAAAAATGGTCAATAATTGTCAAAAATTGTCAAAAACTGTCAAAATTTTTTAAAATTTTGAAAAATAGTCAAAAATTGTTAAATATTTATAAAAATGGTCAATGATTGTAAAAATTTTTGAAAAATTGTCAAAAATGGTCAATAATTGTTAAAATTTTGAAAAATGGTTAAAATTTTTGAAAAATTATCAAAAATGGCCTATAATTGTCAAAGACGGTCAATAATTGTCAAAAACTGTCAAAAATGGTCAATATTTGTAAAAATTTTGAAAAAATGGTCAATAATTGTCAAAAATTTTGAAAAATGGTTAAAATTTTTGAAAAATTATCAAAAATGGCCTATAATTGTCAAAGACGGTCAATAATTGTCAAAAACTGTCAAAAATGGTCAATATTTGTAAAAATTTTGAAAAAATGGTCAATAATTGTCAACATTTTTGAAAAATGGTTAAAATTTTTGAAAAATCATCAAAAATGGACAATAATTGTCAAAGACGATCAATAATTGTCAAAAATTGTCAAAAACTTTCAAAAATTGTTAAAATTTTGAAAAATAGTCAAAAATTGTTAAATATTTATAAAAATGGTCAATGATTGTAAAAATTTTTGAAAAATGGTCAATGATTGTAAAAATTTTTGAAAAATTGTCAAAAATGGTCAATAATTGTTAAAATTTTGAAAAATGGTCAAAAATTGTTAAAATTTTAAAAAAATGGTCAATAATTATAAAAGACTGTCAAAAATGGTTAATAATTGTTTGAAATTGTCGAAATTATTGAAAAATAGTCAAAAATTGTCAATAATTGTCAGAACCTGTCAAAAAGCTAAGAAATTGTCAAAAATGGTCAATAATTGTTAAAATTTGGAAAAATGGTCTAAAATAGTCAAATTGTTTGAAAAATTGTAAAAAATGATCAGTAATTGTCAAAACTGTTAAAAATGGTCAATAATTGTCAAAAATGGTCAATAATTGTTAAAATTTAAAAAAATGGTCAAAAACTGTCAAAAATTTTGAAAAAATGGTCAATAATTGTCAAAAATGATCAATATTTATCAAAATTTTTGAGAAATGGTCAAAATTTTCGAAAAAATTATCAAAAATTGTCAAATTTTTTGTAAAATGGTCGATAATTATAAAAAACTGTCAAAAATGGTCAATAATTGTTAAAAATAGTCAAAATTTTTTAAAAATGGTCAACATTTTTGAAAAATTGTCAAAAATGGTCAATAATTGTCAGAACCTGTCAAAAATGGTCAATAATTGTCAGAACCTGTCAAAAATGCTCAAAAATGGTCAATAATAGTTAAAATTTGGAAAAATGGTCTAAAATGATCAATCATTGTCAAAACTGTCAAAATTGGTCAATAATTGTCAAAAAAGGTCAATAATTGTTAAAATTTGAAAAAATGGTCAAAAATTGTCAGAAATTTGGAAGAAAATGGTCAATAATCAACAAAAATTGTCAAAATTTTGAAAAAATGGTCAAAAATTGTCAAAAATTTTGAAGAAATGGTCAATAATTATAAAAAATTGTCAAAATTTTGAAAAATGGTCAATAAAATATAAAATAAAACTTAGTAGAACGTACTGGGCCTAATGTAATTCAGTATCCAATTAGAGTCATCCAAATTATATTTGATAGAGGCGGTAAATTTAATAAGAGGATTTGAGCAAAAATGCAAAAATGTTCCGGGGCATATTGGAAACCAAATATATAAAAAATTTAAAGCAGAACCATGGCTACAAATTCCTTTTACAAGCACCAATGCTTTAATTGGAGATTTTGATGAAACATTTACATTGGAACCAGAAATTTTGTCATATTTAAAAAACGCCCCTATTATTAAACATATGTAGGTATACTTAAAGGAGGCGAAACTTTTTGTTGGAGAATTTCGAGAAATAATTAATTGTTTATTGTTTTAATAATTAATTAAATTAATCATGTAAAAATTGTTTTGGTAGATATATTTTTAAATAACAAAATATTGAACTATGTTTAGTTTTATTTCAAACTACCCCATTAAAAAGCAATTGATTGTGAAAATTAAAATATTAATTTTTAATAATTTCATATTTAATTTTTTAAAAATTATTTTGGAAAAAACTTTTTTCTCCGAACTTCGATTTGCTTCAAATTTTCAGGAATGTTCTGTTCTGTTATGTTTTTTTTCGGAGTTTAGATTTTGACATTAATACATGCTATTAACTGAATCTGACAGTTGTTTGACGCATTCTCATTAGCTCGGGAAATTAGATAGCTATTCTTAAATGAAAGAAGTAAAAAACGTTTCTAATTAGGAAATGATACTGTCGAATGAATTTAGTTGAGATAACAGAAAAAATTATTACTAATAACATAAGTATTATATTTCCTACAGATCATTAAATTTCTCATTACCTAATAAATTGCCATTTAAAAAATTTAAGTAGCTATTACAGCAACCAAAACATGAAAATAACCAAAATAACAATCACCCTCATGAGAGTTATTTTCTCAAATAGAAAGAAACTTTCTTGAATTTTGGCAAAATATCAAGTATTGAATAATTCATAGCTCGTAAAGGAGACAGTTAGCAATTACAATGATTTACAGAAGGCAATTTTAACGTCTGTAATTATGTAGGAAACGGACGAAGAAGAGCTTAAACTTAAGTTCTTGGCTAGTAGATGGAGACGCCCGTACAGAAGCGTCGTATATCGGCGTCGTCGGGACGTTAGATGAATACAAAAAACGGTGATTTAATACATCAGTGGTGTACAAATAATATTTTTCCTAAATACGAAGCTCACAATTTGTCCAATTGTATAATTAACAAACGATATCCCATGAAATATTATGGTGGGGGAGATCATAAAACATAAAACCCTATAAAAATGATAAACAAAAACGTAGAGACCAGTCATGGGACTGCCGACAGAAGTGAAAACACCAATAAATGAATCACTTTTAAAATTTTCATCGTAAGCCAATCGTAAATAGAATTTTTTACAAAAAAAATATACATATATACACAGTATACATTGAAAGCGTTACGATGATTTATGCAACACTATATACGCTTCATTGTTAATTGTGTTGCATAACCAAAAGTATTGTGTGTTGCATAAAAACGTGACGAATGATCAAAGTATTGTGTGTTGCATAAAAGTGTGACGATGACGAAAAACCCATGTTTTTTCTTCACCCAAAAAGAAGTTTTGACTTAAAAAATGCAGGGAGGGGAAGAGATTTGAGGGATTTTTATGTGGTTTTATGTTTTTGGCGTTCCCCAAAATAATATTACATGGGAAAACATTTGTTAGTTGTACAAAGGATCAGTTTTCTAGGTGCTACTAGGTACATATTCACCATATTTTTTAAAGAACATTTTCGAGTAAATATTTTGAGGTTAGGTATTGTAAACGTATACAAAAATGTTGAACGGTGCCAATTTTTGAGAGAAATAATAATGGATGATGAAAAAAATGAAAAATAGAACCAAAGGAAGGTAAAGACAAAAATAGAAATTTTCTAAGACCATGAAATATTTTGAGTGACGCTTATGCGGGGACTGTTCAACTTTTCAACGCTATATAGTCGGAAATGACTGGAAAGTTGATTTATGTAAGGGCTTAGACGTTGCTTTTTGTATTTTTTGGCCGCTCATAAATTTCTCAGTGTCACGGCTTTGGGTGAAATTTACGCAAAAAGATATTTATTGAGATACGAAGATGAATCTCTTATTTTCGGATATCCTTGAAGAATAGAAAAAAGCTTCGGGCGGAAAATTGATTTATCACGTTGTTTTTGAATAGAAAAATGATTTCGGTAGAATGAATATTTTTTCCAAATAAAAAATGTATTTTGAATCGAACTGATGTATCTATTATCTAAACATAAATTCAAGTATTCCAGATAGGAATAGCAATAGGAAGCGTATTGTAAGAAATGGAAATGTATCTACAGGTTGTCTCTTTTATCATATATGGTAACTGGTTGGAAAATGACTGTGTTACAGCACATAGACTGTAGCAGCTGCTGATGTTTGATAGCTTAAAAGGGTATTGGAATATAAGGCTAAAAGACATTCGCCACTATAAAAAATCTTTAATTTATCAACTACCGTAGGTCGTAAAGCTACAATAATTGATGCCTTATTGATTTCTGTCACTTTGAAATTAAGACACTTTCATATTAAAATCTCCCAAACAAACAAAATTTGTTGACTAATTATTATTGTTAATTATGCACTTAGCACTGTTTTTCATGGGAATTTACTTCCGCTAAAAGAAACCTACTGACTTTCGTTTTGGAAATTCACTGGTTTATTAATCAAATGTGAATGAAAATCGATTCTGGGAGTCGAAAGATCATTCACTGGTATTCTAAAAAGTAGCAGATACGGATACGATTGATGGATAACTAATATGGTTAAAAAATTTGGTAATATCCGATTTTCTTAAATAGTTTTCCTAGTTTAAATACTTTCTTATATTTTTAAAATAATTCACAAATAATCACTTTTTCTATACTACTTACTTCCACTAAGAACAATTTTAAGAGTATACACAAAATCACAATATTACACAGTCAGAGTACTGAACCAAACTAAACGTTTCAAAAACTTTAATAAAACCGTTGGATCCTTAATAGAAAACTTGTTTTTTTTTCATGGTTGATAAATAAGAATCATCCCGCTTTGGAACAAAAGCGTGGACAGTGGTCAGTAGTTGTAAAACTGGTCCAGTGAGTACGGAGGATGCAGTCTTCTGGACCATCTGCTATCGATGATGTGCAGGAGAGAGCGTCTAGTGAACACCTGAAGAACTGGTTTTTTAGTAACGGATTTTTTTTAATAAATACGCGACGAATCTATTGTGCTAGTAGAAAAATCGATAAAGGTTGTAATCTTTAATATGTACCTAAGTTTTATAGAAACTTGATTACTTTGTTAAATTCGGTTGTTAGAAGAATTTTGTAGAAAACGATTGGAGACAGAGAAAACAAGATATGAGTAGGCGTATGTGACTTTTGAGATAAAACTTGTAATATTCCGGTCATGTTCCGATATTGCTGGTATTACTGGTTACAGTAAGCAATTTCGGAACGCTTTACAGTAGCAGTAATCTTAAACTGCTGAAGATTTTCGAAACGTATTGGTCAGTAACAGTGTTGGTAACATAACCCATTTATTTATTTATTTATATTTTCATGGTGAAGTGATAGGATAGCCGAAATGAATCAAATTTTATTTGGAGGAAATATTAAGCGATAGCGATACTGATTCAGAAAAATCAGATAGTTCAAGCTCCTCGAGCTCTAGTGGATCTTTGGAAGATTTCATGAACGTAATTCTAATTATTGATAAGATTCGAGGCCCAATTGAAAAAATATCGAGAATAGAGGGTTACATTGAAAATGTAAATGGTTCTTACAGCCCAGAGATTTTCAAACAACATTTCAGGTAAGTTAGGACACCTCGCATAATACAATCATCCTGAAGATAATATTTCCTGATACATACCAGTATTTGGTACAGTGTATAAGAGAGAGAATGAGACATCCAGATGGTCCTGGGAGCTCCCAAGTGATATTTGCTCTGTGGTTTTTTGCTACACCAGGGGATTTGGAATTTGGGGAAGGGATACTGGGAGTACATGACCACTTCTGTAACAGTAGTATCAGTAAATGTTTAGCCTCTGCCCTCTACCAGGGTTTCTTGAAAAGTGGCGCCAAATCATTACCAGTGAATTTCAGCAAAATCGGAATGACAAAATTTACTGGGCAGTACTGTTCAGGAATAACGGAACATGGCATCCGTGCGATTCCTAGGTGAAATTCCAGTCATACATGTTGATGAGTCATACATGTTGATGAGCCACATCTTTTAATATTTCGATATTTCCAAGCATTAAGGGAGTTGGGAAAAAGCAATTTATATCGCGAAATATTTCCATACCTACCCCTTGGTTCTAAATTTTCGACAAAAAAAAAGAAAAATGCTTAAAATTCGTAATGAGAGGTTTTCTGGCAGAGTCTGTTTTTCGATAAAATCATTCTTTCCCCTTAAAATAGAGTCATGAAATTTTCGAAAATCCACTTTTCAAAACAAAAGATGCTCATAACTCGACTAATTCGAGAGATACAACGTTCTAGTCTTCACCAATCGATTCGGGGGAAAATTTTACATATATGACCAAATGTGAAGTCGATATTTCCAAGCATTAAGGGAGTTAGGAAAAAGCAATTTATATCGCGAAATATTTCCATACCTACCCCTTTGCTCTAAATTTTCGACAAAAAAAATGAAAAATGCTAAACTATCATATTAAGGCGTTTTTTGGGACGAAAAATCGACTACCACTGTTTGTTTTTCGATAAAATCATTCTTTTGCCTTAAAATGGAGTCATGAAATTTTCGAAAATCCACTTTTAAAAACAAAAACTACATTTATCTCGACTAATTGTTCATGGCCATCCTCCTTAATAACTGTACCGATCAGTGGCGTAGCTTACCATAAATAGATATCAAAATTTGTCGGGGGGTCCTTCTACTCGACTACCGTGAAAAAGGGGATTTCATAAAAGAAATAATAGCACCACTTTTTTGAATAAAATAAATATATTGTTTACAATCGCAAAAAAAATTTAAATATATACTTTCCTTGCCTTATTTATTAAATCATCCATACCTACCTGAAGACCATTTCAGTTTTCCGAGAATTCTCAATTCCATAGATAATAATGAGAAGTCAGCCGCTCCTGTTCCATCGAAATTCTAAGATATTGTTGCGAGGTCACCAACTCAAAGCCGGCCCTGTCTCTCGACTGTAAATTTTGGTGGCTGCGCTCCTTTCGAGAACATTCTCGAAAAGACGCTTTGTTCATGCATAGGACGAGCGCGTAAAATACTAGAATTTTCGAGAGTTGAGAAAGACTATATATACAGGGGTTTTTAAGTGAGTTGACAATAAGTGAAACGAAGACAAGGAGTTAGTTCACAGAAGTTCTTAGTAATCGGACAGTGAATGAAATAGTGAAGATAAATAGTGTGATATTCAAGTGGTAAAAATAAATTAGAACTATTATACCTACCGAGTGTAGATAAATTAGTAGACATTAAGTAGTGCGTATATAAATTAAGTTTAAGACATAAATCAGTAGATAGTAATTAGCCATAGTGTATATAATTTTATCCCACAAGTAAAAACTATTTAAATAAATAACAAAAACATTACAATACTCTTAATTTTGAAAAGCTTCTTTGAACTGTTGCAATTGTAAACGGAAACGTTAAAAATAGATAGTAATTCCGTGAGTTTTTTTATTTTAATGGAATGAATTTTCTGAATTTCAGATCTCAAGCAATTAATTCCTCATTATATTTTTTTGTCAGCCAGTTTACCATCTTTTTATGATTTCATTCGAAAATGATAAGGAGTTTCTATGGTTGTAAATCTTTGTTTAGTTTGAAAAATTCATATATCCAAAATCTGAAAATCAGTCTTCTGAAATTTCATCAAGAAAACATTTTCATTATTTTCATGCAGTAGTGCCTTAGAAACAGAGATTACGGAATAATATTTTACGAATTTTTGCATTCACACGTGCAGGGGTCCTTGTTGCGTGGGGGCCCTAAATCACTGATACGGTTGATACGGCGGTAGCTACGCCCCTGGTACCCATAGACGTATCTTTGGACTTATTCGAATTCCATTGATATTTTTCCATATACTTCTACCAGAAAATTTCTCTCCTCTACAGTGTTGTTATTTACGAATTCTTTAGTTCACTATCTCCGCAGTTATTTTTCTGATATTGATAAAATTACCACATCTTCTGCGTAACCCAGCAATTGTGCTCTGATATCGTCCTTAAGAACCAACGAAAATCAACACTTTTATCGATTTCTTAATAGTTTTATCAAACTTGAAAGTAAGTTACTCCAAAAAAATCTTTGCTTAGAAACCTTCTTGTAAAAACGTTTTTCAACGTATACCAAAAAAAAATCCGATCTTGATCATTTCTATTAATAAACAGAATATTTTCAACACCCTCTATAAGAAAATATCTGTACCTTCGTCATGATTATATTTTTGAGTTTTCGGTCGCGAGACCATGGAACAAGTAATCCATTTAGGATGAGAAAATTGGTGGAAAAGCAGATCATGCAGAACAACTCCGTCGAAATGGAGTTTGCTGTCGGTGTCGCTACTTGTTCGACTAGAGATTTAGTCCCGTCAAATCTTCACACTACGACAAATCGGAACAAGAACAAAGCTATCCTATTTCGTAAATATCCTACGAATATTTTTCCAGTTCACGTCATCCATATTTTCGAAATGTAGAATATGAACTGAAAAACGTTTTATTTGATAAATACCGACGTTTCCATTGAAAAATCAATTAGTCGGGATCTTACAAAAAAATTTCTTCAGCAGGCAGATATTTCGAGATAAATGGCAACACTGGTGTTCTTTGGGTATGTTTTTTTTGCGATGAGATTTAAAGTTCTATTATGCTTTCTTCTTCTACTCAGTTTCCTTCAGACCTACTTTTTGGAGGAATTTTAGGATATCCGTAGGCTTTAGTTTAGGCAAATCTTCCACATTTATCCAGTAGTTTTCCAGGTGCTGTTCCTGGGATTCTGTATTCTTCAACTATGCAAATGTAGGTTTCTTCTGCCATTCTACCAGAATCTACATTCTTCCTTCTCCATGCATTAGTTTGAGTTTTTTGAGGTACCCATTAAGGCGGTAGTGTCCTGTGATTTCTTTGTAGTTTCCTATAGGAGCATCTTTGATTGTTTTAGCAGTGGTCCAATCTTCTCGTTTTTTTGGCTGTACCCATTTCTTCCAATATTTTATTGATGCTGGTACCGCAAAAGTGTTTAAGTTCTCAAAATATGTTTCAACCCCTCTCTTTGCTATTCCGTTTTCTTCTATTCTGTTTTGTCCTGCTCACATTAAAAGTTCTGAGTATTGCTCAATGCTTTCTTCGCTGATAATCTTCACAGTTTTATTTGGTTTTGTAGGATTATAATAAAAATAAATGTTTAAATTGTAGTTGTATGTTTTCTATTAGAACGCACGCCACTGCTTGTTTCATCCGGGACCAGAAATATTGCCTCTAGCCACCAGCTCGTTCGAAGCCGGCCGACTTCATCCTCTTTCTCTAAAGAGGACACAGCAGGCAGGGTATGGGATCCCTTGCGATTATTATCCTTAACGAAGGCCATTTTATGGGCGGAGTTTTGAAAGAGACCAGCCCCGGGAACAACTTCCCCTACTTTCCTTTTTCTAGCTCTTGGGGTAGTAGCTGGCGACCCGCTCGGAGAAAAAACGAATAAAAGCTATAGTTTAAAAATTTTTGTTTCGGCTACCGCGTCATAGATGGCGATAAGAGGGTAAAAATGAGAAAAATTTGAGGTTTTTTTAGGAAAGGATGAGCAGCCGTTTTTGTGAGAAGAAGTAATTGATTGTTGCGAGTTGAGCTAAGTGATGATGTTTTTAAGGAAAACATTTTTGACCAGCTAAGAACGGCATTTTAGGAATGGATTATATATAGCTCAGGTTTGGGGAAAAAAATTTTATAACAAAAGTGGCCTCGAGAAACGCCTGGAAATTGTAGGTCCAAATTTTTCAAAATTTACTCAATTAAGGGGCATATAAATTTTGCATTTTAAAATTTTAACTGTCAAATACGCCCTCTAGCGGTGGACCTATAATTCTGAAAATAATTTCCAGGCCATTCTTAGTTGGTCACCCGGTACATTTTCAAAAATATTCAAGCTTTTTTTACTAGAGTGTTTTTCACTGGCAAAATACCATAGCAACGGCATCTGTTCTACTGATAAAAAAGTTACCTGCAATTACCTTTCACACCAATTCACAATAGTGTTTTTTTATCATATTGATTATAAATTCAAAATCGTGTCTGAAACACTTCAGGGTGATTCAAAGAATTAAACAGAATTGTAAGCGCTTCTTCATGTAAATAAGTGTTCAGTTAACAACTTTCGCTAGATTCTTCCTGTATAGTGAACCGCAGGTAGCGATGACAATAGAACCCTAATACCATTACCATTCAAATATATTTAGAAGTGATAAATTTGCCGTGACAGTGCAGTGTAGTTGGGCGGAGCCTATGGGAGTACTATTTTCTAGTATAAGTAGGTAGTATGTGCGCGTAATTTTTATGTTTGACCAATATAGACAGCATTACATTCTGGACATTTAAGTTCCAGACTTTTTTAATGGGGGTATTTTTGTTTTCACATTTAACAATTTTTTACTCACATTGTTTTCTGTTTTTAGAGAAATTGCTGTATTTGTTGAACAAGCTATTATCTTTTTGAATTTTAATATCAAGAAAATTGATTGAGTTATTTTCTTCAACTTCTAATGTAAATTTAATTTTTGGATGTAAATTATTAATATTATTGAACAATATATCTAATTGTCGTTCACTACCTACAAAACAAGCTAATATGTCATCTACATACCTATACCAAAATAATATATTTTTTGAAATGTTACATTCAAAGATTTTTCTTTCTAAACTAAATGTTAGTCACAAAATTGTTTGGAATGTTCAAAAAGAAAATTTATTGTATCCATTTCAGCATTTGCTACCTAATGACTCCCCGCTCAGTACGCAGTTCTTAAGAAAAATTGCAAACAATCCCAATTTTGCTAGTATGTTGTGCTCCAAATGGTGTTGTCTATGTAGGTGTGTGTGTGTGTGTGTGTGTGCCTTAGTTAACAGAATTCAGCAAGAATATGGTTATCGGTAACGAGTAATTACAGACATCTGGACATCAGGTGACCATGCGTAAGTGTTGTATGGCCAATTCTGAGTCTTCTAATAATGGTTCATTCTCTTCTTGCGGTGCGGTGCGGATTATCCGCAAGTGCTACGAAACAAAATTTTTCGTAGGGCGTATCTTCCACTTAGAGATTTCTCATCGCGTTAATCCTCTGATAACTGAACACTTTTTGTTAACAGTAAAGTATATTGTTTTTTTTTTACTGTTCTTTATTTTAGTGATTTAGATGTGGAGCAAAGGTTTCTGCTGTACTGCAGAGTTTATTCTAAAATTTTTTCGTAACTACCCCAAGCAAAAAAATTTTTTAGCCTGCTACCTTTGGAAAACTGGGATCGAAGACCTGCCATTCAGAAGTGGTTAGAGGCGAAGAGCAGAAGACATAAAGATTGCCTAAAAGCAAAAAACCAGTCATGGTATAAAGGTATATTTTCTGAAGCTAATTTGCAAGGAGAAACAAGTGAAAGGAGTGATTCGCTAGTTATAAAAGATTATAAAATATATAAATATACCCTGTATAATTATGACTTAGACCGTTGGAAAGCATTTTCTACGGGTTTTCTAACGACGTATCACAAGTAGGTGGTGGCCATTTAAATTTTTGTAGGTGGGGTAGGTGAGGCATAGGGGGTTGAAGGGAGTGCGTTCTCTCTCATGTAATTTTAGTTCCCCCTCAATACCCTAGAAACGATTTTGATTTCTTTTTTCTTTTAAAATTGACACCCTGTATAAAGTTTTTTGTACCATAAAATATAGTTTTTAGCTGAAATATTTTTCGTCTTTTTCCCCATTTTTACTCTTTTTTCGGGTTAAGCGCGATTTTCGCTATCCGCGGTGCCCTTGCCACCCAATTCCGGGGGGGCTCTACTGTATTTCTATACTTTTTCCCTTTTTTTTTATAAGTGTAGATTATATGATGAAATATTTCTTTTGGTCCAAAATTTACATGAAATATATGAAATTATGAAAATCGGCGTAAAAACTATTTTGATACAGAACGCAGCCATTCTAAACGAATGCAATCACAAGATCAATGGCGGACTGTAATTAATATGCGGTGTGGGTATCCACATCCATAAAACAACATTATAGAGTGGAAAGCGGATTCGGTGGCGAATTTATGTATTGAAAACAATGAGAACAACGGCAATAGTGATACTATTAGATCTGGCTGTGTGCCGATTAGCAGCTCTGCCCGGCCAGGCTATGTCCGTCGCCATTCAAGAGATTTTCAGCTATGTACGTTATTGCTTCATCTAACGATAGTTAATATCCTGAAACTTTTAAAGTTGTCTACAACTGTTTTATTATGAAATTATGGTTATAAAATTGGATAGACTTCATGTCAAAATATGGGAAATTGCCTCTTAATACATTGTAGAAAGGAAAACATGGAAAACATTATCTTACGAAAATTGGATTGTTAGTCATAAAGTAGCTTCTTGAATATATATTATGTGCTACATTTTAGAATAAGACAAAATGTAGATATAACACCTTCATCATTATTTAAACAACTTTTTTGGTCCAAACTCAACACTTATCCCGAACACATTCCTATTTATACAGATGCTTCAAAGATGTCCGCAGATGTAGGTGCAGCAATCTGCACAAAAAATGAATCTAGGCAATTCAGATTACCAAATATTAGCAGTGTCTTCACAGGTGAATTGTATGCCATACTTCAAGCACTGAATTATGTCAAATCCAAAAATATCGCAAAATCTCTAATAATAACAGACTCTCTCAGTTGTACACTTTACACTTTACACTTTACACTTTACACTTTACACTTTACACTTTACACTTTACACTTTACACTTTACACTTTACACTTTACACTTTACACTTTACACTTTACACTTTACACTTTACACTTTACACTTTACACTTTACACTTTACACTTTACACTTTACACTTTACACTTTACACTTTACACTTTACACTTTACACTTTACACTTTACACTTTACACTTTACACTTTACACTTTACACTTTACACTTTACACTTTACACTTTACACTTTACACTTTACACTTTACACTTTACACTTTACACTTTACACTTTACACTTTACACTTTACACTTTACACTTTACACTTTACACTTTACACTTTACACTTTACACTTTACACTTTACACTTTACACTTTACACTTTACACTTTACACTTTACACTTTACACTTTACACTTTACACTTTACACTTTACACTTTACACTTTACACTTTACACTTTACTTCGCGATGTTAAAACATCAGTAAAAGCTTGGCCTCATACAAATCTTAATAGAACATTGCAAGTAATATTATCAAGACTTCGGTTAGGCCACACTAACATCACTCACAGTTATATTGTTATAAAAACCGAACCTCCACAATGTGAAATATGTAAATGCCAATTAACTGTAAAACACATTCTAGTAAAATTCCCAAATTTCAAGCATGCAAGGTTGAAAAATAATATTAACAATAAATTAGATGTAGTACTCGGTATAAATTGTAATGTTCAAAATCTAATGACTGATCTTAAAGACATAAATATTATTAAATCTAAATAATATTGTCGCTAATAACCCTAGAGGTTGATGCGACTGAAAATGGTAATTAGTAAAAATTTAGATGTGAGAAAAATATATATAAATTGTATTCAAAAATACTAAAGACAGTTCAAAGACCACTTTCAAAATTTTGCTGGTTCCGGTGGACCCCCTGCAGCTACATGTCTACCATATTCCCAAAACTCTACAAAAAATATGAAGAGTAGATCTAACTATGGAAATTTGCGTTGCGGTTGAGTTCCAACGAAGAATTAACAGTTTTCGAAAAAAAAAAGGTGAGAATTGATTGGTTAATAAGATTAATTATTTAATTGAGTGGATGTCAAAAAAGTAAAGTTGGCCAATCAAAAAAGTGCTTCCATCCAACTTTACTTTTTTTAAATCTACTCACAGCACAAGAAACCAATCAATTCTCACTTATTTTATTTAGGAAACTTCCCATTCGGAGTGGAAGAATATAAAAATGAAAATAGTATAGTATATTTATTACACTATTAATTATTATTGTTATAACAGACGTAATATAATTAAAATTAAATGTTAATAACGTAACGAAACTTCTACAATGATAATCACAAAATAGTCATAATTTTAATGGGAGGGATGTACTTGATGGATTGACAGCAAATTGTCAATATTTGGCTTCAGATTTGTTAGGAATAACCGCAAATCTCCTCGTTATCTGATATTCAATCTGCTCCTTTTGACGAGGGAAACGCTATCAAAAGCTTTTCCGCAATTCCCCACAGTCCAGGATATTTTTCGGGTATTTCTGCTTGCAGCCGAAATGTTTGATACCCTCTTTTAAATTTCACTTTTCTTTTCGAAATTCGCCGCTTTGCAAGAAACCATATAAATTTTCGTTACCCCCGCTTACGAATTGTGAACCCCCATTTTTTTGTCACGCCAACGTAGACCTCCGTCGAGTCTCCCGTGGACCCCTGGGGTCCACCTGGACCACTTTGGGAATCAATGACATAGAAGGTGGAGATTCAGGAAGAGCCTATCGTAATATACTCTAACTGCCAAGAGGTAACATTCGTAGGATTGCTTGGGAGCCCTACAAATATTGGTCAGTTGAATTAAACAATCATTATCATTGGCAGCAGGAAAAACATGTTTTTTTCCTTCTAAGGAATCGTCCTTTTGCCTGGAACACTGCAGTCTGTTGGTTTATTGTACTTTACTCCCACATTCACCCCCCATCTGAGCGAGCATACGATACAGGTCCAATGGATGTGTGCGTTATGTTTCAAGTGGCCTCGATCTCCATGCCATATACAGACCCATTTTATGCAGATTATTGAAGTACGGAGTACTGAAGAGTCTGATCTGATCACCCTTTTTGGGGGGCCGGAACCCTTTTGCGGTATCATCTCCAATGTAATATTGGAAGAAATTGACAACGCCGTAAAGAAGAGAAGATTGGAAAGACTTAGTAGGGCTCAGACAATCAAAGATAAATTTGGGTAATCACCCTTTTTGGGTGGCCGGAACCCTTTTGTGGTATCATCTCCAATGTAATATTGGAAGAAATTGGCAACGTTGTGAAAAAGAAAAGATTGGAAAGACTTAATAGGGCTCAAAGATATTCCTGGGGAACTACAACCAGGTGAGCAGAAATAGGTGTCCCACTGTCGCCTGAATGGGCTCAAAAAGCTCAAACTATAGTGGAGCAAGGAGAATGTAGATTCTGAGGGATCGAAGAAGAAGCATCCATTCACATACTTCATAGCAATACAGAATCCTAGAATAATCCTGGTTAGAATAGGGACACTAACCTAAAGTGAAGCTTGCGGATATCCTCCAGGAATTAGGTCTAAAAGAACTGCTATACTCTGAGACCTTCTTCAGGAAACAAGTAGAAGAAAGGGGGCACTTGGTACCATACTGCGTTAATGCAAAATTTTAGACAGTTTGTTTTTTATTTATTTTTGGGTCAAGATGGGAAACTCATGTTCGAATGAGTCCTAACCAGCACGTGAACAGTGCTGTACTCAGCTCTAAGGGAATGCCTACCAACCGAACCCACCTCAAACTCGCCGTTACCCCGCCTCGGAATCACTACTCTAGCATACTTCGAGATGGGCGGCTGTCCCTCCACACTCTCCGCTCCCACCGTTATCTTCTCCCTTCTATCACTTTTACCTCTCATGTCATATCGAGTCCTTCTCTCCCCCTAATCATGCTCTCCACTATGCCACTTACCTCCATCCATCCCTCCTCCCCATCAACATTATCTCCACCATGTTCTCCCAATATACAACCTCCAATAATTTTCTCTCCAACTTCTTCAGCACTTCCTCGTTCTTCCAGCATCTAAACACATGCCCCACATTAACCTCTACTTCACACCTCTCGCTCACTCCAGTCTCTCTTTTCCCAATCTTGTGGAGGTACCCTACTCTCGACTCATGTCCAGTGAGAACCTGGTCAGGTACTCCCCTACTCCAAGCCTCAGCAACGCGCTCAACACCACCCGTTTCCTGACACTACTGAACGCGTTCCCGACGTCGAAAAACACGAGTAGGGCCAATTTTAGACAGTGGAAGAGGAAAAATCACGAACATTCAATATATGGATGACCTCAAGTTTGACTTATGGAGCCTAGTAATGAACTCAGTTAATGTTCCATGATCAATTTTTCACAGTTTTATATAAAGTGAAAATTCTTTTAACTGAACGTGATACCAATGACGATGACTTTAAATAAGAATGTTTTCTACTTCTTTTTTCAGCAAGTCATGAAAAACATCATCATTGGATCATGCCTTAGGTAATAATTTTGAAAAGCGAAATATAGATATGTGTATGAGGGTTATAAAAGAAATAGCGGCATATTACACATCTATCGTCGATGATGGACTAAAAAGAGTATAAAGAAGCCGAGCAATCGAATCGGAGAATGCACAGTTAGTGGGCTATGAAACAAACGAAGTGTATAAGAATGCTCATCATCAGTTCCAAACTGACGCGTACCTAATGACCTGAGAGCGACACAAAAGGCGTCCGACGCCGTTTGTCCAACGCCCTCTCTCTGACCGTTCGCCGCTTTGTACTTAAACTCATCACCCGAAGAACTTTGTCGAGCTTTCGGATTTGGAATCTCTGCTTTGCTCTGCTCTACTAGATATAGCTTCAGTTTTCCCGATAGATACACCGTCGTTGTTTTATGTCGTCTCCGCTTTTCCCATGCACTTCAATACTATTTAATTAAGGACGCAAACTATTATACGTACATATTTTTTGTTTTAATAACTACAGGGAGCTGCATTTTCATACTGAATTTTGTTTTTGGTCAAAAAGTCTAATATTGTATTTGAATTTTTTATTCAGGGTGATTAGATAACAACAAAAACGAGAAAGTGGAAGTCTTTGTAAATGTGAATATTCCGAGCTAGAGCACTCCACCTCAGGGATTGGAATTCGGCACCAATTGAACGATCTTATACGCTATCACTGGAATAAATTGAACACAATTGATTATTAAGTTGAATACACTTACCTTTATGATGGCAGATAGAGGAGAGAAGTTTAATGAAGAATTTAAAATTGATTTCAAATATCCAAAGACAAAAATAGAAAGGCAATCGATGAAAACGTCTGTCGAAATTCGGAGTGGCTAGTGCGACATGGAAACGTTATTTTTTGGAATTTAGAGAAAGTGAATAATGAGCCACTGAAGCTAGTTTCATGTCAACATTGTTTGTTACACAAACATGACAATGTGGTCGTTGGCCTCCCTCTGGAATTGCATTTTGACCAAGGACGAAATTTTGATTCCGAATTATGATAGGAATTGTTGAAAATACTAGACATTGAAAAAACACGCACTACGCCTCTCCACCCACAGTCCGACGAAATAGTAGAAATACATCATATAAATACTTGCCAATACCTTTCAATCTTCGTCTGTAAATACCAAAGGACTGGGATCTTCTTTTCGGAAGACTGCCTCATGGTGAAGAAGCGGAAGAACGTACACCACCGATGTACATAGGAAACTTGAAGAAAAAGAAATGTCCACAATTTTTCTCGTGAACTTTTGAAGCTCTGCAGCTATAAGGTAAAGGCTGGACTCGACGTGCATACTACAAACACAAGCTTCTCTAGAGGTGACCCCGTATGGCTGTTCAATCTCAAGCGTAGAAAAGGGTTGTGCCAGAAACTTCCTCTACACTATTCTCAAGAAAATCAACGACTTAGTTTACCGCTCCCAATTGTCAGCGAGGAGTGAGCCCAAGGTGATCCATATCGAGAGGTTAGATCCTTACTGCGGGCCTGATCCATCCTGTTGGTCTTAGCTAGACCAGCAGTCAGGTTATTCGGGACGAATAACTAGAAAGGAGCAATCAATGAAAAGACAGACACCCCAGCAAAGCTAGGGTCTGAAACTGCATTCACTGGTCCTGAACCAGTATGTAGAATATCAAAATCTGCTTCACGTGGTTGTACCGAGGTCTCTAAGCCTCTGACTGGTGGTGCCGAACTAATCAATCATCAAGCAATATTTCTGGCTGCACTGGCGAATATGTAAAGGTCTATAAATGAAAAGAAAAAGAAAAACACCTGGAATCATCTAGAACTGTCATCGAAGAGTCAAGAACTGTTATCGAAAAGTCGAGTACTGTTTGGAACATAATATGAAAAGTATGAAAAGCGGAATAGTTGAGGTTAGTAGTTAGTTTTTGAAGTATTGGAGATTTGAGTTCTGTGTTGTAAGAGTAAAACGTGCTTCGTATTGTATTGCGAAAGTTAAAGGAATGAAAGAAAGTTGAGATAATAATGGAATAACAAATCAAGAGCTGGATAAAACTGGAATTATAAATCGAGTGGCCTTACCAAGCAGTTCCTGGAAAAATAAATGGAGATTCAAAAAATACCATAGAAAGACAAACAAGATAAGAAAAAATAACAAACTGAGTTAAATGGAGGCAATTAGAGACTAATGAAGGAAGAAAGTAGACGAAGTCTCTGGAAACGACAAGGAGAAGCAGGAAAGATAAAGGTTTATCACAAGGTCATATTAATGACTCGAAAAGGACATGATACTCGGATTCGTTCGAGATTCTCGCAGATACCACAACCAACTTTTGTATAGTTAAAATCCCCATCTAGAGTGTTTGAATTGTGATTATGCATATCAGTACTTTAATTTTGGTTGATCAAAAATAAATGCCTAATTGTAAATATTTAGGGTTATTAGAAAAGGTGTAAGGGGCGCAAATGTAAGGAATATGTGGCACAAACTCTCCACAAATAATATTATAACTACTGTAAGTGGCACAAACTCTCCACAGTACAGAAAAATAATAATACACTGCAAGTGGCTCAAACTCTCCACAATACAGGGGGGGTGCAAGGAGATATGGGCGACGTGAGTAGTCACCCTGTATCAGGAATGGACAAACCGTAAGTGGCGCGTAACTCTCCACAATACAGTATAGGTTTGTGAGCTAAACTGCAAGTGGCACAAATTCTCTACAGTACAGAAAAAATAAGGTTACACTGCAAGTGGCTCAAGCTCTCCACAATTCAGGGGGGTGGAAGGAGATATGGGTGACGTGAGAAGTCACCCAGTATCAGGAATGGACAAACCGTAAGTGGCGCAAACTCTCCACAATACAGCAAAATAATAATACACTGCACGTGGCACAAATGCACACTCTAGGTATTTACTAGGAATTAAAACTCGAATCGTTCTTAAAATTCCCTTTACTCTCCCGTAGCTTAGAAAACTACTTATCGCCGACGTGAAATATGTTACTTTATTTATCTGTTTCAGACAATTGGTTGTTTTGTCGAGAATGGCATTTCTGAAATATTAGGGTATGTCCATGATTTAATTTATTATACTTGAAACGAAAACTATTTTAAGAATAAAAGGGTGAAAAAAAAATTGTCTTACAATGGTTGTTGTTGGAGAAATACTTGTACTTTATTTTCAAAATGTTTCCACGATACACTTTGATAGATATATTCTTCTTTAATTTTTATCAACAAAACTTTGTTGCTTGTTCAAAACAACCTAACTAATTTTGTTTTATTAGTATCTATTAAAGAAATATTTCACCGTCCATATTCTCTGAGTGTTTACGAGAAATGTCCACTTTGTAGCCCGTCGTCTCACGTACATACACCCCCTGCATCCCCGCGAACGTTTTAGTTCGCAACCGAAGGCATAAGCTGATTACACATCTACCTACTTTGAGCGCTATAGTGCCGTTATTCGCCATAGCATGTCTCTTTCTCTTTATTACCGGTGAACGCCACAACATAGGAGACTTTCAATACTGTTCACTTACACTTAGTCATTTGTGGTAATTTTCCCAAATCACAAACTTTATTTTTACTGGAAACATCATTTACGGAGTTTTTCTGTTTTTTTAGGTTAGCGGGGGTCATTTCTATTGTAAAGAGATAAATCATTTCAATAAGAAACCGGTTTATAACGCAATTTGAGGGTATTATTAATTTTTTTAATAGATTTTGACCTCTAACCCCTGATTACTCTTCTCTATCTGAAGAAAAAGAATAAGAAGGAAGGAAGGAAGTCCTTGCAAGCAGAAATATTTTTACATGATTTTTTTTCTGTAGCAATGGTTCTTAGCTACTCCTTGACAATAATTGATCCTGTATGAACAATAAACATATTTAGTTGAACCATTCCATTGACTACAAAGCATTTTGACACATTTAGAGTAAGGTTGGTTGAAGGTCGAAACACACCTATCAGCCTCATAGGAACAGCGACTGATCATCACTGTCAAGTGGTCAACTCGACGGTTGTGCATGGGCTCACTTAACGCATCGACACGGGATCAGCACCGCCGCGCTACCCGACTATAGGCTTCATTTTATATTGTCAGAGATATTGTATTGGCACGCCGTCCGCAAAATATTCTCTCTGAGAAATGTGTTGTGGTTGAGGCGTTGACGTTCCTTGTCGGTGCTGTGCTGATGCTGTTAGGTATGCGCGCTTACATTTAAATACACATAAGAAATCAAATCTGCTGGTGATGATCAGTCTCTGTTCCTATGAGGTGCTGATAGGTGCGTTTCGAACTTGAATCTTACCATCTAAGGATATAATACTGTAATTAGGTTAGGTGTAATAACAATGAAACAAAATCTTCTGAGTCTACTGAATCTTTATTTATCTACCTTATTAACCCACGTACAAAGAAATCAAAAAATATTTTTAATCAGGTATTTAGACGTTAAGAGTAGCTTGGGTACGGTTGAGGTGCCAGGTTCACTAATTCGTACCACCTATAGTCAAAGTCGTACTTAGATTGAGACATGATAGATTCTACACAATAAAAAACTCAATCGCATCAAAAAGAAAAGACTACAAACTACCAGCATAAGCCTAAGATCAACTTACATCAGTGGCAGTTCGTGGCCGAGTACAGAGAATCTGTGCCTCCTGATCTTATGTTTGATGGCCAGCAAAAGGGAGGGGAGGAGGCTTGATACCCGTGCATTATATAAAGTAGGTCAGTTACTTTCGTACTTTACATCTTTGGTGCCCCATTTAATATCTACTCACATAAAACTATCTTAATTTTTTCAATAAAGTCGTCAAAATCTATTTATTTTCCGTTTGTTATCCTTCAGAATTGAAACTATACATGTTATTGTTGCTTATGTACCCTCTCGCAATTTACGTTCGTATTATTTACCCTTCCATTTTAGTTATAAAGTTTAATTGATTACTACCCGTGCTGCGATTAAACTTTATTTATTTGCCGTATTTGTCTAGCATAAAATTTATACAAACTTTCACACTTGATAAGCAAATTTCATTTTCCATATCAATCAATAAGGATAGTTCTCTCTATACACTCATATTCGAAACTAACTTGATAGATACAACAAAGTTGCTAGAATATCATATCAATTTACGCTACACTGATAATTCGATTTGATCCCAAAACTTAATATTAAATTAAAAAAAATATATTTCGCTGGATCCGGCTCGAAAGACCAGAATTATATGAGTGTTTATAGTACTAGCGTAAACCAATAGTATTATACATCATTTTACAGCGTCGCAATCTACATAGTAATTCCATAAGCATTACGAAAAGGAATTTTCTTAGGAATTCAATTATACATGAACCGTTGAAAAGTGGAGACGACTGAGTCGTAAACGGCACTACATACAACTACATGATGACCCTTAAAAGGACCAAAGGATGAAATGGACGAACGTGCCGTTCGGGATCATTATCAGATACGGTAAGGATGGAAATCGCTTGAATAAAACAGGGACGTTACCGCATGGATTTATCAAACCAAAAATTGTTAATTAATAAGTAAGAGTGGGATTGATTTTAAATTATTTAAATAACAAAAAGTGTAAACTTGGTAATCCAACAACTAGATCTAGACTGGTGAAAAACTGCAAAGAATCCCTCAACAGGCCAATAAGAGACAACAGAGTGCCTCTAATAAGGGTGCCGGCACATGTTGGGATTGCAGGTAATGACATGGCGGACCAGTTAGCTAAAGAAGGCTCTAAAGGAGACTTCATAGGTCAGGAACCGTTTTGTGGAATCACAAAAGATTGCATAAGAGGGGAAATCGGGAAGATAGGGCTAGATAGGGAACACCATTTCAAATGGAGGGTGACACAATGGCACCTTCATGCAAAGAGTTTACTGAACAAGGTAGACAAGGAACTCTCAACCAGGCTACTGAAACTGGGTAAGAGACATTTGAAGACAGTTACCGACCTGGTGACTGGACACTGCACCTTGAAGAAACATCTGTACAAAATGGGCAAAGTTAGTGTACCTATGTGCAGAAAATGTGAACTTGATGATGAAACACCTACTCACATACACAGCTTCTGCGAGAACTTACAAGAACTTAGACGGAAGCACTTTGGGGAGGAATTAATACAACCATCACAACTACTGGAAATCCCTCCAGTCAAACTAGTGGCCTTTATAGAAGACACGAAGCTTCTGGAATGAAAGTAGATAACATGGGAAATGGTACAAAGATTTTGTTCAAGTGCCTAGGCTGATGAGCACAACCTAAATATATGCATGAATGAATGACCGTAATCAAACCTGGTTGTTCTGGCTTAGTAGGTACTCCATGAATTTTGGCGATGATTCTTTGAAAAACTCTCTTCTCAGGTTAGTGCCTCTTCATTACCCTTGTGGTCTGAATCGCCTGGTACCCAGGTTAAATATAGTCCTATCAAGCAAGTATAGAAATCCAAAGTAAAACCGAAACAAACGCGAGATGTTGTAATAGCAGAAATGATGAGGAAACGAGAGAACACTAGCGAAGACGCTACTGAAGAACAAAAAAGAATGAGTGAAATTTGTTTCCAGATATTAAAAAATATTATTAACAATATAGACAGGTTGAATTGATCCTTTCTCATCTCTTGTCTTATCTTTTCGGTGTATATTTGTTCTAAGCTGGATCCTTTCAGAGCCGACTCTGGATAGAGCCTCTAAGAGTATAAATGAGGCGAAGGGGTTGGAATTAAGCAACCGACCGTCGGGTCTAGGAAAAGGGAGGAAAGGAGCAAAAGAGGGAGCGGGGAGTAACGAAGAAGTAGCCGATCAATACTCCGTCAGGAGCAGCCGCCTCAAGGATATTCTCTGCTTTAACATCGCTTCTCTCTAAGGACACGATGTTTTCTAAGGATCGAATATATAGAGTTTCGAAAAAAAGGTCTCGGTGTATTTAAAATTAAGTGGGAGTTTTATGAATTGTTTCAAAAGTTGATATATACGAGGAGATCATAGGTTATTGAGCATAAAAAATTAGCTAGTTTCTTATAATTTGCCTGGAATTTTTTTATAATTCTAAAAACGAATTCAAATATTTTGCTTACGCATGAGAGTTGGAAGTAAGCGAATTCACACGTATACGTTAGGGCAGGATATCTCAAGAATTGTTAAATATGTTATGATTTTGACAGTAGCACATAAAAAGATGCTTTAAGTGCTTATGTTGTGAAAATGTAAATTATTTGTATTATACCTAAAGAACTCTCTTATTCCTTGCATACAGCTCGCGTTGACAACTTTGTGTTTTTTTAGCAGTCCGCCAAAGAAGGCTTCTAGAGCTGCTGTTGACGTGCTTCTCATACACCCTGCAAGTCTTTGCACCTTGCTTAGTCTCATCATTGCATTTTTTTTGACATCTCTGTTATTATCGACTTCTTAACCACTACACTGTATATCCAGGTCTCATGTGCGGTCTTGGATGGTTTGCCATCATTAATGTGGTCTCTTATCTTGTGACTACTTTTTCCAATTGTTTGGTCCATAATAATTTCGAGTGAATAATTACCACGAGATATCTAACATCCGTCACCGTTGGAACCTTCGTACCTTCAAAAGATCATGGTCCAGCTTGCATAAGATCTGCTAAACTCCTCTTCCTCTTGCTTTTGGAGGCCTTTTGTTGAGTAAGGTTCAGAAGATTTGAATCTCTTTTCTCTTATTCTTTGACTGCTTCTTTCCGTTTGATTTGGTCAATGTAAATATTAGATGAAGAACTTTCTCAACAACTATATGCTGGTGGAATAAGATTATAATTATATATAGCAGGTATCTGTAATCTGAATAAAGCTAGAGGCGATGTATATAATTTTAACAAAGTTTACAAAGTGTATTCACTAGCTTCTATAAAGTGAACATTTCTAGCATCCTTATTGATTGGCCTGAGCTACACTAGTTTTGTATCCTAAAATGGGGAAACTGCCCCAACATCCCATCCCGTTGCGACCCAACCCCGACCACCACCCAACCCCTTGTCAAGATAATTTACGAGCAAGACGGAAATTTTTGTTAGATTGAGGTTAGGGTACACATAGCAACTAATATCCGAGCTGTTCAAAGTGAATAATGATCTAGCTGTTTTGTCTTACCCCCACCCTTACTGTTCTGACCAAGTTTAAATGAAAACGTCTTTTTACATCCTGAGAACATTTTCTTGCATCGATCGCCTCGAAAGTGGTTTCATTGGTCTGAAGGCGGAGCTCATCCCCTCTATTGAATCCTGAAGGAAGTTTAGAAGTTGTACGGGATACTTCATTCACTAACGATATTTTTCGTATTTTTCCGACGTAAAAGCACGTGCTTTTATAGAATTTATTACGATTGCGCATATTTTAAAGTTTCATTCAAAATAAGAAGGGGGGAAATGCTGGAAAGAAAGGAAAAAGTAGGTCGTAGTCTAGACGAGTAGGGCTAGGCGAAAGGCGAAGGTACGTGTTCTACTTCTCACGATTTCCGCTTATTTTCTCTTTTGTTAAACGACGCTACGAGCTCTGTACAGAGTGCTAAAAAATTAGTGATCAGTTTTGATGAATGGTGGAATCAACAGGTCTAACTATTTTTTATACAAAAGTGGTTCTACCAGCGTCAACTAGTTTTTATGAAAAAAAAATTGATACCAAGAGTTTATTGGAGAATTTTGCATTTTATCTATTATATATTTTTAACGATAACCAGAATGACTTAGCTTACAAAAATTATTTGAAATTTCTACACGTAAGTACTTATCCTGTAAAAACAATAAATATGTATCCTCCATTCCACTTCCTTTGCTAAATTCCCTTGTATTTGCTTATCACTGCATGAAAAAATTTGGGGTCAAGTATTTTGTAATTTAGCTGCGTTGCCACTTGTCGTAAGCTAGTTAGAGTAAGAGGTGTACTTCTAGTTTTTATTTCAATAACTTTCTCATAGAGAGTTCTTTTGAATTCGGCATCATTGAGAGTTCTCCATACATTTTTGGTGATATCCACAACGCCTCTACAATCAAGTATTTTTCGAAAAAAGCGTTGGTTTTCCGTATGAACATCTTTTCTTCGTCGGTAATTCTTTTGACCATATTATGTTACCTGCTAACAGAGAAAGAAAAAGGGACTTGGTGCAGCTTGTGTTCGGTATTTTTTGAGCATGTTTACACGAATCTTAAAAAAAGAGAGGTCGTAGCGGCAATATTCTGTGACTTTTTAAAAGCCTTTGATTGTTTAAGCTATGAGCTTTTTTTTACTACGGATTTAGGGAAGAGTCTAATATCTGGTGTAGATCTTACATAAGTGTTAGAAAACAGTTGATGATAAAATCAAACGAGAAACTAACTCATAACAAGGTGTTCCTCAAAGATCAGTTTTGGGTCCATTTCTATTCCTCATATATTTAAATGACCTGGCAAGGAATTTTCACAATTTTCGCGGATGCCATCACTCTTCTTTGGCATGTAAATGAAACTATTATTGGCGATTGGTCAAAGTAAGGACTACTAGGAAAAAATTCAATAATAGTATAACCTCAAAGGCTTTCATTTATAAATGGTCGAAGTAACAGTAGTTGTACTCATTACTTTTCCATCAGCGTTTTGTATAAAAAATGACTAGCACTTTATACTTCTTCAGCTTTACTTAGGGATGTTAACGCATATCCAACGCCATAAATAACAGTTTCTATCACCGTACCTACTTTTTGGATCATCAGTATTTTTTAAACGAAGCTGCTGTTCTTGAACCGAATTCAAACTATCCTAACATTAAACATTCCTTACTAAATTATTATTTATTTCTAATGAATTGAAAGATTTTGTCGATAATTTGTGGGCTTGCAGGAGATGTTCAAAGCAAGCAACGTCGAGAGAAGTTTTCGATGTCTGAACAGGCAAAATCAATATTTAGTTACCATGTTCCAATAGGTGGTAATTATTTACGCTGGATCTGAAGCTGTTTTTGACAGTTTTCCGAAATTTCTATACAAACTCGAGAATTTACATAGCGAAATGTTAATTGCTTTTCATAAATCAATCAATCTTTATTAGAATTGTTTTCGTTTATTTTTTATTTGTGCCAAATCTGGGCTAGAGTTTATTTATTTATTTAAAGTTAATTATTTTTTTTCCGATTTAGTGGAAAATATTGTTTCGTGTCTTAAATAAACAAAACATTCAATGTATTTTTACACTTCATTGTAGCCCTACGTGAACAGCAGAGTTACCAGAAACAAGAAATATCCCCAGACGAATCAAAAGGTGAACAGGAATATAAACATATATTTTTGGATGATAGGTCCTCTAAATTTACTAAAATAATGTTGACTTCAAACAGCATACGATGGAAACAAAAAATAAAGTTTAGTTTGCAAAGTTTGGTGAATTGTAGACACGGGGCTAAGTGCTTTAGACACAACAGTATGTCTATTGTTAGAATTATAAAAAAGAAGAGTCACTACCTGATCCCGACAAAAATATGTAGGACATGGACACTTGAAATAAAATAATAAAATCAGTTTTAAGTTATTTACCATTATTAAAGTGTAGTACATACTATTTGGCGACAAGAAGCCTTCGACTCACAACGGAAGATTACCCAAAGGCCAGAGTAAGAGTACAGTCAAAATTTATCTATATTGAGGTTAGAATAAATCATGTCTTTAATTGGGACAGTAGAGAGCTTCAATCCTAAAAGCCACAACTGGATACTCTACCAAGAACAATTAGATCAATTCTTTCTAATAAATGATGTCACAGTTGGTACAGAGGGCGCATTGGACAAAAGAGTAGCAGCATTCTTCTTCTTATCACGCCCTCTCCTGCCGAAGGTTCGCGATCCAAATGGCAATTGTAGCTCTGGAAACTGCATGAGCCATGAGTTCTGGCGTCTTCCTATTGATCTTTTCCCCTGAACTTTGCCCTCTATTATGAGGACTAATATTTCGTATTTATCACCTCTCATCGTATGACCCAGGTATTGCATTTTTCTTTCCTTGATGGTGTTCAGTAGTTCGTTTTGTTTTCTTGCATGCATTGAAGTACTTCATCGTTGGTGATCCTTTGTACCCATGAAATTCGCAGCATCCGTCTATACACAAACATTTCGAAGGCTTCTATTCTCTTTTCAATCTGTGAATTTAGTGTCCAGCTTTCACATCCATAGAGTAGGACAGAGAAAACGTAGCATCTGATCATTCGAGTTCTGAGTTCCAAACTAAGGTTCAGTCTTGTAAAAACTGATTTCATACTCATGAAGATTTAGCGGCATTACTTAGTCTTATTGGGCAAGATACGTACAATATTCTTAGGGATCTCTGTACTCCTTCAAAACCCAGCCAGAAGACATTTGACCAATTATGTGTACTTTTGAAAATGCAGTTCTCACCCACAATGTATCTTTAAAGCAAGAATAGGCAAAACAGGACCAGCATGAAACAGTTAATGTCTGGTATGTGGGAATCCATAATTTGGAGCACAACTACAGACAACTTGACCATATGGCATAACCCCAGCAAGTGCAGTATTTGAGAAAATTTTAGAGGGTTGTAAAGGTGTAGCAAATTTTCTTGATAATAACAGGGAAAACTAGAGAAGAACATAGATAACTTGAAAGTAGTCTTAAGAAAATTGCAAAATGCAGGGTTTAAGTTAAATAAAAGTAAGTGTGCATTCTTTCAAGATCAAGTAAGTTACTTGGGTTTTACAATATCAAGGGAAGGTTTAGTCAAAAATGGTGATAAACAAAGAGCTATTATTGAAGCACCAAGGCCAACTAGTGTAACACAAATTAAAAGTTTTGCAGGCATGGTAAACTATTACAATAGATTTGTACCAACATTATCTATAATTATGAGACCAATCATTGATCTATTAAATACGTTTAAGTGGTCAGATTCATATGAACAGGCCTTCACAGAAATAAAAAATATAATTGCTTCAGATCAAATTTTAACCCATTTTAATCCAGATTTACCAATAGTTTTACAAACAGATGCAAGTCAAGATGGAATTGCAGGTGCACTATACCATAAAGACACGACAGGAATTTTAAAGTCTGTAGCCTTCATTTCCAGAACGCTAACGCCAGCAGAAAAACATTATTCTGTGCTAGACAAAGAATCTTTGGCAATTTACTGGAAAGTAAAAAAACTGTACCAATACTGAATGGGATAAGATTTTGTTATACAAACAGACCACCGTCATTAAATTCTATACTTGGAGAAAAAGAGGTATACCGCAAATGGCAGCATCCAGACTGCAAAGATGGTCAGTATTCCTCTCAGGTTTTTCTTACAAATTAGAATATATTAAAGGTGAAAAGTAAAAGTGATAAATACAGAAAACAAATTTTAGAGTAGTTAAAATAGGAGTAGTTAAAATAAAATCTATTGCCAGAGCTTATTTCTATTGGCCAAATTTGGAGAAAGAAACTGAATTATATTGCAAAAAATGCTTGCCTTGCCAGACAATAGCCAACAATCCAGTGAAGTCAGAAACAAAAGCTTGGAATAGACCTTCCAAACGATGGGAAAGGCTCCCCATAGACTTGATGGGTCCAGGAAAAAATAAATTTTATCTTATAGTATTAGATGCTTATAGTAAATATCCTGAAATAAGAACAATGGATAAAATAACATCGGAAGCAACCATTATTAAATTAAGGAAATTTTTTTTGTACTTGGGGATTACCAGAAATTATTATATCTGATAATGGCCTTCAGCTAGTATCTTATGAATTTAAAACATTCCTAAGTAATAATGGAATAAAATGAATCACTTCTGCACCTTACCATCCAGCAACTAATGGAGCTGCTGAAAACGCGGTTAAAAGCTTTAAAAAAAGTTTGAAAGCTACATTATTAGACAATAAAAATAAATTGAATTATAGATTGAATTGTAGAAATTCAATCCACTGTTCAACAAAAGAAACACCTTCCAAATTAATGATAGGAAGAAATGTAAAAACAATATTTGATCTTTTGAAACCAAATAAGAATCACAATTTACAATTAGGGGGTAGGTGTGAGGATTTTAAAGAAGGAGAAGAGGTTATGATGAGAGATTATAAAAATAAAAATGAAGTTATATGGATAAAAGCTACAATTAAAAAGGTACTAGGCTTAAAAAATTAAAGGATAAAACTCATAAAAGACATATTGATCAAATTAGAAAAGTAAAAATAAATGATGTACCAGGGGAAGCAGAAACAGTATCTGATCAGCAGTGAGTAAATAAAACCCCTGCAACTAGTAGTGTCAATGGCATGGAGGAAATGATAGGTGAATACAATAACATTCCATTTTGTTCACCCAATGTAAGCTTAGATCTCAGTAACTCTCTGTTATGTTCAGGTAGTAAGGATTCAACTACAAACGAGGTAGAATCTTCGTTTGAAAGCTTCTTTTGAGGAATCATCTAATCAATCAAATAAGACTGTTGCTACTAAGCCAGGTAGAATCATAAAGAAACCTACTAAGTATATTGACTATGATTGTGAAACTGATTAACTTAAATTTTTCTATTGTAAATTTTTTTATAGAAATTATATTAAGTTGTTATCTAGGAAGCGAGGAAATGTGGTGTATTGACAAAAATATGTAGCACGTATTATAATAAAATCATTTTTAAGTTATATTTTACCATTATTCAAGTGTAGTACATAAAACAAAGTGTAACGTACATTTGGGTCTAAAAAAGACTTTAGTATGTGCAATACTTGTGAAGTATAGCACTTTATTGTAGCCCTACGTGAACAGCTGGATTATCAGAAAGAATAAATATCCCCAGACGAATTTAACAGATGAAATGGAATATGAACATCGTTGCTACTCTAAGCGAGGAACCCGAGTTTCCCGTTCTCCTCTACTCTACAGGGGAGAGTTTTCACAAATCCGAGGAGTTCCAAGCGTTACCAAAGAGATTCCCATGGTTTAGTCAAAAGTTTTTACTGAAATGCTATAATGGCACATTTAGGCAACACTTAGTATTTTGCACAAGCTTCTGCATACGGAGTACTCCAATTCTTTAAGCCATAACATAGATTGAGCTAAGGGCAAATAATACACCAACGTAGTTCACATTGAATTAAATGTCATCTTTATAGCTGATAAAGAGATTTCCGGTAGAAACATTCCGGGAAAAATGTGTGCATCTATGCAAATAGCACTACTAGCTATGAAGAGACCACGTATCATATCAGGGTAATTACTAGAATATTACCATGCCTTGGTTGAAGCAACAAACAACAATGATCACATTGTCCTGGACCAAAGGCTATGGTAATTTTAAAGAAAACCGCACGGCTGCTGCCCTGGCTAGGAAAGCAGCCATGCCAAATAAGACCTAGAAGCTGTGGGGTTGCCCTACCCTCCCAACTTATCAGATCAGATGTAGCCTTAGGTGAATAGCAGGGTTGCCAAGAAGGAAAAATATCCCCACACGAATCTAAAAGATAAACATCGTTGGGACTGAAGCTTGGTCCTATACATTTAATAAAATAATGTTGACATCAATTAACAGACTATAGGTACCTACAAAGACAAGTTTTGTTTGCAATTGAATTTTAATAAATTGGAGAAAACATACTGAAAAGAGCAATCAATTCTTCGGAATCATCATAAAAGCAATTTAACTAATGATCAATTCCGACTCAACTAAAAGTCAATATTCCCATTTCCGCAACGATTTTCTTGCTCGATTCTCCACCGCAATTGATTTGTTTCTTAGAGGCGATTTTCCCTTTCTAATTACCGAAGTGTTTGTGGTACTTTTCGCAAATTACGCGTTTGATGTAGTTAGCAAAGTTAATGGAATCGTAATTATGGGTTCGAGTGGCACGTTTCTATTCTATTTCAATTCACTAATTGCTGTCGTCTTCTCGATGATGCGCTTCCGTTGGTTTTATTTTGTTACAAATATTTTATTCAACCTCATAATTTCAAAGCTAACTATTAGCTATAAGATTTTATAATTTAAGAAGAAAAAAATTATTTAATTACAGTTTGGCAAATACAGGAGTGAATGTCGAGAAACGTACGAGAGGCGCGAAGTTAAAATGAGAAAGTATTTGGATGACAAAGAGGGTAAATATGCGCTTGGTGAATTAGTACGGTAAATAATCAAAGTACTCTGTACCCCAGAATAAAATATATAGACAAAATAGTAGTCAAGTATACCCGCTTGAGGGACCGTACTAATCCCTACTACCATCATCTTGTAACGCGCATTGATGGGCGTGGTTATTTCACATTCATTCCTGTATGCCAAAGTGTACAAGACCCAAAGATACCGCGAAGAGCTACCACCTAAAAAAATAAATACATGATGTCCATTTACAACCACATCAATGGAAAGTCCCAGAAAAGTGTTGAACTGCTTGGACTTCTCCAGTACCTTACAAGATATAGTTTTGAAAGAAAGAAGTTTAACTGAATGTCGTACACGTAAAAAAGAACAGTTTGCAACGATAGATATAAAAAGTGCAGCACTTGGTTGTACAATGCAGGAACACAGCAAACTCCTGGTCAAAAAACTTTTGGAATCGCTGACTAACTAAATACTAGAACTCAGAAGATGCCAGATGAAGAAAGTGACGAGATTACTCACCGGTCACTGTACTCTAAGGAAACACTTGAATACAATCGGCATATAAGGGGATGAACCTATCTGTCAGTTGACTCCTAGGACTAGAGAGTCCAGGAGAGGATTTCTCTCCAAGAAGAACCTAGTGAAAAGACTGTTGTGCCTGATAAGGACTACTGGTTTCTTCACATAAACGGTACAACCAAGAGTAAAAAGCTTAAAGGCTGAGATGCCGAGAACTCGAAGCCTCTGACTGGTGGTACCGAACTATTCAAACAATAGAACATCCATTTGCATGTGTAATTTATTTCCTAGAATTATCTCGAGTAATTTTAGTTTCACCCTTTTTCTATGTCTCTGCCAGTAACTAAAACAATTTCTCTTTCAGAATCCTATGAGATTGAAAACAGTTTTTTCTATCATTTCGCAGAACTGGGTTATATAACAGAAGCATGGAGAAGGGTAATAGTAACCTTCATTTCAAAAGCTGGAAAAAGGGACACAACAAACACCAAATCCTTCAGACCAGTTAGTCGGTGGAAAAAGCTATTGACAATTCTATTAGAACGGAAATCCTAGAGAGACTACCTCTCCACCCGCATCAGCATGCTTACCGGGCAGGCAGATCTATGGAGACTGCACTGGCACAAGTGACGGAGGATATCCGAGGAGCTCTAGACAACCAAGAAACCGTAGTATGCGCATTTTTGGATATAGAAGGAGCTTTTGACAATACTCCTTATGAGGCTGTCAATAGAGCATTAAATAGAAGAGGTGTAGACAGCACAACATCCAAATGGATGTCGGAGGACAGCAGAGACGAGGACGAGCAAAGACAAGGTCTCCATCTGTAAAAACAGAGGATGTCCACAGGGAGGATTAGTATCCTCATTAATGTGGAGCCTGACGGTTGACGAGCTCCTCTGTGGTTTGACTGACCTCGGAATATCCTGCCAAGGATGTGCCGATAATATTGTCATAACATCCATAACAACCCTTTGTTACATCGTACAAAAGGGTCTGAACTATACAAATAGCTGGTGTAGGCAAATGGGACTTAACATCAACCCACCAAAAACATCTTAATAGCCTTCTCTAAGGAAAGAATACTTAACCTCAAAACCATTAAACTTGATGGGCAGCCATGGAGGAGATTCTCAACCTCACACCCCTACATATGGTGGTGGAAAGTGTTGCAGAAAGAACAAGATACAAGATACAGTCTAAGTAGAGAAGGAATTAAAAAAACCACCACCCTACTTCTTAGGAATCAGATAACCTGGGACAAGCCACAAGATGGTATGATGAAAAAGTATAACTTTTCAAAGAAATTCGTTAAGGAATTGAGCAACAAGAAGGAATGGAATCCAAATACCATCACCAGACTTGGAAAGAATGCCATTCAATGGTTCAAAAGCAATCAAAGGAACCGGGATAGGAGTGTACAGGCCAGGATCCAAACACTCTGAAAGCTTGGGACAAATCCCAAGTATCTTTCAAGCGGAAATTCATGCCCTAAGAAAGTGTGCCCAGTTCAATATTGATAAAGGATATAGAAGGCAAAGGATTTTCATAATGACAGATAGTCAAGCAGCCATTAAAGCACTAAGCTCTTGTGTAATCAGTTCCAAAATGTTGTGGGAATGCCTAGGCAATCTCAATGAACAGGCGAGAACAATATAGTCACTTTACTGTGGATTCCAGGACACACTGGAATATAAGTAAATTAAATAGCAGATTAACTAGCAAACGGGGGGACCCTTTTGGGGGACGGAATCCTTTTGCGCTATCAGCTCCAATGTAATATTGGAAGAAATAGGCAAAGCCGAAAAAAGAGAAGATCTGATCTGACAATTGGAAAGATCTAGTAGGGTTTAGACAATCAAATATTCTTCTGGGTGACTTCAACCTGTTGAGATCTAATAAATGCATAAGTCAAAGTAAAACTGCACTAAGAGTTTTAACAGGGATCCTAACGGGACATTGTCGTCTGAATGGGCACTTGAAAACGCTCAAAATAGTGGAGGAGGAAGAATGTAGATTTTGTAGCATGGAAGAAGAAACCTCCATCCACATACTTGCGAATTGAATAGCAATTCAGAATCCTAGGGCAGAACACCTTGGAGATTACTGGATTGAAGAGGGACATTTACATAAGTTAAAGAAAGCAGATATCTTAAAATTCCTCCGGGAGCCTAAAGGAGCCCACTAGTCTCTGAGACTTTCCTCAGGAAATAAGTAAGAAGATCTTTTAGGTCTCAGCGAATGTCACCCCAATAAACATACATACATCATTTCGCATTTAGGCGGCTTTTCTATTCATCTCTCAAGTGTTTTCCTTTTTTAAGGAAACTAGCAGTAAATATCTCTCGTGTAAACATAAGATGCACTTTTGTCCAATCAAAATCTTTGTTCCCTTACACCAGCCAATCAAAATATTTGTTCTCTCCTTCTCTCAGGTTATATTGTAAGTAATTCCAATTTTAAACTGACACAAGTAGGTTAGGTTGGACGTTGAAATGTGAGCTTATATGTGGCGATGGTGCTGGAATTCGGTACATACCAAAATATAGTCCAATTTTTTCACTACCTATTTTCATTATCCAAGTTGAATATCTATAGATTAAAATATCTCCTAGAAGTGACTTATGAACTATTCTGTAGTATCCCGTATTTATCTTTGCTTCAGTGTACCTCGTATAGTGGTCTAGATTTCTTTAAAACCCACATTGAAAGACTTCAATATATTGTTTGTTAAACTGTCAAATTCAATATTACTATTTGCTAAATTTGTTTGTATAGATTTCGAAAAATAAATATATTATTTTAACGCTTTACAACAAAATTTTGTAAAATATTTTTCAAAAAACAGTGACCGTTCAACTAATAAGAAACAACTACTTCCCGGGCTATATGCCCCGACAGACATTGAATTACACTTCTAAGTCAAACGGGGTCGGTATGATCTACAAGATTTAACCAACCATTCTGGATGGTGGAGCAGACCGGTTTCGGCTACGACAATTTTACGGGAATCTGTAATAATACTTTATTGTTTTTACTTGTTTACAGAGGGGGATTTCATAGGAAAGCTGGTGCCCAAACTATTTATAAATATCAATAGTATGTAACGTCACTTTCGTTCAATTTACTTTCTTCTATTTAATCATAAATTATCGTGTGGGCGGCGAATAGCCGGTCCTTTCTAATTTCCAACACCGAGAAATGTTTCGAGGCTGAATATATTTACTGTCGACGGGAGTCGAAATCAACGTTTCTATACGGGCCGTTCGAGTTCCGTCTGTCGTGAAAATAGCCACTGCTATGTGCTACTCCCACTTCGATCTCGTTCTTATCTCTTCTTCTACCACTTACTAATTAAATATGAATTAAGAATTCACTATTGAAATGTAAATTCCTTTCCTGGTCAAAGCGTCTAAGCTTGACATGAACATGAGACGTAAGTCTGTTATCTTTCACATGATTTCGTGTATTTAAATAGTGGCAAAGAGGTTCTTCGTCATTCTTCTTTCCTGTGAACATGTGCCATTGAAGCAGAATTTTATTTTTATCTTATCTTATCTTTGAAAAGTGCATTAATGTGAATGATAAGTTATTTCGCTAAATGTATGTTAACTATTCTTTCTTAACCGTTTTCTACTTTCCTATTTTTATTATGTAGCAATGTCGTTCCAGTGGCAGGAATATATATCGATATGATTTTGTTTTTTTTTCCTTTCATATTATCTTTGAATATATTTCAAACCTTTTATAAAATATATACATATTTAAAATATGTATGTATTTAACGGTGTAGAATCGGTTATTCGGTTTTTTATTTGCTTTCTTTGAGTATTTCTTTTATCTAAAAATACAGGATGTATGAACCACGTTGTTAAATAATTTTCTTTAACAATGTAATATCAAATCGATCAAATTCATACTTCAGACATCCTGGATTTTGTAGAATGGGGTAAATTTGTTCCTGATACTATATTTGTTCCCTAGCACTTTACCTGGTACAGGAACTTTACCTGAGACACTACCTGGGTCAGGAATTTCTACCTGGGACACTCTACCTGGGAATCTTACCTGGAACAAGAACGTTAACTGAAACCAGAACTTAACCTGGGACTTCAAAAGGACACCATCACTCCAGGAAAGTACCCTAATATTCCTAATAAACCTAGTCATTTTTTTTCTGTTTATTTTTTTTTGTAACAACGTCAATATACAACTTGTAAATTTAATAACGTTGTTCGTATACTTTTTTTCCCTTCCAATCTTACAGGATTTGTCGCTATAATGCGGATGTGAGTAAAATAAACTAGTATTATTCAGAGTGGCGCCCACTTAACTTTCTTAACTTTCATAGTTTTTATTGATTATTAACTTCCTTCAGTACCTTAATTAAAATAAATTTCAAGAAGGATTACCCAAGTTTGGTCTCAGAATCTACACCTGAGGTGCTCTCTAAACTGAGTAGCCGTTGCAGATTGTCGCCCAACATTGTTGGAGGCGTTGCAAATTGGCATTACCTTATCGTATCGAAACAAGTACCCATCTTCATCAAACGAGAATTACAAATAACTTCCTAATTAAGGTACAAAATACCCTGGGATATATATTAATATTTTTATCGTATTAAAAATTGATGTCCAACGGATATGTAAGAAGCTTTTGGTTACAAACGTACTACAAAACTGACGATATTCGAAGCATATATTTTTTTAACAATTTTTTAAATTTAGGGCTAACAAAGATCGTGTAATTAAACTAAGGTCGTAGAGTTAGGAATGTAGAAATCTACACTGAATTGTATATATATATATATATAAGGATTTCATCGTATATAAAGCAAATGAACCGTCGCTATCCAACGGAGAACAATAACACCAAAAGTCATTTATAGTTAAGTTAAATATCTGTTCGCTTCCCGAGGGTTTTGAAGAAGTTCCAACATGGAGGTGAACAAGCCGAAATAGTGTATGAGAATAGTTCGAGATGAGTAATGGATATATTGGAATATAAAGGCTTAATTTAACAAGAGGGTTATTGTCTAATAAAGCATTGTTCTCACGAGATACCGACCAGGATCCTTTGAACTGTCGGGGCTGCTTCTTATTCCCTGTCAGCTCAGAACTTCCCTTTTATTCCCTTATTTAAAGCATTAAACTGATAAGGAAGGACATTATAATATATCCCTTCTCACTGTTTTTTCTTTTTAGATTATTTCCTTACATCATAAAATATCTCGTTGATATTAACAAAGGATCGGTTCAAGGTAATAAATGTCAGAAGTGTGAGTGACATGTAAATTTGTGTTATTGGATTCGCCTACTGGATTGTGCGGAATATTAATTCGAAGGGCTTAAGGTGTCGCAAAGGAATTTAAGGGGTCATTCGTGTCATTCAGTTGGCTATGCTTGCGGCTATCTATTGGCTTAAATATCAACTACTGGACCTTGGATTCAACGAGAAAATCTATATACTAGATAAGTAATTGTTAATAGAAATTTGACGTTATTGGTGGATAGTTTCTTTTGGAATATTATAATTGGAAGGAGCATAAGAGGATAAAAGGATAAGCATGGTAAATTAATCGTCAACAAAGATTAGATATATGTCCTCTGAAAAAGCCTGAAAAGGATAATTACTGCAATCTGAAAAATAAACTCAGCATCTTTAGTACAAAAAAGAGTCAACATAACGAGATAATCAGGATAAAAACCGTTAAAAGGATAACTGATGAGAGAATTTGGAAGACAGACATAAAAGAATAAAATTTTGATAAGAAAAAGATAAAGGATCAGAATGAGCGGTAATACAATTAATAGTTTGTTCGAGATATTCAGAAGTGTCATGATCTGTAAAATAATTTACGAAAAAGTAGACATCGATATAAACGTTAAGCCTATATCAGTATATCTAAGAAAAGTTCAATTTAATATCTTTTTATACACTTTTAAACTTCTTTTTATACTTTTTATAATCTTTATTTTTTCAACCCGTACTTCTATCTGTACCCTTTTAACGTAAAACGCATCGTTTAATATCGCGAGAATTATTGACCAGCACTGTAGCACCAAATCTTATTGCGAGCAGTAAGCCGATGCCAAGGGACTCTCTCTGCCCGGACGGACGCCATCTTGGTTAGTCATACCCCGAAGCTTTCGGATCTCTTCATCCTTGTCTCTCTCCTTTTCCGGTCTGCCCCTTCCTTGCTCTTGAGTCGATATTCTGCAGAGGCTCACTATAAGAATCTGCCTGAAGAATTTGTGGTAGAGGTGATACGTTATCAACACAAAAGGACGATATTGGAACGGCGAAACTTTTTAATGAAACGATATTTTATAACTGTTTACTATGTAATGATAAATATTCGCTCATGTGTTCTTTTTGGCTATAAAAATTTAAATTTATAAAAATTGCAGTCTCTTCTTTTAAACTGTCCAAAATCTAACAATCTAGTCTAAAACTTTCTTTACTATAACTTTGTTCTTCGCGCTTTTTTCACATTTTGAAGAAGCCTCGTCTTGCCTCCCTTCTACTTAGTTCCTGAGGAAAGACTCAGAGACTACTACTCCCTTCAATTTATGCAAGTCTCCCTCTTCTATCGAGTTGTTGAGCTCTGTAATACCGCAATTATTTGAATGGAGATTAATTATACTAGCTTGAGCTTTTTGACGTCTCCATTCAGGCTAGTGTCCTGTCAAAACTCTTAGTGCAGTCTTTCTTTTTGTTATGCATTCTGTTGATTTCACCTTATCGAAGCTTCCCAGGAGTATCTTTGATTGTTCCTTTCCTTTTTTCAATGGTTCGATCTTTTCGTTTCTTCGGTTTCACAGACACTAGTACTTCCTTCAATTTAGGCAAGTCCTCCTCTTCTATCTAGTGGTATCCCAGTTGTTGAACAAGTATTTGAATGGAGATTATTTCTACTAGTTTGAGATTTTTGACGTGTCTATTTAGGCTAGTGTCCTGTTAATACACCTGTCAAATCTCTTAGTGCAGACTTAACTGAGTTACGCTTTCTTTTGATTTCACCTTTTCGTACCTTCCCAGGAGTATCTTTGATTGTGCCATCAATTTTTTCAATGGTTCGATCTTTTCGTTTCTTCGGTTTCACAGACACTAGTACTTCCTTCAATTTAGGCAAGTCCTCCTCTTCTATCTAGAGGTATCCCAGTTGTTGAACAAGTATTTGAATGGAGACTAATTCTACTAGTTTGAGCTTTTTGATGTGTCTATTCAGGCTAGTGACCTGTTAATACACCTGTCAAATCTCTTAGTGCAGACTTAACTGAGTTACGCTTTCTTTTGATTTCACCTTTTCGTACCTTCCCAGGAGTATCTTTGATTGTGCCATCAATTTTTTCAATGGTTCGATCTTTTCGTTTCTTCGGTTTCACATATTTCTTCAAATATTACAGTGGTACTGATACCGGAAATGGGTTCCGATCCCCAATAGGGTGCTGGTGACGATGTTCTTCTTGCCTAAGTGTAGGGACAGAAAGGAAGGGGGTAACCTGCTCGCTGGTCATTCTATTAATTAAAATAGAACAGAATTTGGAGAATATCATAAGTTGTTTAAAGAATTAAAAGATTATCCAGATCGCTTTTATCGCTATATGCGAATGAATCTAGATACTGTTACCTACCGTTTGGAGACAATTTGAACATAGGCTTATGAAAACATGGTGCAACTGGCATAAGCAACCCATTTTATCTGAAGAGAGACCTGTAATAACCTTAAGGTAAAACCTACTTAAAAAAAAGATTATAAATCTGGTACCGGAGATTCAGTGATTGAGGATGTGTACGAAAAAGCAGAGGAAGGAGCAGGTGAAATCTGAGGCAGTGAAGTTACTTGAGGACAAGCAAAAGAATTAACGATATCCTGCATACGATTTCGAAATGTTCATTTCAAATTTGGTGGAATTCTATGCATATGGGGAAGCAACTTTTGAAAAACAGCATATTTTTGTCATCATCGTTTTTTGATTTTTCCTTTTTCGCCTTTAATAATTTCAATTTTTGGTTCTCAATATTTATCATCGCATCATTAAAAGAATCCGTTGATGGTAGCTTTTAAAAGAAGCTTTTTAAAGGAAGTACAACATCCTTGTCGTTCCAATTGTTGGTATTCATATTGACTTTCCAATTGATTCTCATTTTCTTCTGCAATTGTTTCAAATGCGCTTTTTTCATCCATCCCCAAGAGCTCATTTTGAGAGGTTACGTTTTCATTTGCTTGCAGGTCTGAACAGTTGCCTGTTGAAGTCCTGGGTTTTACAGTATTTTTTAGAAACAACAGTTGATGAAAATATGGCCATTTGGATTCGTAAACAGAGTCTGCAGCGTCGTCTGATCGAGGAGGTCTTTTTTTACAAAGTTTAACAGAAAATTGATCTATGACATATTTCCATTTTCTTTTCAGCGAAGAAACTAAAAAAAAACATTCTAGTTATAGGATATCCTTAAAAACCCATTTTGTTAGCAAACATTTTTTTTTCAGTTATTTGGCAAATGGATGCTCACTTAAAAGTATTTCATTTTCATTTCGTGTAGGAGCTTCGACTGTGGGAGCAATTATAAGTGAGACATTGGAAATTATATGGCCTCAACCAAAAAAAAATCAGTTTAAAGCTATATCAGAGGATTTTGATAAAATATGGAATTTCCCAATCGTTATTGGAACAATAGATGGAAAACATATTATGCCCTAAAAGCTCTGGATCCATGTTTTTTAATTATGAAAATTATTTTTCGGTAGTTCTTCAGGGAGTAGTGGATACTTATAGCTATAGATGTTGGAGGTTATGGGAAGCAAAGTGATGGTGGATGGTGGTACTTTCCAAGCCTCCGACTTTTATAAGAGACCCGCTTTCTTCCTGTCCCAACTTTAAGTTTTTCTAGGCATTCACATACCACTTTAGTTATGGATACACAAGAACTGGACTCACTCTTCTATGGCGTGGCCAAAAGATCCTCAAACTCTCAGATAGTCAGGCATCACTGAAATATTTAGCATGCCCCCATATCTGGACTGGACTGGTCTGGGATTGTCTACAAAAACTTTTAACCCTGGCAAACCATAATAGAGTAACTCTTAAGTTGGTATTTGGAATACCTTTTGGTATTTGGAATATCAGAATCTGCTGCATGTGGTTGTACATCTAGGTGGATTCAAACTAAACAGACGTACTGGAGACACGTGCCAAAACAGGAACACAGCAAACTCCTGGTCAAAAAACCTCCGGAGTCGCTGACTAACGAAATACTAAACCTCAGCAAGGGCCAGATAAGGAAAGTGATGGGATTGCTCACCGGTCACTGTACCCTAAGGAAGCACAAGCATACAATTGGCATATATAGGGAGGAACTTATCTGTCGGTTGTACATGGAAGAGGAGGAAACAGCCTCTCATATTATCTTCGAATGTGAAACACTGTCTCATTGGAGATATTCACGAGTATCCAAGGGAGGGTTTCTCCAAGAAGGACCTAGTGAAAAGACAGTTGAGCCTGATAAGGGCTACTGGTCTTTTCACATAAACGGTATAACCAAGAGCACAAAAAGCCTAAAGATTGAGGTGCCGAGGTCTCTAAGCCTCTAACTGGTAGTGCCGAACCAATCCGCTTGAAGGACAATAATAATCTTCTTTTAATGCGACAAACTTCTACTTTTACGAAAAAAATCAAAGGAAATTATTTTTATTTACCTACAACGATATCTTGTAGAACGTAATCGTCCATCTCTATTAAGAATTTGTTCGAAGAATCTGATATGAACTTCAATTAGAAATTCAATATGGAGTTTCGGCCTTATGAAGAGGGAGTTTAGGTCGCTTTTTGATGGGAATATAGTGAACTTTATTTTTATCACGAATTCTTAACTTGCGTAAATTTTATCGTTGAAATTGTGGAGGGATTTCTCTAAATGGGTGAATATTTGTATCGATAAAAATTTAAAGCATTCTATGAAAATTTAAAGTAATTAAGTTATTCAGATGAATATTTAATGTTATTCAGTTTGTAGCTCTACGAAATAATGAAATTTTTATACATTTGCTCCTTGCATTTTGATATTTTATGATTTCGTTAAGGCTTTTGACTGTGTTGATCATGGAATTTTAATGAAAAAACTACAATATTATGGCATCCATTGAATATAGAAAAGAACTGGCACGGGAAAATGGTAAAGTTCTTGAAAATATAGACTATACACTTCTTTATGTTTCTGAAATGTTCAACTAAAACAACTCTTATAAGACTAATATTTAGTGTATACTATCGATATGTTTGCATTGTTTAAAAAAGCTTTGCATTAATTGTTAAATTCGAACACAATGAACAACGATTATTATGCAAAGTGCACTAATTTATCTAAACAAATACAGCCGGAGGTGTAAAGTTTCTACCTCATACCATTCACATGATTTTCCCAAAGCAAATTAATCATTTATGAGAATGAGACTTCGCTGAAATTGGTGGTCGCAGCAAAACATACACTGTTTGATTAAATTTATAATACTCTGCATATATAGTTGAGAAAATCATAACCACTACAAATTCATAACTTATATAAAACTAAGCAGTTCCAGTCGGCGATAAAACATTTTAACACGTTTTGAATGCTTAATTAGGTTTATGTTATTTTTTGTATCATCGTACTGTACAGGGTTATTTTGATAAACTTTCAATTGTGTGGAAAATCAATTTGTGAATTTGCTTGTATATTATATTTTACACAAGTATAATATAGTCGTATAGTCTAGTCTATAAGCTTAAAATGGTGTTAATTCTACATACTTTTATTAAAATTATGTGGTTTAGCTCATTTGATCCGGAATAATGTCTAGATCATTGTGCCAAATAATTAAATTAGCCCATAACAAATTCCGAAAGTTATAAACAATTAAACACCTTCAAAAAATAGTGTTTGGTTTGTAGCTTATTGTTCGTAAATTATAAATATTTCTCCTTAAAGAGGAGGAAATTTAGTAAAAAAAAGTTACAACTCCCAGAACTGTACCTCCATTATTTATAATTTTAATATAACGCTGAAAATAGCCCTCATCGCGCCATTGTTAGGTTGCGCGCACGGCCTCGAAAGCGAGTACGACACTTACAAAAAATTTTTAAGTAATGTAAGTTACCAGAAAATTGCAAATCAGTCAGTTATTGTTAACTTGAAAAATTATTATAAACAAAGTATTAACATTTTTGAAACTTTGATGACGCAATCTTGTTTTGTATGTATATAAGAAGAGCTCCACGGAGCGAAATAATTTTACGGAAATTATTTAAACATTTTTTTTAGTTTAGAACGATGAAGGAAGTTTGAAAAAATTTTGTTATTTAAAAATCGTCTAGCATATTGAAAAATTTGTTTTTATGAAAAATTCCAACGGGAATCAATTCTTTAAAGCGTTTAGATTATACTATAATTTTTTTAGATTTTTCAGTTAACTTTAAGTACTTAAAAAGAATTTTTTTAAGTTTTCGAGGCCGTGCGCGCAACCTAATAATGGCGCGCGGAAGGCTATTTTCAGCCTTAAATTAAAATTATAAATAATGGAGATAGAGTTCTGGGAGTTCGGACTTTTTTATTGTAAATATCCTCCTCTTTAAGGTTCTTTAATTTACGAACAATAAGCTACAAACTAAACATTATTTTTTGAAGGTGTTTAATTGTTTATAACTTATTATTTGGCACAATGATCTAGACATTATTCCGGATCGAATGAGCTAATCCACATACTTTTAATAAAAGTATGTGGATTAGCTTATAGACTAGACAAGTCGGTACTTAACTATATTCATCACAAGCTGACATTATCAAAGTCAGATCAATAATAATCGTAGTCCCAATTTCTTGTCTTAACCAAAACTTACTTAGGTTTACTTTCACTTAGGTATAGGTTTATACTTTTATGTTAAAGATTCATATATTCATTATGCTATCCAAGAATCTCAGGAGTAATTAAGGGCGAATTACGATCTCATTTCAGGACCCTGTGTCAAGATGACACATCAATGGTTAGCCCAAGAAGAACAGGAATTCCCGCTGAAGATGTGTTGCCAGTACTTTAGCAACAAGAGGAGGTAGAACAACAAGTATTGTCCGCTCTTAGACAGTGTCCTGTTGATATTCCTTGGAAAATATATGATAGCCGACAAATTTACTGGAATACAAAAGGCTGTTGGACATGAAATTACAAGAATTTTTTTTCAAAGTCGAAGTTAGCACCGTTGCGGCCAATAAGGTGGAAGATATATTACTTTGTGTTAGGAAATTACTAGCAGATCTCAACCAACACATAAAATCAGTTATGGCGTCATAATGGGCTTGAGCCCTATTAGGCACAATTGAACTATTTTAGACACAATTGAAAGATGCATGTCCAAAGATTATGCTCAATATAAAATCTAACTTGGACTGTGTGATGTGGTAATGGGTATGCAGCAGCTGGTGCAGTCTCTTCTCCCATCTGTAGAACTAGAATTGAGAAGATGTGGAGGGAGTGTAGGAAAGAACGAGGACGGATGCTGTGGAAAGAGGGGGATACAAAGAGAAGAAGAAGAAGGAACTGGAGAGGGAAAAAAGAGGAAAGTGGGAAGAGTTACTGGGGGAATTGGAAAACAATCTATGGGGAAAGGAGTATGAGATAGCGGTGAAGAGGATGGGTGGAAATCGGAACGAGGTGCTAGAGGAAGATTGGGAGAAGGAGATTATAGGGAAATGGTTCACAGGGGGATAAGGAGGAGAGGGGGGCAGAATTCGAGAAGTCCAGGATACTAGGGGGGTAGGGAAAATGAGGGGGATAAGGCCGGTAGAGAAGTGGGAAGTGGATGAGGGGGGGAGAAACATTAAAGTAAGGAAAGCCCCAGGGATAGATGGCCTGAGGGGTGATATGATGAAGAGACAGTTGGATGACAATGGGGAGTACTTCTGGGAACTATTCAATAGGGTGCTGAGGGAGGAAGAGTTCCCGGAAGGATGGAGGTTCGTCAGGGTGATACTGATGAAGAAGGCGGGTAGAGAGGGGAAGCGGGCGGGGGTCTACAGGCCTATCATCCTGCTGTGTGGTATGGGTTAATTGATGGAGGGGATAATAAAGGATAGGATTTAGGAGGAAGTTGGTAGGAATGAGGGTTTTAGAGTAAACCAGCACGGATTTACGAAGGCACTGGCCAGGGTGATGAGCTTGATGGAAAAAGCTAGGGAGGGCAGCTGGAGGAACAATAAATTGGCCCTACTCGTGTTTTTTGACGTCGGACACGCTTTCAACAGTGTCAGCAAACGGGCAGTGTTGAGCGCGTTGCTGAAGCTTGGAGTGGGACAGGGGTTGGTTAACCTGGTGGAGGACTACCTGACAGGGCTTGTGATTGTACACTCCATAGGAAGGCGGTATGAGACGGAGGCTGGAGTGCCCCAGGGCTCGGTTCTTGGACCGACGCTCTGGAAATGTGTGTTTGATGCGGTTTGTGGGATAGTATGTGAAGAGGGATGTGAGATTACGGTGTATGCGGACGATGTGTGTCTGGTATGTACGGAAAAGGGAGAGGCGGAGATAGAAAGAAAGGCGGAGAGGATGTGTAGGAAGGTTGTGGAGAAGATAGAGCGGTGCGGACTGGAAGTGGCGGAAGATAAGACGGTGGAGTTGCTAGTGAAGGGACGGAGAGAGACGAGGGAAATGGAGGTAATGGTGAAGGGAAGGAGAATTTGTATGGAGGAGTCTGTGAAATACCTAGGGGTGTGGTTGGATAGTCAATTGTCCTTCAAAACTCACATGTTAAAGGCGGCAGAGAAGGGGAAAGTGAGGGCAGCATGGCTGGGGAGATTGATGTGTAATGTGAAAGGACCGGGAGAGTGGAAGAGGAGGGTAATTGGTAGGACGGTAGAGCAGAGTTTGCTGTACGGTGCGGAGGTGTGGGGTGGATCCGAAAGAAAAATAAAGCTGAAGAACTAGCATAAGATTACAGATGGCTAGTGAGATGTGCTATCATAAAATATAAGCTACTATTAGTTGAGTTTGCCTTCGGTCTTTGAAGAAGATAACTTGGTAATCGAAACGCGCGAAAGCTAGTGTAAAGTGTTAGTGTTGGTGTAGTGAGTGTGTTCAATGTACTGTTAGCCGACCAACTGAGTAGTAATAATCACTAAATTACTAAGTATTATCCTTTGTTCTTAGCTTGGCCAATGAGAAAGTGGCCAACGTCAGATTCAATGTTGCCAAAACTCTAAAACGAATAGTACCACAACTTGATCAGTGTGTTATACAATCGCCTGGATTGGATAAACTAAGTGTCGATAACGATGTGGATGTCAAAATATTCTTCGTCCTAAGCATGGGGTATTACTGGTAAATATTTTATCATTATAGATTTCCAGAAATTTTGGAATATTTAAATAATTAACCCACATTTTAATGTTTAATTACTGTCGAACTACTTTGATATCCAAATTAGTTTCCGGATCCTCAAGAGGGAGAAATTTGGCTCAAATGAAGAGATGAATCTATTTTAAGAGCAAGGACAAATTATACTAGAAAAGAGACATCGAAAAGTTGAAGGATGGTTGGAATGAATGAATCACTCTTGAAGTAGTAGAATTTCTGTTTTTCTCAGTGATTCAGGAGATTTATCGAGTGATGTGTTTATATTATTTATCGACGTAAGAAGTTTTCGATTCTCCACCCTGATCGTGATAGAAATTCCAGTCTGGTTTCAGCGTCGTATACACGCCAACTCAAGCAGTCGGTCATAACTTGAGACCCTACAGCATAGAGTATTGATTAATATGCGGGGGATAACAGTGAGAAATTAATTAAAGGAGTTTGTAACCTTCATTAATAACCAGAAAGGAGTTACTCTTGTTGAACAGTACGGAGCTGCCACCAGGGTAACCAACGCAGCGACTGCAAAATGCCAACCTCACGCCACTTTCAACATTATTAACGTATAATATGACCTATGCATGTTGGAACTTTTACATTAGTTAAGAAACTTTGGGCTTTATCAATTTTCAGACGTGGCGTTGGTGAGCAATTGCCGTCGGTCTAGAAGCATGTTCAAATTACCGAAGTTAGATCGACAAAATTTATTTAATACGTATACGGGACGGATCTTTTAGACACTAACTATATAATTAACAATATTTAATGAAATTTTTCACTTAAGGTGAGAGAGCGGGTAGATAATTCAAAGGTTAATAACTGCAAGCCTAGACATAAAAAAAATTAGGAAGAGAAACAACAAGAAACGTTCATAGGCTGGGTATGCTCATTTTGGTCAACAGTTCATTCTAAAACTATGTAAATATAGTGACGGTGGAACTTAGTAGACTCGATTTTACGTAAGAAGAACCCACCTGAAGTTGCAGTCGTATGCGCGAACTTGTTGTCAAAACCAGCGCCATATTGTAAAATTCGACTACAAATCAGTAGCGTAACGTTTTCACATTTTCGGACTCGATAAAAGTTGCAACGTTTTTAAGAATCTGTCGGCCTTGACTGTGGATAATTTTTCAAGTTAGAATAATGTCAATATCAAATAAATCTTGTTTTATATCATACTTCACGAACACAACAGTTACAATGCCTCGTAAGTCATTCAATATAAAAGCAATACCTATAACATAAACATAACCTATACTTCGCCACGATTTTAAAAAAGAAGACGACAGAGTTGTGGTTCTATGTCAACCCTTATGTAGCTAACTTCTCTTTTAGGTAATGTACGAGAAATAACAAGAAATGTACATAGGCTGGGTATGCTCATTTTGGTCAACAGTTCATACTAAAACTATGTAAATATAGTGACGGTGGAACTTAGTAGACTCCATTTTACGTAAGAAGAACCCACCTGAAGTTGCAGTCGTATGCGCGAACTTGTTGTCAAAACCAGCGCCATATTGTAAAATTCGACTACAAATCAGTAGCGTAACGTTTTCACATTTTCGGACTCGATAAAAGTTGCAACGTTTTTAAGAATCTGTCGGCCTTGACTGTGGATAATTTTTCAAGTTAGAATAATGTCAATATCAAATAAATCTTGTTTTGTATCATATTGCACGAACACAACAGTTACAACGCCTCGTAAGTCATTCAATATAAAAGCAATACCTATAACGTAAACATAACATATACTTCGCCACGATTTTAAAAAAGAAGACGACAGAATTGTGGTTCTATGTCAACCCTTATGTAGCTAACTTCTCTTTTAGGTAATGTACGTCACATCATCAATGGCGAACTATTTAACTCATCCAAAAGTTGATTTTTCAAATCGACATAAAAACCTTGTGGGAATAAAAATATTAAAAATAATTGATTCCCCATTATGATTTTGTCCACCACTAACAATTAGAATCGAGGAAACATCATATTTTTGTTAAGTTTAACACCTCATCTCCATATACCATAGGCGTGCCATAAAATTTGTATAAGGAATTAATTTACTTGTGAAAATTTCCTTCTATGATGGGCGTGCGATAAAAATTTTATAGGGGGTTAATTCGTTTGTAGAAATTACTTTATCATAAGCGTACGATAAAATTTGTATGGGGAATTAATTTACTTGTAAGAATTTCGATGCCAATCAATGCTGGCACAGGCGAAATTTTTTTTTCTTTTCGTTACTGAATAGTTAGTCATATACACATATGTTATCATAGAATAGAATAATAAATGAAAATTTTCCGGTGCAAATAGTAATTTTCCTATTTATTCAGTAAATCGACTAACGTGTTAATTGCTTCGTGAAAAAAAATGCGATACGCTTAGCCGTATTTTGGCTGGTATTCAATAAACATACAATGACTCGCGCTATTCAACAAGTTCATCGTCGTTCATTTACTTTAAAACATAAACTTAATTTATAAAAAAAACCTAGATGCATTTTTTAAAATTATTTTTCCTATTCGACACTATATAATTTTCCCGTAATATTTATCAACAATTCAAGCGAAACAAAGAGATAATAGTGAACCAATAGAGTGAAACTACGTTTCCAAGGATCTCGGTCGGACGGTATATTCAAATTCCCAAATGAGCGAACATTTCGTCTGAATATATTTGCTTTGGGCCCTTACAACGTGGATTCCTAGATGAACCGCCTTTGATATTGTAATTCCCTAATACCGACTTCATGATTTATTTCCTTCGTTGTACTGATATTAATTTCTTATACTCCTCCATAAATTGCAATTAGACTAATTGTTATGAGAGATATTTGAATCACGTTTATATACGTCGGTTACCTTCGCTACGCTCTATCGGTGATAATTTTAATATCTTAGGGTTACCGAACGTTACTAGGGATTTTCTATTTATTTCAAATTAAACTAAAAGCTTTTCCAGACAAGGATTCTCAGCGTATTTATAGTCTTTATCAATACTCGAAAATTCTTGAATTTTCCACGCTCGTCATATGCGAAAACAAAACGAACTTCCTAGAATGTTCTGGAAAGCGCATTCGCCAAAATTTATAGTCGAGTGACAGGGCCGGCTTTGAGTTGGTGACCTCGCAACAATATTATAGCTTCATCTGCGTGAAACGAACAATTATTTTTTATATGCTTAGTGAGATCAGACGTATATATCAGAAATAGCAATGGTCCCAGAGAAGATCCTTGCGGAGCTCCACTTGAAACAAGTTTCATCGGAGAAAAGGTAGTATTGAAGCGCATACAAAATTGTCCTGAGGTGAGAAAGTCAGCTATCCAGGTGAGTGGTTCCCAGGGCTGTTGATATACTAGTATTAGGACCTTTTTTTTATTCTGCAACTGAGGCTAATCACCGACGCAGGGAGCACCGGAACCAGTGGTAGGAATCTTTATCGAGCTTTATCGGTTTTACGTCTCATCCGAAAGAGGGCATATCTACATTATACCTCGTGCTCATTGGTATAATGCCCACGAGCCGTGATGTGCTACTGACCCTAGTAATCTAAGGTGTTTCGCTGCGGGCTCTACAACGGTGTTTCCCCAGTGGTCATCCATCCAAGTATTAACCGCGCTCGACTCTGCTTCACTGTAATTATCGCATCAGAGGCGTTCCACTACAGTGATGGGTCGAAGCAGTATTAGGACCTTTTTTTTGCCTCTTACCACTATAACTTAATCGTCAGGTCGTCTATTTCTAGTGACAACAGTAGAGGTGATAAAATTCCTCCTTGAGGACAGCCATTACTGTGTTTCTACTCGTAGTAGTCGATCGACCTACGTTAACAACAATTCCAAAAATAAATCATGAAAAATCCTGGATAAAAACTTATGATACTATCCTGAAAACGAAGGTTGGACATTTTGCCATTCAATAATGGTAACAAATACATTCTGCTGAAATATTGGCTACACATTTCTCTGCATTTAGTTGTATTATTTAAATTATGTCTATTTTAATATTATGTGACTTATTATATGTCAAATTTTGTAGTTAAGGCAAAATTTTGTCTTTTCAGAAGAGTTTCATTTAATTCGGAATATTTTGATTGTACAATTTCCCAACCAAATTTAATATTTACTAGCTAACAAAGTGTCAAGGAAATTCGTAAAAGGATAAATCTGAAGAAACGTCAACGTAACTTGTCCTTTCCAACAGGACCAACAATGGTTGACGCGAATTACTATGCACCGGAGGGCATTACAGAGCCGTCGCTAGAAAAATGCTGTTTCTAATAACTTTTTCGATACTTTAATTACTTTGTAAAAATTTGATTCGATTAAAATGAATTTCATATGGAAGATTTTGAATAGTTGTTAAATTTTTGATGTTGTAGGTACCACTTTTATGCATAAATCTACATTTATTCCGGATAAAAGTGGAGGGATTATATTTTAAATTTATATCTTTGTAATTATCTACTTAACGTATTTTTTTTTTTCGAAGAATTGTGGTCAGGATGACGGCTCTGGTTTGCGAGCGAAATAAAGGAAGAGAGAGCGGAAAGTGGCCGATAAATAACAGCGTGAAAGGAGAGGAAGTTTAAGTAGAAACGAAGCCGCATTTGTCCAAGAGAATTCATTTCCTGATTTAATTTACACAACAACTCATAACTCTGGTAGAAATTAAACTACTTTGTCTTTGTTACTATTACCAACTTATCCGTGAATATAATACGGTTTTTGGGACAACCGGTTATTTATGTTTGAGAATATCCTTCAGTTAAGTATTTGTATTACGGAGAATTTTAGGATCTTCCCATATTAAAGACAAACTAGGATATTTCTAGAGTTAATTTCATATTTTAATAAATAGGAATAGAACAACAATAGAACAGTAGATAACTTTCAAACACTGTTGTTTTTCAAAGTATTCTCCACAAAGAGAAATGTATTTTTGAAGACGTTCACTGCGTCTTTCGGGGAGTAGAATCTTTGACCACGCAGTTTATTCTTAATTTTTGGAAAATTAAAAAAGTCGTTAGGATTTAGGTCGGGATTGTATGGAGGATGTTCCAGCAATTCGGTGTTTTCTTGCTTTAAAAACTCAATTGTTTTTCGAACTGTGTTGGAATTTGCATTGTCTTGGTGAAGGATCATTCGTCGTTAGGGGTTGGTTTTTCGAAACTTGGTTCATCTTGGAACACCCAAACAGCCGACTGACCTTTATTTTCGGATTCATAAGAGTAAGTCCAGGACTCACCACCACTGACAATATTGTATATACACGGTGCGGATATTAAGTCTTATCAGTGGCGGCTCCTCGAAGGAGGCTCGGCCTTCTCACCAATTTATCCAGCAAATAGCAATTACTGATCAATTTTGACAATTATTGACCATTTTTCACAATTATTGACCATTTTTCACAATTATTGATCAATTTTGAGTGACCATTTTTCAAAATAATGACAATAAATGTCAATTTCTGTCAGTTTTTAACAATAATTGACAATTTTAAACAATTTTTGACCATTTTTCCAAATTTTTGACCATTTTTTCAAAAATTTTCAAAAAACTCATCAACTATTTTTCAGAATTTTGAGAATTTTTGAACATTTTTGACAATTTTTCAAATATTTTGACAGTTTTTAACGATTTTTATCAATTATTGACCATTTTTCGACAATTATCGACCATTTTTGACAATTATTGATCAATTTTGAGAATTTTTGACAATTTTTCAAATATATTGACAGTTTTTAACGATTTTTGACAATTATTGACCATTTTTCGAAATTTTTGACAATTTTCTTAAAAGTTTTGACAATTATTGACCATTTTTTTAAATTATTGACCATTTTTGACAATTATTGACCATTTTTAACAATTATTGATCAATTTTGAGAATTTTTGAACATTTTTGACAATTTTTCAAATATTTGGACAGTTTTTAACAATTATTGACCATTTTTCGAAATTTTTGACAATTTTTCTAAAAGTTCTGACAATTATTGACTATTTTTTGTCAATTATTGACCATTTTTGACAATTATTAATCATTTTTGACAATTTTTCAAATATTTAGACAATTTTTGAAAATATTTGGCAATTATTAACCATTTTTTCAAAATTTTGAGAATTTTTGAACATTTTTGACAATTTTTCAAATATTTAGACAATTTTTGAAAATATTTGGCAATTATTAACCATTTTTTCAAAACTTTGACAGTTTTTGACAATTATTAACTATATTTTAAAATTTTTTTTAATAATTTTTGACAATTATTGACCATTTTTTCAAATAATTTGACAGTTTTTAACGATTTTTGACAATTATTGACCATTTTTCGAAATTTTTGACAATTTTTCTAAAAGTTTTGATAATTATTGACCTTTTTTGACAATTATTGATCAATTTTGAGAATTATCGACCATTTTTGACAATTATTGATCAATTTTGAGAATTATCGACCATTTTTGACATTTATTGATCAATTTTGAGAATTATTGATCAATTTTGAGAATTTTTGACCATTTTTGACAAGTTATCAAATATTTTGACAGTTTTTAACGATTTTTAAAAAATGTTGACCATTTTTCAAAATTTTAACAATTATTTACCATTTTGACTGCTTTTCAAAATTAGTGACAATTTTTAACCCTTTTGGACAGTTTTTGACAATAAATGTCTATTTTGAAAGTTTTTAACAATAATTGACAATTTCTAACAATTTATGAGCATTTTTTCAAATTGTTTGACAATTATTGACAATTATTGACAATTATTGACAATTGTTGACAATTATAGACCATTTTTCCAAATTTTTGACTATTTTTGACCATTTTTTCAAAATTTTGACAATTTTTCAAATATTTTGACAGTTTTTGAAAATATTTAACAATTATTAACCATTTTTCCAAAATTTTGAAAGTTTTTAACAATTATTGACCATTTTTGACATTTTTCTAAAAGTTTTGACAATTATTGACTATTTTTGACAATTATTAACCATTTTTAACAAAAGTTTTCTTTAATTTTTGATAATTATTGACCATATTTGACAATTTTCTAAAACTATTGAGTTTTCGACAATTTTTCAAAAATTTTGACCATTTTTCAAAAAATTTGACAATTTTCAACAATTATTGACCATTTTTGACAGTTTTTGTATAATTATTGACCATTTTCTCAAAATTTTGACAATTTTTGACCATCCAGCCTCCTCTCTTAAAAAGTTCACGAGCCGCCACTGTGTCTTATCCCCCCTAGGACACTCCGTTATTGAAAATTATAGGGTGCTTTTTCGATATTGAGTCAAAATAAAGTGAAAAAATAAATATTTTAAATCAAACAAATTACATCGTGTTTGGGACATAAAAAGGTAAGTTTTCACCAAATTTCGTAAATAAAAAATGTTTTTTGTAAAAGATAAAAATAAATAACCAAAAACTTGGTTTTTTGAATTTTTCACATGAATTTTGAGGTTATGTGAAAATAGTGTGAATACAAAAGTTGTAGATGTTTATATTACCTACAACTTTGCTATTTAATTTTTTTCCCTAAGACTAGTAGTTTAGCCGGATATCGAGATAAACCGTTTTTCACCCTTAAAAACTCCCCCCTACCACTTCCCGACCTCAGATCGCCCGTAAATTATTTTTCCTTTCATTTTCGTTGTATTCTCTTCCTTTTCCAATATGTTCCAACCTACTATAATCTTTTTTGGTTTCAAAAATTATCGACCCTGGTCTATCTTCCGATGAAGCTATATTCTATTTAAATGGTCATGTACATCGACAAAACGTCAGATATTGGTCTGACAAAAATCCTCGATTATTTCGAAAGTCTCATATTCAATTTCCGAATAAATTAAATGTTTGGGAGGAATACTAGGGATCACATTATAGCCCCTTTCTTTATCGGCGGAAATTTAACGGGAGAAACCTATCTTAGCAATTAATGGTGTAGTTGAAGACGATCCAGGCGAATTCACTCAACATATTGTTTTTCAGCAAGATGTAGCTCCACCTCATTAATCTGCACGAGTTCGAAATTTTTTAAATAATTTTTATCTGAGAAGATGGATTGGGCGTCTTGGATTCATTGAATGGCCACCAAGATCACCAGATCTGACTCCTCTAGATTTTTACCTGTGGGTTTACCTTGAATCCAAAGTGTAAGTGAGCCATTTGACGACACTTGTCTAATAATAATCGAAGAATGCAATAGGATTGATATTCAGACCTACTTCTGCCAGGAAGTAAACATTTCGAGCATCTTCTGTAGTACATCAAATGTTCTTTAGGATAATTTGTCGAGTCCCCTTAATTTTAAAGATATTATTTTTTATTAATTCATTATTCCATCCAAAATTAAAAAATTATACATTTTTGAGTTCTGCTTTTCAAACCCTTTCCAACGAAGTATCTCTCGACCCCCTTGCTATTTAAAAAATCTCTCTATCTTTCTCCCTTGATATTTTGATGCAAAAACGAATAGTGATGAGCAAAGCAAGAACAAGACAAGACCAAGACTTGGTCAATCTTGGTCTTGGTCTTGCTGATCCAGTCTTGGTCTTACTCAAATATGCCCAGTCTTGGTCTTGCTTATTTGGTCTTGGTCTTGGTCTTGCGTATCCAGTCTTGGCCTGGGTCATTATATCTATCTTATTTTTTATTCTATTTTAAGGATGATCATAATTGCAAGACCAAGTCCGAGACTGCAGGACCAAGACCAATTTTGCTCATTACTAAAAACGAAAAACAATAATAAAACAAAAATAATCTGCAACGTCAATTTTTCTGGCGGTCACCTTTGTGACCAATCAAATTTCAACATTATCAACAACGATAAACCAATATAAATTCGTCGGTTCGAGAACAACTGTGAATAACGAATCAACAACGTGGAAAACACGGCGAGCAACGAACAACAGGAAAAACAGATAGGAGCTTCTTGTTTTTATCCGTTTTTCCAGGCTATTTTCATGAAATTACCGAGTCCTGTGTATATCCTTCGATTTACTGAATTAAAGACACCCTCTACAATTTATTTAAATTAAACCTAATGATTGTAATTGAAAATATTAGTAAATAAAATTACCAAGTGTGAAATATTTTTTTTGGGTGTGTATTTAATTACAATATCCTTTGTTCGTCGAAATAACCCCATCAAACTAATCAAAACTTTGCTGTATATACGAAGAAGACGAGCACCGAAGTTGCAAGTATAGGCAAAACCGAGTTAAATTAGTGAGAATAATCCCTGGAGGGTTTCCTTACCCCTAGTGCTGCGGTGTGTGGAAGAGAGGAGGATGTAAGGGATGCTTCTTACATCCTGGGGCTGGGATCAATACAGATCAGGAGACGCCCTTACCCATGTCAGCGGCCATCCCTCTCTCTTATTTCCCTGCTTACTTCTGCCACCCCCTCTGATGATGCTGCGGAGGATCCCATCTTATGAATGTGTACCGATTTCACATCGGCATTGCATGAGAAACTGGACGATCGATTGATATAAGTCATTTAGAGCTAGTTGCTGGCATTTTAATCAAGAGCTTTATATTTCTTAACATCCTTTTAAATGGAAATAAATACTGGTTTTTAGTGGAAAAACTGCAAATTCGAATATTGTAGATGAAGCTCAACTACGAGGGTTTCACTAATATTTTTTCTACGATCCATCGTTAAATATTAAAACGGCTTTAAGTAGAAAAGCGTTAAAGAGAGTGCCATAACGTTAACTTTATTTCACGCTTTCCATAAGCCACTACAGTTGATTAGTGCAATTCGTCCACACCTTTTCCGGAAAAAATATCAATTTACTGAATGAGTTTAATTAAAATATTCCAAAATACTTTTCCATACTTGAAAAAAAGTACCACTTTATGCACTTGTTGCATAATAGGAAAAATTGAGTAAAAGAAAGACACTTTATGCATATGTTGCATACACTATTTTTTCTACAATCAAGCAAAAACCAAAAAATGTGATATTTAGGTTGCTCTAAGTGGACTAAAAATGGCGTCGTTTATGTTTGTCATAATGACAAAACGCTAAGTAAAATTTCAGATGAAATATTTAAAATTAACGTTAAAAAAATTACTTTATCTCACTCCAATGTCACTTTAACTCACCCTAATGTCACTTTGTAAAACTGTTTAACAAATTCATATTTTATGTACGAAAATCGATTGAAAAAACGTCACTTTTATTAATGATTTTAGAAAAATTACTATTCTAAATGCTAGTAATATAATACATATCTGTGATACTATATCATTTGGAGCTTTTTACCCAGAAGGCCACTTTGTGTGAATCTAATGTTGTTAGGAATTAGTTCTAAATTTTATGAAATTACAGTTAGATTATAATTATAGTATACGAATGTATGACTGAATAGTAGGACTATACTGAGAGCTACATTTGTGAATTCTCCAATATTAAAACTAAAAAATGTGTTATATTATTATATTTTTATTTATTGCTCTTTCATGAACAAAAATCGATTTTTTGCTTAGAGCTCTGCTCTTATTTAATGATTCTGGAAGGGAATGCAGCTAAAGTAAATTTTCGGGACTAATTTAATAAATATGTCCAATTATGTTGCACCTACAGTATTTTCAATCATAAGATTTACTGTCGTTGCTTTTCTCATTTGGATTGTAATTTATAATTCACAAAATTACGATTCCTCTATTAAATTTTTAAAAATGTCTTCAATTATAGCTTAAGCTCAAATTCTCCATTTAGTTCATATAAGATGAGCTATAAATACTCAACCAAAAAATATTGATTTTTTAATAAAAACTCACCATAAAACCAAATTTAGTCAACTCTTTACAAAATTAAACCTTCAGTAAACAATTCTGAAATTTCTTAAAGGAAACGCGATATTCTACTTAATCAGGTACACATTTAAGAGACTCTTGACATAAGATTAAGTTACAACGTTAATAGGAATTAGAACTAACAAATCTCCAGGTGTTATCGATATTTACTTTTACGATTTAAATCGTAAGCCTGCTCTAACAAATATAAGGTTCTGACTTGGAACAAATTAAAGAAAGAAAAAGGATAGTTAGAAAAATATTAGGCATAATTAACACTGATAATAAAACTTTGAAGTAATAAAGAGAACGGGAACTAATACGAAAATATGTAAGGATAAAGGAGGAATCGACAATGCTATCAAAGAAAAAGAAAGAAAGTTCATTTGGAAACAATGGAACAAGTATTTGTTAATTTGGTTACCTGTCACTTCTGACGTCTTTTAAAAAAACTGGCGCAGTCACTAGGATACGAACCTACGCTCCCAAAGAAAATATGATTTCCAATGTTTTGTCAAGATTGGGATCATCATCTCTCTTGCGTGGTTTTCGAATACAGTTCCAATATAACTTGTGATTCTAGTACGTGGAATTTTTTAATCGATACTTGCATCAATCATAAATCAAATGGTTTAGCGAAAAAAGCAGAAGATATCGCTAACAATATTATTAAAAATGCTCTGAATTATAGAAATTCTACAGTTACTTAATTAATTCAGAGTAGAGTGCTAAAATCAAAATTACCGATCTCTTTAACAACCTTAAAACCAAAACTAATACCACTAAATATTAGTGATAAAAAGAAATATAATCAAAATAAACAACAAAATAATTATGATAAAAAAGCATTAAAAGAAACTTCATTTAAAAAGGGCGAGAAGGTTTGGGTCCAACATATTTTTAGAAAAATCTTGGCATCCAGCGGTGATATATGAAAAATGTTCAACGCCCAAATATTAGGAACCAATAAAGTTTTACTAAGAAATACTAGATTCATTAAGAGAGAGAGATGCTGGTAAACCCGCTTGTTTAGAAGTTAATTTTTGGTTAATTTGTTAGTCATGTCATTACTGACATTATGAAATATCGTCTTTTAATAAAAATATATAACATAACATAAACATAATCGAAGTTTTACAAATACTGTAAGGGATATCAAAGAAAATATATTATTCTACGCTTCACAACTAAGTTTTGAAAAATATTTTTCAAAAACAGTGACCGTTCAACGAAGAAGAAACAACTACTTCCCGGGCTACATGCCCCGACAGACATTGAATTACACTTCTAAGTCAAACGGGGTTGGTAAATCTACAAGACTTAAGCCAACTATTCTGGTTTGCAACTAGAAGGGACAACATAACTTGTAGACCGGTTTCGGCGTATTGCACCTCATCAGTACAAGGTATATGTTATCGTCCGAGAGTTAATCCCGGACTGGAATGAGACTATAATCAACAACTATACATATCTTCCAGTTACGTAAATGTTTTAGTTGCGATAATAGCGACACCTCACCTCCAAGTCACAAACCAAAATTCGAAATTTGACAACAAGCCCGTTAGCTTGAAACATATAGAATTATTACAGTTTCCTGTAAAATTGTCGTATTTAGTAAAGCGTGTTACCAACAGATATCAAAGAATATATATTATTCTACGCTTCACAACTAAGTTTTGAATAATATTTTTCAAAAACAGTGACCGTTCAACGAAGAAGAAACAACTACTTCCCGGGCTACATGCCCCGACAGACATTAAATTACACTTCTAAGTCAAACAGGGTTGGTAAATCTACAAGACTTACGCCAACTATTCTGGTTTGCAACTAGAAGGGACAACATAACTTGTAGACCGGTTTCGGCGTATTACGCCTCATCAGTACAAGGTATATGTTATCGTCCGAGAGTTAAGTGTGAAGCGTAGAATTATATATCTTCTTTGATATCTGTTGTATCTAGCCGTATAGCATACTTATAGTTTAATGATGACTGATAGATGACTGCTGATTGATTGATCATTGATTCATGACTGATTACTGATAGATCGATTACTGATCTTGAATGTGTTATCACCTGTATATTTATACAACGGTTCAAGTTCGCTGTAAGTAAATATTAAATATTAAATGTTTATTCACTAAATGTTTATTTTCGTGCTGAACTTGAACCTGTCGACCTCGTTACTTATATTTATGTAATATTCCAACGTTTTAATGATTTGTTATAATTAGTTTCAAGCGAATTTATTTCTTATTTAATATTATTATTATATTAGGCCAAAAGGCATCACATCTAATACGATCTCTTCATTCCTTTCACTCTTCTTAGGCGAAAATAGAATAACATTCTAATAAATTCAATATAAATGTATATTAGTACTTTAATTTTCAACTATTCATTATTTCACCGAAATTCAAGTTTCCCCCCGAGTCCGATTCACACACGCATTCACGTCCCATAGAGACGCAGGTTTCGTGTATGTCTAATTAATATGCACCCTTTCCCTTGCGAAGCGTTAAGAAACCAAAAAATGAATAAATGAAGAAATGACCAAGCACTGACCTTTCACTTGAACCACGAAACGAAGAACCTGTCAAGCCAGTGTGATGCTTTTTATTTCGGATGCTGCATCTTGAGATTTTCTCATGGAATTAACACTGTAACTCGTTTGTTGTTCGATTGTTATACAAAGTGTTCTCTAACGGATCTTTTAATGGATCTATCGAATTTTTTTAACCTTTAGATTATTCGTCAGACAAATTTCATCAAATTAAGATGTTTCCTCAAGAGATTTAAGAAAAATCCACCAGAGAAAGCATTAGTGGGTTAAAATTAAGAATAAACTGCGTGGGCAAAGGTTCCAGTTCCCAGAAGATATACATCAGTCAACGCCTTCAAAAACTCCTTTTTGAATGTTCCAACAAGCGAGTGGAATAACTGCATCCAGAATTGGTTCCAAAGGATGCAAAAATGCATTTCTCATAGTGTTTGAAACGTATTTACTGTTTTTTTCTAGCTCTATATGCAAAATATTAAAGACAACTCTCGTAAACTTAATCAGAGCAATCTAGTATTATGTAAAACGTTTTATCTCCAACAAAAAAATGAGAAAATACAACCCCTCTTTAGCATATCCCCAGATCAGATCTAGACTGGTCTGGTACTTTTAACCCTGGCAAACCATAACAGACTAACTCTTAAGTGAGTTCCGGGGCATAAGGGTATTTTAGGCAATGTAGCAAAGCTAGGGTCTGAAACTGCATTCACTGGTCCTGAACCAGAATTTGGAATATCAAAAATTGCTGCACGTGGTTGTACATCTCGGTGGATTCAAACTAAACATCAGAAGTACTGGAGACACGTGCAAACTCCTGGTCAAAAAACCCTCGGAGTCGCTGTCTAACGAAATATTAAACCTCAGGATAAGGAAAGTGACTGGATTACTCACCGGTGACTGTACCATAAGGAAGCACATGCTTACAATTGGCATATATAAGGAGGTTGTGCATGGAAGAGGAGGAAACAGCCTCTCGCATTATCTTCGAATGTAATGCACTGCCTCATTGAAGATATAGACTCCTAGGGATATTGAGGGATACTTCTCTCTTCACATAAACGATATAACCAAGAGCCTAAAGGCTGATATGCCGAGCTCTCCAAGCCTCTGATTGGTAGTGCCGAACCAATCAATTACCTTCAACCCCTTTGACTTTGACATTTGCCAGAGATATTTGTAGTTGTTTTCCATTATTACAAAAACTAGTTGTGTTATAAGTTTTATAACTGAAATACCAAAAAAGTAGTTATATATATCGGACAAACAAAGAGAACTGTTGGTACAAGTGTTAATGAACACAAACGAAGTTGCTGTCTATGACAAATGGAAAAATCCGCAGTCGTGGAACATGGGTTGTGAGAGGGAGATCACAAACGCCAAGAGTACTTCAACAGAAAGGAAAAACAACATATTATTTACCAAATATCTTGTGATGTTGTTATGGAAAGGCCTCTTTAATTGGTGGTCTTCCAGGTCACTCGGAGGGTCATCTGACTTCAAGAAAACTACGACTTCTTGCACTGGGTATAACTGAATAGTATATCTTTAATATCTAATCAAAGAATACACCAGCTAACAAGAAGCGAAGCCCGGCGCATTTTCTTTGATGTTTTGGTATCCAAATTTTATGACCTTGAGAGACCGTCGTTGACAGATAACTTAGTAAATACACTGAGAAAATGATAAAATTTTCAAATATCGGCGATATAATTGGTCGACAAAGTGGAGTATGACAACTATCTTATTATAAAAATGGCAATTTTCAGACATGCGCATACAAAAAATGATCGGAAGCTTCGCTTCTTGTTGAGTGGTGTATTCTTTGATCTAATACTTAAATCAGAATGGATTACACTTATTATAACTGAATTAGAAAAGAATTGAATTAAATATGAATTGAATTGAATTGAAATCGTCTTCTTCTATGATATTTATATTGTGATTCAAGTTCAGGCTGATATTTACTATTTAATGTTATATGTTTATTTACGTGATGACCTTGACTCTCGATACCTGTCGGTCTCGTGGGTTTTATTTATGCATTTTTTAACGTTCAATGATTTATTGAAAATAGTTTCAAGGGAATTTATTTCTTATTTTATTTTATGCCAAAAGGCACCAGAGTCTGTCATACAACATTAAAACGCGCCAATATGAAACCGCTAAATACACTGCTTCCACAGTTGTAGCCGAAACGTTTGGAATAATCTACTTCATGTTTAATTATATTCTGGATGAGTCAACTTATCATTATTATAGAAAAATAATGAGTTTAAATAGCGAGTTAAGTACACGTAGATTATTAAATCTAGATTAAAATACTTTTCCCACACCGAATCTCCATTCGAACTAATGAAATCACTGTTTCAATTTACAATATTAGGCGGAATTCTCGGCACTTCGAAAATGAATGAGCAACTTTTAACAGTGTTATCAAATTATGAAACACCCGTTAATTTACTGTTGATTTGAGCATTCAAAGTCATACACCAAACTTTTAATTCAATCGCCAATTCACTCCTAGCTCTTTCTCTTTACACCGTAATTCTTCGCTTCCGACGACTCGGTTTTTTATTTTATTTATTTATTTTTGTCTGTTTGCCAAACCTTTTTCTTGTTGCATCGGCGACCGGAGTTGATTGACTGGATTGAATTCCGAAAGTGAGAAAATTTGATTAAATTAGATCAACTCAATCAACTAAGACAATTTTTTTTCTCACCCTGTTATTCTTAAAATAGTTTTCGTTCCAAGTAAAATGAATTAAATCATGGGTTACCATACCCTAATATTTCAGAAATGCATTTCTCGACAAAACAACCAATTGTCTGAAACAGATAAGTAAAGTATCAAAATGTCACGTAGTCTTCGAGGCCACGAAAGGGGAAAGAAAATTTTGAGAACGATTTGAGATTTAGTTTCTAGAAAATAACTAAAGTGTTCACTTGAGCCAAATAAATCTATTAAAATATAGTGTGTATTGTGGTGAATATCAGGAGTTAAATAGGTGAGTCTATCTCACAGAGTAATTCAGTTTTGCCTGTTATTTGATATTTGAATTTAAAAGATATTTTATCACATAGAGTATATATATTTGCTAATTATTTTTAATAATAACTTTGTTTAAAGTTCTTTAATATTCAACGTTATTAAGAACATTAATTTGTTGTTGCATTTCCTATTCATCCAATCCTACTGTACTGTGGAGAGTTTGTGCCACTTGCAGTTTAACTCACATACCTATACTGTACTGTGGAGAGTTTGCGCCACTTGCGGTTTGTCCATTCCTGATACAGGGTGACTTCTCACGTCACCTATATCTCCTTCCACCCCCGTGTATTGAGGAGAGCTTGAGCTACTTGCAGTGTAACCTTATTTTGCTGTACTGTGGAGAGTTTGTGCCAATTGCAGTTTAACTCACATACCTATACTGTACTGAGGAGAGTTTGCGCCACTTGCGGTTTGTCCATTCCTGATACAGGGTGACTTCTCACGTCACATATATCTCCTTCCACCCCCCTGTATTGTGGAGAGCTTGAGCCACTTGCAGTGTAACCTTATTTAGCTGTACTGTGGAGAGTTTGTGCCACTTGCAGTGCATTATTATTTTGCTGTACTGTGGAGAGTTTGTGCCACTTGCAGTGTATTATTATTTTGCTGTACTGTGGAGAGTTTGTGCCACTTGAAGTGTAATATTATTTTGCTGTACTGTGGAGAGTTTGTGCCACTTACAGTAGTTATAATATTGTTTGTGGAGAGTTTGCGCCCCTTGCACCTTTCCTAATAACCCTAAATATTTACTATTAGGCATTTATTTTTGATCAAGTGAAGTTTTAACTTTACTGTAGTACTGATATGCATAATCACAGTTCAAACACATAAGATGCACCTTGTATATTATTAATACTTTCATTAATTTTGGGGATTTCAACTATACTAATAGTTAGTTAAATAATTAATCATTATTTATGGCAAATTGAATACTCAGAGTGTTTTTCTATCTAATTCCAGGTACGTCATCTCGGTTGTTCAACCTACTTGGACCATGTCCACATGGACTGTTCAATTAAATCCAGGCATCACGTCCAGTGTCTTGTAAATAGTTATTTTCAACATTTAGATTTGTTTTATTATCTATATTATAAACAATATAATGTAAGTACACAGTAAGTAATTAAAAGTTAAATTCTAATTAAATATATCAATCTTTACAAATCACTCATTCCCCTCAAGTCAAGTTCTTCCCTCCTTACAAAATATCAATTGCTTTTTTAATATTTTTACAAACAAATACACAAGAATTTTTTTCACAATCTTCTTCCTTATTTGAACTTTAATACTAAGTGAAGCTTGGAACTTTAGTGAAGACATCGATTTTAATTTTTTGACGTTTCCAGTCTCTGAAGAAGATAACGGTTATCGAAACGCGCGTAAAATAGTGTGAAGAGTTAGTGTTGGCGTAATGGTAGTGTAAACTATGTTCAGTGGCAATTCTACAGACAAAGCCGATATATTCTGAACGCGATTGATAATGCCCACTACTACTACATCAATAGACAAGCAAGAAGCGATACTTTCATTTCATTTAACTTCAATTATTGCTTAGAAACAATTGCCTTTAAAGCACTGTGTTCTTGCGTAATCAGCCCCAAAATGGTATGGAAATGTCTAGGGAAACTCAATGAACTAAGCGAGAACAATACCTTACAGTGGATTCCAGGACACACTGGAATAGAAGGAAATGAAATAGTAGATGAACTAGCAGACCTTTTTGGGGGTAGAAGAAAAAAAAACAAATAATAAAATCACATGATTAATACGGTGAAAAAAAAAGAGTCCGAGAATGCCTCCTTGGTGTACTTTTGTTTGAATTCCAACCAAGTTATCTTTACAAAAGTATTGTTTGTGTCACATATTGTTAGAAGCTTGATAAACATCTTGTGACTAATAATAGTGTTTAAAAAAAGGATAATTCAAGGATATTATATAATAAATACAGAGTGAGTTTTAAGTATGGAAAGCCTCAATTATCTTGTAAACGGATTGCACGATTTTTATAGATTTTGGTGTGCAAGGGTCTTGCGATTCGATAAAACCACGCCTTCCTATCCATATTCTGGAAAGCACATTATTTAGGTATTGCCTCACCACACGCGCATAGTGAGGTGGAGCGCCTTCTTGTTGCAAATATTGTCGTTTGGGATATTTTTATGGTCTGAAAGTTTCGAATAATGAAATTTCTACATTAAAATGTAATTGAAAATACTTACTTGGATTTGGAAATAACCGAGCCAACTCAGGTATAATACTATTTTCCAGTTGTGGGATTCACGCATCCAACGAGGATTGTTACGTGACCAGTATGCCGATTTACGTTTCCATTAATAAAAAAAGTGGCCTCATCGCAAAATATAACATAACTTAAAAATTTTGGATCGTTTTGATTGTAACTCTTCACGTCTATCTAAATCATCATCTGAGAACTCATGATTACGGATGTTTGTCTAGGACTCAAGTGTGTATCGTCTTCTAACTGGACACAAACATCTAAAGATTTGTTTTTAATTTTAGATAAATCTTTTTCTGAACCAGTTTCGTTGAACTTTTTTACTAGTTGGTATTGGAGCAGTCATAGCCATCTAAATGTATTATTTTAACTTCGGAGGAGATAATGTAAATGTAGCTGTAACTCCGAAATTATGGAATTTAGGTAAAGGGAACATTACATGAAAAATAAACAGTGTTTCTTAAGGATCACAAGATCCTTGCACACCAAAATCTATAAAAGTCGTGTTTTAAGTTTCCGAGATAATTGAGGCGTTCCATACTGAAAACTCACTCTGTATGTAATACACATTTTAAAGACCGTTAGATCACAATACGACCCTTCTCCTAAAATCCACCACTATATTATCGATTAAATTTTAAGATGGCCGACGTAGTTCGATCTTATAGTTCTCGAGCAAGAGAGGGGAAATCGTGTCCATTACAGCTGTAATTAAATATATGCAAATGTATTCGTGGATTATTTCCCTACAGTATCTTAACCCTTTACTCTGGAACAATTAAACGTGTACACAGAGCACACCCTCGATAGCAGCAACAGTTATCTCGATTAATACCAAACTTTGTTAGTCTTATATTAAACATAACCAATAAGCCAAAAAAACTTCATATATTCGAAAGTTCAGATATTTCTACTTCAATCTTTTGAATAAACAAATGTTTGGTTTCATCCCTAAGCGGCTCTTCCACAAGGAACTTGTCCTAAGCTACTTCTGCATCTTTTATAATCATTTGATTTTTTTAACGGTAGAAATAATATCAGAGGCATTAACAAGTTCGAAGGATTTTTGGAAACCTATATAACGCTCAATAAAGGCTCAGAATACACCCAGTAGTTCAAATAGAAGAGCGTTTGATGTTCACTGAGCTGATACTAGATGAAGTGTTTGGGAGAAATAGGTAAAGCCGAAAAACTAGACCATTGTAAAGATTCAGGAAGACTAGGTTAGGTTTTTGGATCACACCTAATCAATTGTCACCAAATAAATTTAGTTTAGTTCATTTGGTGAATGATACTTCCAGTCTGAGGGCGAGAGAGAGACACACTACCAAACATTTCATGATCTTCCAAACAAAGATGGAACGTCAGATCTTCCAACAGTCCAAGACCTATTATATGATGATTCAGGTGACAGTTGCCTGTTAGTAGGTCTGATAGACAACGTAGGTCATGCCTGTTGTCATTCCCGGTAAATTTTGCCAGAAATTTGAAACTCTTTTTGAAGTTTACGTATTTAATGTTTGTTTGGCGTAACTTAGTGAAGTGCCAATTGCAGGTTCTGGACCGATATAACAATCTTCCTTGGAAAGTCTATCTTTTCATTGCTACCAGAATGACCAGGGATCCAGAGAAGGGACAGTTGGTTGAGTTTTCCTATTCAGGAGAATATTATTTGGACGTTTGATACCAAAATCGATGTTACACGATAAATGCTGAGTGCTTTTAAGGCAGTTAAAGCTGGGAAACTACAACAGGTGTCCTAGAAGGTCAGCTTAAACTAGTGGAGAAGGAAGAATGTTGATTCTGTGGTATGGAATATGAAAACTCTATTCACAAAATTGTGGAATGCAAGACACTACAGGTACAACTTCTGGGAGACTATTGGATATAAGACTGAAACTAAAGCCTGAGAATATCCTCCTTGGTATAGGACTAAAGGAATTATTAGTTAATGCGACTTTCCTCAGAAATTTAGTAAAAGAGGGGTGCACAACAGATCTTCTAGGTCTCAGTAAATGTTAACTCCAAAAATACATACATACCTACATACTTTCCACTGGATATGGTAGTTGGTGTCACCAGATAATTGAAAACAAGATCATTGGACAAAGAAATGAACCTTCTTAGCAGCTTGTGCACAGAAATGAACCGGGAAGCTCATGGAAGAGTCGTTAGTGGGGGATATAATGAACATAAGCTAAGGAGACCCAGAGGGAGGAGATATGAGATGGAGGCTGGAGTGCCTCAGGGCTCGGTTCTTGGACCGATGCTCTGGAAGTGTGTGTTTGATGAGGTTTGTGGGATAGTATGTGAAGAGGGATGTGAGATTACGGTGTATGCGGATGATGTGTGTCTGGTATGTACGGCAAATGGAGAGGCGGAGATAGGAAGAAAGGCGGAGAGAATGTGCAGGAAGATTGTGGAGAAGATAGAGCGGTGCGGACTGGAAGTGGCGGAAGATAAGACGTTGGGGTTGCTAGTGAAGGGACGGAGCAGGGCAAGGGAAGTGGGGGTGATGGTTAAGGGAAGGAAAATTCGCATGGAGGAGTCTGTGAAATACCTAGGGGTGTGGTTGGATAGCCAATTATCCTTCAAAACCCATATGGTAAAGGCGGCAGAGAAGGGTAAAGTGAGGGCAGCATGGCTGAGGAGATTGATGTGTAATGTGAAAGGGCCGGGAGAGTGGAAGAGGAGGGTAATTGGTAGGACGGTAGAGCAGAGTATGCTGTACGGTGCGGAGGTGTGGGGTGAAAGAGCGGGGGTGAATGCGAGGGTTAGGCCACTTCTGCGGGTGCAGAGAGGGATACTGCTGAGGGTGGTGCAGGGGTACAGGACAGTGGGTGGACTGGCAGCAGCGGTGCTGGCAAGGTCCTACCCATTGGACGTGTTGGCTAAAGCTAGGAGCAAACGCTGGAGGGGTGCGACCAAAGAAGAGGTACGGGAATGGATGGAGGAGGAAATGGAGAGAAGGTGGGAGGAGTATGAGGGCGCGCTAAAAGGAGCGATTGGGAATAGGAGAGATTGGATGGACCGGAAATTCGGGGAGGTGAACTACTTCTTGACACAAGTGCTCACTGGACATGGGTCGAGAGTAGGGTACCTCCACAAGATTGGGAAACGAGAGACTGGAGTGTGCGAGAGGTGTGAAGTGGAGGATGATGTGGGGCATGTGTTTAGATGCTGGAGAAACGAGGAAGTGCTGAAGAAGTTGGAGAGGAAACTAGGGGAGGCGGTGTACTGGGAAAACATGGTGGAGATAATGTTGAGGGGGGAGGAGGAATGGATGGAGGTAAGTGGAGTAGTAGAGAGCATGGTGAGGGGGAGAGAAGGACTCGATATGGCATGAGAGGTAGGAGTGATAGGAGGGAGAAGATGACGGTGTGAGCGGAGAGTGTGCGAGGGACCGCCGCCTGTCTCGAAGTATGCTAGGGTAGTGATTCCGAGGCGGGGGTAACGGCGAGTTTGAGGTGGGTTTGGTTGGTAGGCATCTCCTTGGGGATGAGCCCAACACTGTTTGGGTCCTGGACCCATTCGAACAAGAGTTTCCCATCTCGGCCCGAAAAAAAAAAGCTAAGGAGATGATTTATATGAAGGAGGCATCCAACGTGCAAAATCGAAATAAGCTTGATTGGATATTTAGGAAAACTATTAATGCTTTTTGAAACAAAAATTCCTTCATTGAACAAAAATTAAATTTCTTGCTTGTACTTTAGTACATTTTGACAAAAGCTTTGACAAAAAAAAAGTTGCTTCTTATAAAGAAATTTAAAATTACAGAAAAAGTATATCTTCTGGTAAAAAAAAATCACTTTCGTGAATACTAAAAATTGGGTATCAAAAAGGATTTTACGATACACAAGGCAGGGGAAACCACCGCCGGCAATTGTCGCCCACCGTCGTTATTTTAGACTGGGCCTGAGTAATCATAGTAGTCATAGATGCCGTTAGAGGCAAGTTAGTAACCTGGATTACCGACCTTACCGTTATCTCGGCCGCCATTCCTGCCACTATAAAGTTTATTGAGTTAGATTAGCTATAGTTTACACACGTTTCCCTTATCAGGGGTCGTTTGCTTAAATTATACATCGTGCTCCACCGCAGAGGTAACCTCCACGTCTTTGTTTTACATAGGTGGGGAGTTTCTTCACTCCTTCGGGGTTTAACCAGAAATATTTCTAAAAATATTAATTTTTTCAATAGAAAATTTGTATGGGAATAACTACTCTTTAGACTGTACTTCATAGACAGTCAAGCTGCAGTGAAGCATCTCGATTCCATAGAGGTCAATTTTAAGCTAGTAAGCGTTAAGGGCACTCGGAGACCGTTGCAAGGTCGCAGTAGCCTGGGTACCAGGGTACGAGGATCTTAAGGCTCATTGCAACGGCTACTCAGTTTAGAGAGCACCTCAGGTGTAGATTCTGAGACCAAACTAGTAAAAATTTAGACAGTAGTCTTACCCGTTCTCGGGTAATCCTACTTGAAATTTATTTTAATTAAGGTATTGAAGGAAGTTAATTATTAATCAAGTTACTGAAATTAATAAAAGAAAAATTATGGAAGTTATGAAAGGTAAGTGGGCGCCACCCTGAATAATACTGGTTTATTTGTTACTCACATCAGCATTATAGCGACAAATCCTGGAATATTGGAAGGGAAAATAAACTTTATGAACAACGTTATTAAATTTACTTTTTAAAAAAAAAAACAATAAACAGGAAAAAAAATGACTAGGTTTTCATTGGGTTGTTCTACGTTGAAGAGTTGAAGAAGCGATGAAATATATAGATGTTACTTTCCTGGAGAGATAGAGTCCTGGTTCCAGATAAAGTCCTTGACAGATGGAGTCCTTGTTGAAGTTCCAGGTAAAGTTCTGGTTTCAGGTAAAGTTCTTGTCCCAGGTAACGTTCATGTCCCAGGTAGAATTCCCAGGTAGAGTGTCCCAGGTAAAATGCATTCACATGAATGCACTTTTTAAAGATAAGATAAAATGCAGTAAAATTTTGCTTCAATAGCACATGTTCACAGGAAAGAAGAATGAAACCTCTTCGCCACTGTTTAAATACATGAAATCATATGAAAGAGAACAGACTTACGTCTCGTGTTCATGTCAAGCTCAGACGCTTTGACCAGGAAAGGAATTTCCATTTCAATAGTGAAATCTCAATTCACATTTAATTAATAATTGGTAGAAGAAGAGATAGGAACGAGGTCGAAGTGGGAATAACAAATAGCAGTGGATATTTTCACGACAGACGGGACTCGTTCGGCCCGTATGAAAACGTTGATTTCGACTCTTGTCGACAGTAAATACATTCAGCCTCGAAACATTTCTCGGTGTTGGGTATGAGAAAGGACTGGCTATTCGCCGCCTATACGATAATTTATTGTTAATAATTTATTATTAATTAAATAGAGAAAAGTAAAGTGAACGAAATTAACGTTACATCATCAATACCATTCATTGGACCGGAACCCTTATTGGGCGTTGGAAAATCGACAATAAACATAGACACAGGACTGTGGGTGGCACATAAATGTTTAGAGTGGTGGGAAATCTCACCAGTACAAAAAAACCACATGAAATGGTTCAGTTTGGGCTGCAACAAAAGAGTGTACCTGGAGAATGTAATCTAGATTCAGAAGACCACAATAGATGTGAAAAGGTCTTAGTGAAATAGGCCAATTATCCACCTCATCAAATCTAAGGATACCTAACAAAAATTTTAATAAACCTGCTTTTTTCTAACTCTATAACGGACTAGATACAACAAAATTTCATTTAAAAAAAAATGTTTCAAATCATCATAAAATTTTATATTCCCAATAAAACAAATACAACGAGCCCTTGAATTATCCAAAAGTAGTTTAAATTTCCGTGCAGAAACTTAATGTTTTGAATCCTTTTTATTGACCCGAATTCTATGTCTATGGACAACGTACAAGCGAGCTCTTTGTTTTTCTCGCTGAAGAAAGGGTCTGTTGAACTTTAAGGCGTCGGTGATTATGTCCCTACAATGGCAAGACATTAAATAGGAGCAATCGCAAAAAGTTTAATGGACGGAAGAGGGGGTGTGAGGCGAGTTGGCGAGTATTTCCATTTACAAATGAAGGTTGTTCTCTCGGTTATGCTGTGAGGGATCCAAGGAACTTGATTAGATGGAGGGATGGAGGAGAATCTAATTTTGAGAGAATGAGGAGCTGTGAAATATCGCAAGGATCTAAGCATTGCATTGACACGTCAATTCTAGGATTGCCTGGAGTTTGGTCGATCGATAAGACACTGTGTTGAATATTTTACATAAAAATGATTTAGATTAAGCAAATGAATATTTTTTAATCGTGATTTTACGTTTATACCTTTTTCCACAATTGAAGTATACTAAGCAAAAATAGAAAAAATTCATTGAAAATTCAACCATTAAAATTGTTATTGGTTAAATTAATTATGGACATAGGAATCGAAATTGTTCTATTGTTCTGGATGTTTATTTGTAACTTTTCGGTTTCTTGTGCAGAGAAGACAATCGAAGACAAGAAGACAATTAAAGACAATCTTTCAGCAACTGTGTCGCTTTTCCAGCCACCAAGACTTAACAGTGTGAAGATCTACTCCGAAATCAGCCATCAATGAGGCCGGAGATCTTCTAAAATAGTCTTCCCTTCTTAAGTTATATCTATTATCATTGACACTTTCACTAGCAAATATTTTTCTTGTAAAAACTTTGTTATATTTACTTAATTACAGTTACCTGTAAATAATTGTCATATTTGTTGCTTCTTAGTGGACGGTCTGCTCTTTGGAAATTTATTTTGTAAAGCGTTTAATAGTATTGAACTATTATTTTTTGACGTTTGTTATATTTTCTTTAGTCAAAATTCTGGAGTTTTTGGGTTCGAAAGGATCAGAATTTCTTTGTAAAAAAGCAATCAGGTGACTAACCTAACTTATGTCAAAATTTTTTTAAATTAACAACGTGCTTCTCCATAAAATTGAAGACTTTTTCCTCATTAATTGTTCTTTAAAATAGGCTTAAAGCACCTTTTTAAGCACAAGATTCTTAACATTTTTCTTGTGACATTAACTTTCATGATTGGCATAAGTTTTTTCGTATACACTTTTAGACTTTTCAGGCATTATTCCAGCAACTGTATTATAAGCAGAATTTTCAATTTTTGGGGGTAAATAATTCATTTTACAATGCTTGATAATCTTTTCAATAAATATTACTTTGACGATCACATGAGACTAACAGACAATTCCATTATTACCCAAGGTTGCTACGCACATTACTGTAATCAAGAAATTTTTTTCCTTCCAGTTTTCATACCAAATATCAATTTCAATTTCCAAAGCCATAACTCGAGACAGGATTTTTTTATACATAAAATTTCAGCTCAGATTTGGGGCTAGACTTGAAAAATTTAAAAAAAAAATCGTTGGAAGGGGTTTCGGGCAAATTGTCTAAAAGTATTTTTCCGACCAGCCAATTTCAACCTTTCTAACGACATTCCATTCTCACCGCACTGCTTTTAAAAAAACTCACATTAATTACTAGAATTTGATAAATTTTAGTATTCAAAAAATATTGAACCCTCACTTTAATCAATATCTTGAGAAATACGAAATTGTAGCCTTATTTATTTAGGACTGCTGTAGGTATATATTCACAGCTTAGTTTGACACTATTCTAATTTACTTAATTCCAATCCTTCAGCGATATTTACCCTATTTAGATGAAACAACGGCTTAACCTCAAACCACGACTCTACAAATTACATCATTGATTCAGGCAGTTGGAACTACATATCAGTATACAGAATACTACTTAGTACAAAATTTAAATTTCATAGATTCATTTTATACTGGATTAGCTTAAATTGAGTAAAACATGTCAAATCGAAGAGAAATAAGTACAAGTACAAATACCCACAAAAATTATACTTTGGGTCATTCTGTACAGATAAATTATTCGTTAGGTTTGTTAATAGTTATTTAACCAACAAGAGTATTAATGAGGGCCATTAACAATCGAGATAGTTTAACGCACGAGCAGAGCGAGTGCGTTAATGTTCGAGATTGTTAATTGCCCTTTTAATACTCGTGTTAGTTACAAAGCTTTTCCGTCGACTGTATCAGTTGTATTCGTTTTTCTCAATATTTAAAAACTAAAAAAAATTTATTTGTTTCATAGGTAAGTACTGTCAAAAATAAATAATGACATTGAAATGTCACAGAGATGGTTGCTGGTTCAAATGTCACTGTTTTCGTTTTTCTTAAATTCTTTTTTGGATGTCTTAACACTAATAATTATTATAATTTTGTAGAATAATAAAATAAAACGATAGGTAAGTCAAAAACTAGAAGTATTCTATACTAGGATTCATTTTTTGAAGACGTTATTGTATGTTTGGTTGCCTACACCACAGGTAACTGTCAATATAAATATAATGTATAAGATGTGCGTTGGGTTGCCTGCAGAAAATCGTTGATTAATGTAGGTAAATCATGCATTAATGGGGGTCATTAATGTATGATTTTGTCTAATTTTGAGAACGTTAATAGCATATGTTAATACACGGTCGACGGAAAAAGATTTTAATGATTAAATGGTGCCTGTGGGAGAACGATTTTTTTAGTTTTTAACGAATTCAAGTGAAAAACAACAATAAAAAGTTAAGTTGATGATCAATGAAGGAATCCGAAACGTCAGATGGATATTTAGATGACATGATGCTAAAGACAATGGAAAAGTATCAACTGTGTATATTTTCAAATGGCTCTACAAAAAATAAAAACAAAAAACTGGGAAATCACTTGTTTTGAGTTATATCAAAAAAACAAAAGAAAATACACACTGTACATATTTTATTACCTATTATGTCAAATTTATTCGGACTCTACTATACTACTGTCATTTGCTGTTGTCAAATTAATTATTTACGAAATCCGCTAGATGTTACGTGTGAATAAGATCGTGGTGTGAATATTTTTTCGGAAATTAGTAATTTTTTTGTAAAGATCGACGAAAAAATGTTATATGCACCTCGGCGAGTAACTGTCTATTATCACGCCTCTTTGCAATTTGCAGACTCGACTATAATAAACAGTTTTTCGTCCTTGGTACATAAATAATTATTAAGTAGATAAGTAGCCAAAAAATATGTTTTTCTACAACTGCTATGAAAAGTGACGTATTTCTTATAGCTTACTTAATTTCAAAACCAAATATTGCTCATACTACTCATACCTACTTAGTTGTCACAAAACTGTCAGATTATATTAGAAAATATGTTAAAAATTTTAAAAAATTGTCAAAAATTTTGAAATATGGTCAAAAATTGTCAAAAATTTGGAAAAATGGTCAATAATTGTCAGAAACTGTCAAAGTTTTGAAAAAATGGTTAATAATTGCCAAATATTTTCAAAAATTGTCAAAAATTTGGAAAAATGGTTAATAATTGTCGAAAACTGTCAAAATTTTGAAAAAGTGGTCAATAATTATAAAAGACTGTCAAAAATGGTCGATAATTGTTAAAAATTGTCAAAGATTTGGAAAAATTGTCAAAAATGGTCAATAATTGTCAGAATCTGTCAAAAATTGTCAAATATTTTAAAAAATGGTCAAAAATAGTCAATAATTGTTAAAATTTTGAATGATGATCAAAGACTGTCAAAATATTTGAAAGTTGTCAAAAATGGTCAATAATTGTCAGAAACTGTCAAAAATGGTCAATAATTGTTAAAATTTTGAAAAATGGTCGAAAATTGTTAAAATTTTGAACAAATTGCCAATAATTATTAAAAAATGTCAAAAATGGTCACTAATTGTTGAAAATTGTCAAAATTTTTGAAAAGTTGTCAAAAATGGTCAATAATTGTCAGAACCTGTCAAAAATGCTCAAAAATTGGCAAAAAATGGTCAATAATTGTTAAAATTTGGAAAAATGGTCTAAAATTGTCCAAATTTTTGAAAAATTGTCAAAAATGATCAATAATTGTCAAAATTGGTCAATAATTGTTAAAATTTGAAAAAATAGTCAAAAATTGTCCAAATTTTGGAAAAATGGTCAATAATTATAAAAAAACTGTCAAATTTTTTGAAAAATGGTCAAAGTTTTTAAAAATTGTGAAAAATGGTCGATAATTGTCAGAACCTGTCAAAAATGGACAAAAATTGTCAAAAATGGTCAATAATTGTTAAAATTTGGAAAAATGGTCTATAATTGTCAAAAATGGTCAATAATTGTTAAAATTTAAAAAAAATTTGAAAAAATGGTCAATAATTGTCAAAAATTGTCAAAAATTGTCAAAAATTGTCAAAAATTGTCAAAAATTGTCAAAAATTGTCAAAAATTGTCAAAAATTGTCAAAAATTTTCAAAAATGGTCATTCTATTGTACATAAGAAGCAAGTTTCTATCGGCGGTCCGACGACCGCTCACCTTTTCTTTTTGTTTTACTAACCATAAAAATAAATATTGAGTTACTTTACTTGTATTCTTTAAATTTGTGCAGTTGTAGAAAAATATGTTTTTCTAATGTTTCGACACGCTTAGTAATATTTCAGGTCGTTTATAACGTAAAATTCCGAATTCCGAATGATCCCGAAACAAACCAACAAAACACTAGAATACAGATTTGAGTTATTTTGACGACATCGCATTTACTTTTACGACTGGTATATCCGTCGTTTTGCAGAAATTCCAATTCGCGGAGTTACAATGAGCATTAGAGTGCGATAAGCTATACTGGAACGACATGTTCTTATGACTTTCGTGAATATCTAACTGAACGTCATTAACCAAAAGAGGATTATTCCATTATAAAACTAGTTTAACGATTAAATGTTATTCGATTATCGTTAACACTACAGTTTTATGTTCGAGGTTTATCTACGGAAATTGTCGTTTATGTTGATTCTTTTTCTTTTGTTTATTTTTAATTAAAAAAATCCTTTTAACAAGCCTAATGAATATATACTCTCTGCAGAATGTCCCAAAGTATTATTTGGTACAGGGTTGTCGAATTAAAGAATTATACTTGTGACGACCGGTATTATGGAAATACAACAATGACCAACCATTTTCTTAATCCCTAATGGGCGTAGATTTAGGGACTTAAATAATTTTATTTTTCACTTTCTATAGTTAAAAACTTATAAATTTATTTTTGTACACACGCAAATAATAATGTGAGAACATTTTAACAAAGGATGTCTTAAAGTATCAATTGTTGCAGGGTTTTTAATTTTTGTAGTTAAAAATTATTTAAAGTTTTTCCAACTAAACATTGGTTTTCACTTTCTTCCATTAAAAAGTACAAAATTTGTTCTCCTACACACAAATATTAGTTTAAAACTTTTCTTGAACAAACTTAATGGATAAATATACTACAGGTTGTCCTAAAGTATCATTTACTAGAGGGTTTTCATTTTTTAAGGTATTTGTTTCCAAATTTTACAATTAAATCTTATTTTTCACTTTCTCTCGTTAAAAACTTATAAATTTCTTCATCTACACACGCAAATAATAATGTGAGACTATTTTAACAAAGGATGTCCTAAAATATCAATTGTTGCAGGGTTTTTAATTTTTGTAGTTAAAATTTATTTAAAATTTTTCCAACTAAACTTTGGTTTTCACTTTCTTCCATTGAAAAGTACAAAATTTGTTCTCCTACACACAAACATTAGTTCAAAACTTTTTTTTAACAAACTCAATGGATAAATACACTACAGGTTGTCCTAAAGTATCATTTGCGAGAGGGTTTTCATTTTTGGAGATATTTGTTTCCAATTTTTACAATTAAATTTTGTTTTTCACTTTCTCTCGTTAAAAACTTATAAATTTCTTCTTCTACACTCGCAAATAAGAATGTGAGACCATTTTAACAAAGTATGTCCTAAAGTATCAATTGTTGCAGGGTTTTTAATTTTTGTAGTTAAAATTTATTTAAAAAGTATTCCAACTAAACTTTGGTTTTCACTTTCTTCCATTGAAAAGTACAAAATTTGTTCTCTTACACACAAACATTAGTTCAAAACTTTTTTTTAACAAAATTAATGGATAAATACACTACAGGTTGTCCTAAAGTATCATTTGCGAGAGGGTTTTCATTTTTGGAGATATTTGTTTCCAATTTTTACAATTAAATTTTGTTTTTCACTTTCTCTCTTTTAAAACTTATAAATTTCTTCTTCTACACTCGCAAATAAGAATGTGAGACCATTTTAACAAAGTATGTCCTAAAGTATCAATTGTTGCAGGGTTCTTAATTTTTGTAGTTAAAATTTATTTAAAAAGTATTCCAACTAAACTTTGGTTTTCACTTTCTTCCATTGAAAAGTACAAAATTTGTTCTCTTACACACAAACATTAGTTCAAAACTTTTTTTTAACAAACTTAATGGATAAATACAATACAGGTTGTCCTAAAGTATCATTTGCGAGAGGGTTTTCATTTTTGGAGATATTTGTTTCCAATTTTTACAATTAAATTTTGTTTTTCACTTTCTCTCGTTAAAAACTTATAAATTTCTTCTTCTACACTCGCAAATAAGAATGTGAGACCATTTTAACAAAGTATGTCCTAAAGTATCAATTGTTGCAGGGTTTTTAATTTTTGTAGTTAAAATTTATTTAAAAAGTATTCCAACTAAACTTTGGTTTTCAATTTCTTCCATTGAAAAGTACAAAATTTGTTCTCCTACACACAAACATTAGTTCAAAACTTTTTTTGAACAAACTTAATGGATAAATACACTACAGGTTGTCCTAAAGTATCATTTGCTAGAGGGTTTTCATTTTTGGAGATATTTGTTTCCAATTTTTACAATTAAATTTTATTTTCCACTTTCTCCCATTAAAAACTAATAAATCTCTTCGTCTACACACGCAAATAATAATGTGAGACCATTTGAACAAAGGATGTTCTAAAGTATCAATTGTTGCAGGGTTCTTAATTTTTGTAGTTAAAATTTATTTAAAAAGTATTCCAACTAAACTTTGGTTTTCACTTTCTTCCATTAAAAAGTACAAAATTTGTTCTACTGAACACAAATATTAGTTTAAAACTTTTTTTTAACAAACTTAATGAATAAATACACTACAGGTTTTTAATTTTTGTAGTTAAAAATTATTTAAAATTTTTCCAACTAAACTTTGGTTTTCACTTTCTTCTATTAAAAAGTACAAAATTCGTTCTCCTATACACAAATATTAGTTTAAAACTTTTTTGACAAACTTTATGGATAAATACACTACAGGTTGTCCTAAAGTATCATTTGCTAAAGGGTTTTCATTTTTGGAGTTATTATTTTACAATTTTTACAATTAAATTTTGTTTTTCACATTTCACTATATAAGCAAATATTAGTTTGAAAACCTTTTCAACAGGTCTATTGGATAAATAGACTCTACAGAATGTTCAAAAGTATATTTTTCTGTAGAGTTTTCAATTTTCAGTAGTGTAAGACATTGGGTTGAAGTATTATTTAAACACCGTCCCTTGTATTTTATATTTCAACTCGATGTATTATCAAAAGGTTTACAATGAATTCTGGTCAGCACAAACTGGCCCTAATAGAGTTTTATTATGATTAACTTGTTGATATAAACAATTAAGAGACACGTATTAAAATGCATACCTTTTTATATTCACATGCTTTGAATTTGAATAAAGTGAAGTGAAAAGAAACAACTACTGTTCTTTATCGCTTATTACCGACTCAAGGAATATAGGGTCTCACGTTTACAATGGTAGTGTGTACCCAGAAGATAGAACAAACATAGCTATGTGTACAGAATAAAAAACCAAAACCATTTGGACACCTGTTTATACTCCTATTTGCAGTTGCTTCACATTTATACACCCGATATTTTTTCAAATTTAACTCTACTTCAAAATTTCAAGCACATGAGTAGTTTCTAATTTTAACGCATTGAGATTTTTGTTTTTAAACAACAAAAAGTTTCACTCACCAGCTTTCTACGGTTGAAATTTGACATGCTTGTCATCGTAAAGCATGAGGATATCTAAAACTAAACACACGTTTCGACACAATTCCACAACCCATTCGTAAAATAAGAATTACGTATACATATCTACACACAACTGAAATTTTTCTTAGAAATGTCACCTTATAAGCGTATATATCACTAGTTCCGCTAAAAAAACTTTTTTTTAGGCACTGGTTATTTTTATACTAAAATTTTTATTTCACTTAAACTTTCACTAAAAGGTAATTTTTACGTATTTCCTTTTATATCTTCAAGTGTTTTTAGCCCCGTCGTTGAATACAAACTAAAATCTTAAGGTTCATCTCTGAAATCCAACCCACCTGTATGTCCCGTAACCCGATCTAACTTAAAAAAATCTCAAAAGCAAATATCCCTTCTGTTATTTAAATATCTTCGGGAAAAGAACGGGCGGCAGTCAAAGGTCATTTTACAACAAACGCGGACCGGGTCAGAGGTGACAGGTTTGGTCAGTTGCTCCAGACCGGGATGCAAGGCGTCCCGTGGGAAATCAACGGGACCGTAGAGACGATGCATTGATATTGAAAAATTGTTGTAATCGAATTGAATTTTTGGTATACATAAATTTTCGATTTTTTTTTTTGGTAGGTACGTTTGAAGGGTTTGTTTTTGAGTGAATTTTAGTATATTTAAAAAATATACTACTTTTGAACTATTTTTGAATGTATTGATATTTGTCTTAGGTGAACATACTGTATAAATTATGGATCAAATATTTCGCACATGCTGATGCGGGTGGAGAGGTAGTCTTTCTAGGATTTCCGCTCTAATATATTTGTCAATAGCTTTTCCATCGTTTTGAGCACAAACGATGTTAGGCTAATTGGTCTGAAGGATTTGGGGTTTGTTGTGTCCCTTTTTCCAGCTTTTGGAATCAAGGTTACAATTGCTCTTCTCCATGCTTCTGGTACAAACCCAATTCTAAGCTGCTTCGACCGATCCTAACCAAATGTGGTAGAATTTCGTCTTGTCCTTGCTGGAGCAATGCTGGGCTGTTGACCCTTCTAGGGACTATTCGCAAAAACAAGCTACAGCTACCAGCACAATTTAAAAATTGTCAATAATTGTCAGAATCTGTCAAAAATTGTTAAAAATGGTCAAAATTTGTCAAAATTTGTTAAATATTAAAAAAAACGGTCAATGATAGTCAATAATTGTTAAAATTTTGAAAAATGATCAAAAATTGTTAAATTTTTTGAAAAATTTACAATAATTGTCAAAATTTTTGAAAGTTGTCAAAAATGGTCAATAATTGTCAGAAACTGTCAAAAATAGTCAATAATTGTTAAAATTTTGAAAATGGTAAAAAATTGTTGAAACTATGAAAAAATGGTTAATAATTATAGAAAAATGTCAAAAATGGTTAATAATTATTGAAAATTATAAAAAATTTTGAAATATGGTCAAAATTTTTGTAAAATTGTCAAAAATGTTCAATAAATGTCAGAAACTGTCAAAAATGGTCAATAATTGTCAGAAACTGTCAAAAATGGTCAATGATTGTTAAAATTTTGAAAAATGGTCAAAAATTGTCAAAATTTTGAAAAAATGGTCAATAATTATAAAAAACTGTCAAAAATGGTCAATAATTGTTGAAAATTATAAAAAAATTTGAAATATGGTCAACATTTTTGTAAAATTGTCAAAAATGGTCAATAAATGTCAGAAACTGTCAAAAATGGTCAATAATTGTCAGAAACTGTCAAAAATGGTCAATGATTGTTAAAATTTTGAAAAATGGTCAAAAATTGTCAAAATTTTGAAAAAATGGTCAATAATTATAAAAAACTGTCAAAAATGGTCAATAATTGTTAAAAATTGTCAAAAATGGTCAAAAATTGTCAAAATTTTGAAAAAATGGTCAATAATTATAAAAAACTGTCAAAAATGGTTAATAATTGTTGAAAATTATAAAAATTTTTGAAATATGGTCAAAATTTTTGTAAAATTGTCAAAAATGGTCAATAAATGTCAGAAACTGTCAAAAATGGTCAATAATTGTCAGAAACTGCCAAAAATGGTCAATGATTGTTAAAATTTTAAAAAATGGTCAAAAATTGTCAAAATTTTGAAAAAATGGTCAATAATTATAAGAAACTGTCAAGAATGGTCAATAATTGTTAAAAATTGTCAAAAATGGTCAATATTTGTCAGAACCTGTCAAAAATGCTCAAAAATTGTCAAAAATGGTCAATAATTCTCAAAAATCGTCAATACTTGTCAAAAATGGTCAATAATTGTAAAAATTTTGAAAAATGGTCTAAAATGGTCAAAATTTTTGAAAAATTGTCAAAAATGATGAATAATTGTCAAAACTTGTCAATAATTGTCAATAATTGTTAAAATTTGAAAAACTTGCAAAAAATTTTGAAAAAATGGTCAATAATCGTCAAAAATGGTAAAAATTCTCGAAAAATTGTTCAAGATCGGCCCATTCCATCAAGTATGTTTGCATTCAGGGAAAATTGTACTTTCGGTATGGTATGTTCGAAAACCTAAGAAAAATTGGTCTGAAGGATTTGGGGTTTGTTGTGTCCCTTTTTCCAGCTTTTGGAATGAAGGCTACAATTGCCCTTCTCCATGCTTCTGTTACAAACCCAGTTCTAAGCTGCTTCGACCGATCCTAACCAAATGTGGTAGAATTTCGTCTTGTCCTTGCTGGAGCAATGCTGGGAAAATTCCCAGTGCCTTGAAAGGTGAAAAGGTGTTCATCGCCCATTTTAACCTTTCGCTACTACAAATGCGCTTAGTACTTTCTCTCGAAGGTCTGTTATGACTTTCGAGAGGATTATCTCCCCTATTTGGTCTACTCCCAGAGAAATGAGTTTCTAGTAAGAGTCGTACTCTTTGTTGACCCTACTTTTTGCCATGACTTTGTAGAGTCTTGCCGCAGCAGGTGTTGTATCCTGCCACCTCATTTCGATACATGATGGAAAATTTGGAGATTTGTGAACTTCGTATAGTTTTCGCTAGACACCACCACGCCCTTAAACACGTTACTGGTAGTGGATTGAGATGAGAATTCTACGGCGTTTGAGCAACTCTCTCTTTAGATATTACAGACAAAACCTTGGTGAATAAAACAGTTAATAATTTTTAATATAAATCCAATATTTTTTATTTTCTCTTACTTTTGTGAAGAAGTTTATTTTGAACAGGATTATGCTAGAATTGAAAAAAAAGCGCAGCCAATAGATTAAGTGGATGATTTTGACAAACCCTGGTATTTCAATTGAAATGGATATAATTTGGAACCGTAGAAAAAGTCTACGATAGACGAGGAAGAAAAGTCATGGTAAGGTATGGTTAATAAGTTTGATGAAGAAACAATAAAAGGATTCCCTAGATTATTTTAATTTAAGGATTTTCGAAATATTCGTGTACTAATATATCCGAATTTACTGGGGACTATCTTATGTAAAATCTTAAAAACGTCCAGAAATTTAATATAGGCAAAAGTACCCTGGGGTAATTTGGGGTATATGGTAAACAGCGTTCCACAACTAAAAACCTCAACTATGTCGTTACTGAACAAGACTAAAGCCCGGAATGGTTGTGAGATGCACTCGACCGTTGTGTTCTTTATCTGCGTAATCTACTCTTGGCCCTTTGGCCACGGTATTACGAGACTACATTTTCCTATTCTCGCGGATGAGTTTCTCTCTAATAGTTGGAAAGGTCCGCATAGCGTTTGCGTTTGGATTGTAAAACTGGTTGTAATTTTCTTAAATTGGATGGTCGTTATGCGGTCGCTTCAATTTTACATTGATTTAATGGAAGGTCGAATTAAGGTATATGTCATTTTATATATAATATATTCATTTTAACTATAGAAATTTTTGTTTTTCCCGAACACATTTAAAAATCATTAAGATTGTACAGTTACTTCCATTTACGTCGGAAATTAGACTTTTTTGACATAAAGGGCAACTTTGTTATTCCATATGGAATACCCTGTATATTTCTTACTTTTAGAAACCTTAATCTGCCCACTTTCCAGTGGCTTTTTAACTTCCCTCTAAGAAAATCAATGATTCTTCCCTAAGTTATTGTTTTTTACCCCGTTTTACAAAAATCGAGGTTTCAACAAATCTCTAAGCTAAGAAGCTTTCCCGACTCCTCCTCCAAGCTCGCCGCTCACTGTAGATGCTCGTTCTGGTCCAAGCTCACCTATGTGCCCTGAAAGATCAGTCGCAGAACTCACCTGCTCCTCCTCCTACCTCTCCTGTGCTCATCGCCGCTCATCGGTGCCGCTCCCGCTGTGCAGGTTCCGAGGTAGACTGGCAGAACAAGAAATCCTCCACGCTATCTTCAAGATTATAGAGTGGGAGAATGATGTGAATCAAACTCTTTAGTGTTGTGCAGCATAATGGTGTCTATGGTATCAACCGTCAGTGTCAATGTAGCTGTCAATCTGTTTACATATCTCAAAATATGTACAATTTTATCATTGAATAAAACCTAATATCCTAGGTTTCCTTGTATCTATTTCAGTCATTCAGTATTTTGTTTTCAACTGGAACACTTCAGGATTTAGTCTAGTTTTTAGGATATTTTAATTTTATCTTAGGCTTTCCATTTTCTAGCTTTAAAATCACTTTGTTTCTATTCCATGTATAATTCTGTCTTTATCTGTCTCATTGAAGAAGCTATACAGAAGGGAAATGGTGAATGGAATGCTACGACTCAGTTTGGTTCGAAACATCTTAGACATAAAACAAGTGTCACGGTCTGTCAGACCGTACGTCATTCAAGTCGTAGACGGTACTATAGGCCGACGTCATCGAAGTGGACGTATTTGTTTTAAAAAGGTTGTATTAAAATTTTTCTAAATTATAATCTATTATAGACTTTATTAAAAAATCAAGCTTGGTTGCAGCCACTTGTCGATGAACTTGAGTCAGAAACAGAAGAAGGAATTACATTGCAATATGACGACAACAGTGATGATAACGAGTATGACTATATTGAACAAAGAGATGAAGATTCTGAAAGCGAACAGGAATCGAAGAGGAAGTCTCTGAAAGAGAATAGAATAAAGAAGATGACACTAAAGAACATAAAGCCAAATCTGGTATTTTTTATACTGGTAAAGATAAAACCACCTTATGGAAAAAACATTGCCCACCAAATAATCTGCGAACCTATAGGGCTAAAACAAAAAAACATTATTACTCAATTACCTGGTCCAAAACCTTCTACCCGAAATTTGATTGATCCTGAGGAAATCTGGAAAACTTTCTCGGTTGATCCTGTTAAGTATGGCTAACTGTGGGGTTAAAATTTTTGCATTAGCAGATGCCATAACCCATAGAGGAAAGTACCACGGGCCCGACCTTGATCCAGGCTTGGTCCAACTATGTAGAACTCTGTGCCAAGTTTGTAAGCCAGACTTGGCCCAGCGTTGGTAGAAGTCTGGAGTGATAACGATGGGCCAGGCTTCGTTGCCAGGACTGGACCATGTTTGGTTGCCAGGACTGGGCCATGCTCAAGTACCAGGAGTGAGCCAGGCTCGATTGCCAGGAATGGACCAGGATCGATTACCAGGACTGGGCCATGCTCAATTGCCAGGGCTAGATCAGGCTTGGTTGCCTGGAGTGGGCCAGGCTCGATTGCCAGGACAGAAATAAATTAAAAAAAAGCAAGACTGCAAGAGTCTTGCAGGCCGGTCTTAGTCTTGCGTAAGTCTTGCACAACTCGGACGTGGCTTGGTCTTGCACACTCGGTCTTGGTTTTGGTCTTGCAAACCTTTAGCTGGTCTTGGTGTTGGTCTTTCATTTTTTGAAAGACCAAGACCGCAAGATCAAGATCAGTCTCGCTCATCACTAGACCTGGCCCTTGCATGGCCCTATACAGGTACTTCTTCCCAGTACTGGTCCAGGCTCGGCCCTTTTGTCAACTCTGGGGAAATCCTGCATGGGCATGTTTTATACGATAAATATTGAAGTCTATCTTGGCAAGCAACCCAAGGATTCCCCATGCCCCGTTAGCAACTCCGCCATTGATGTAGAAAATAGAAAATGAGCCCATTCGCGAAACTCGTAGAAATCTAACTACCGACAACTGGTAAACTAGGTACAAAAATTACTAATTGAACACTAGTTGACTCTTCTAGGGACTATTCGCAAAAACAAGCGACAGCTACCAGCACAATTTAAAAATTGTCAATAATTGTCAGAATCTGTCAAAAATTGTTAAAAATGGTCAAAATTTGTCAAAATTTGTTAAATATTAAAAAAAACGGTCAAAGATAGTCAATAATTGTTAAAATTTTGAAAAATGATCAAAAATTGTTAAATATTTTGAAAAATTTACAATAATTGTCAAAATTTTTGAAAGTTGTCAAAAATGGACAATAATTGTCAGAAACTGACAAAAATAGTCAATAATTGTTAAAATTTTGAAAATGGTAAAAAATTGTTGAAATTTTGAAAAAATGGTCAATAATTATAGAAAAATGTCAAAAATGGTTAATAATTGTTGAAAATTATAAAAATTTTTGAAATATGGTCAAAATTTTTGTAAAATTGTCAAAAATGGTCAATAAATGTCAGAAACTGTCAAAAATGGTCAATAATTGTCAGAAACTGTCAAAAATGGTCAATGATTGTTAAAATTTTGAAAAATGGTCAAAAATTGTCAAAATTTTGAAAAAATGGTCAATAATTATAAAAAACTGTCAAAAATGGTCAATAATTGTTAAAAATTGTCAAAAATGGTCAATAATTGTCAGAACCTGTCAAAAATGCTCAAAAATTGTCAAAAATGGTCAATAATTGTCAAAAATGGTCAATACTTGTCAAAAATGGTCAATAATTGTTAAAATTTGGAAAAATGGTCTAAAATGGTCAACATTTTTGAAAAATTGTCAAAAATGATGAATAATTGTCAAAACTGTCAAAATTGGTCAATAATTGTCAAAAATGGTCAATAATTGTTAAAATGTGAAAAACTTGCCAAAAATTTTGAAAAAATGGTCAATAATCGTCAAAAATGGTCAAAATTCTCGAAAAATTGTCCAATTGGCCCATTCCATCAAGTATGTTTGCATTCAGGGAAAATTGTTCTTTTGGTATGGTATGTTCCAATACCTAAGAAAAATGATATCTTCTATACACGATGATGATGAAATTCATGAATACCAGAATACCAGAAGATGGCCTATGGTTGTGATTTATGCTCTGCTAAATATGACTGGAATTAATTCGTTTATAATTTTCAAATGTAATCAAGAAGAAAATCAAATGAAAGTCAGGAGGAAGTTTTTGACAAATATGTGCATTGGCATAACAAACAATCATATTTTAGGAAGGCAAGATGATCATCATATTCCTCGCCACATTCGAGATATAATTCAAGAAATGGGGAAACTTCCAAATTAAAATTCAAAAAATGTCGATCCAGCATGTACTGGGCGTTGTCAAGTTTGCACATCTAAACAAAACAGGAAGACTAAATATTATTGCAGAGTTGGCAATAAGTTTCTTTGCCTGGAACATACAAAAATCATTTGCAGTCATTGCTCTGGGGAAAGATTATAAAAACGTGGTTCTAAGTCAACTTTATTTGTTACGTTTTTTTATACGAATTATTTTTTATTTTGTTGAATGATTATCTAATACTTAATCTGTTAATATTATTTATTTTGATGCAACCATTTTTTTATGTTATTGGCAGGTTGTTTAATCATTAAAATGAAATAATATCATACATTTGTAATTTCATTGGTCGTTGGAACTTATATGGACATATCGTTCTAATGGACCGACGTCACCGGTGATGTATAAATTAACCACGTCACCTCCCGAGGGTTAATCTAACTTCTTCAGCATAGTCGAGTGATAACAGTGTTAATTTATATAATAATTTACTTCCCGATTGTTTTGTATAATTCGTATTTCTTATATTAGAAATTAGAGATTCTAAATATATGTCTCCCTTGTCCAAGTACCCACTCATCTATGAATAATTTAATTTTATACATTATTTAATAATAATATTGCTACGACGGACCTGTACTGGGGATATGTAGAAGTCCACAAAGAAAAAGAAGAAGACATACATCTAGAATCATCTAGAACTGTCATCGAAAAGTCGAGAACTGTCTGGAACAGGTGAAAAGTATAAAAATTGACATTAATTAGTTAGTTTTTGAAGTATTAGAAATTTGAATTCTGTGGGACGTTATTTGTATTGAAAGTTAAAGTTGTATAAATAAAGAAAGTTTAAGAAGTAAAAGAAGTAACAATATTAATAAACATTACCTAAAATTTTAATCAGGATTTGCAGCTAGAACAAAGATCCTAGCGGCATCTATACATCAGAGGAACAACTTTAAATCGCGATTTATTCAATCTTGCTCAATCTAGATTCCTTCCCTTTTGGATCGGTACAGAAACCTGTAACGAATCGCTTAAAAGGGTAACTAGCATTCGAGGGGAAAAATCTCCCACTTTTAAAAACGAGTGGTTAGCTTGTAGAAAGAGATGGAAAACCAGCGGTAGAAAAAAACCTATTTTATTTTTAAAAATTGAAATTGTAAATAAACAAATGATGTCTTTTATTTTTTATTTTGTATGATCAAGGTTACTTTCACGTTACACATTGATATTTTGACGAGTATAAATTGAACTTTGATCCCGTGTTCCGCCAAATATATCGGTAGCGCAAAGTGTTGATATATTTTATGAGGGAGTATTTTTATTTTTTTTTACATACTCGTGCATTGATTAGATTGCGTTGGTTGTCTGTAAAACGTCGATTTATGGTTTGGTGACATATATACAATTATGAATAAATGGATTATCACTCAATTTTTTGGTATAAAATTTAACTTTTTAATTTGATGATTATGCGGATTTTATTGGTGTTAATTATCGATAAAATCATTTTTTTAGTCTCTTTCGTAAGCCTTTTAAATATTTTATTAGAATCTATATATATCTACACCCTATGTCCGTAAGATAGGAAATTCTTATCCCACTCATTTTACGTTTATTACTTTGCAAAAAGGTGCATTAAATATAATAATATGTCAAAGTCTATTTAAAACTATCACTGTCACTTTCACAATCTAAATTAATAACAGGTATATTTATGATATAAGGATCATAATGACGATCATTATGGTACTAGCTGATAGCACTCGTCTGATAGCACGGCGTGTAAAGTACGACCAGAGATCTAAGAAGGTCGTAAATCAATATAAGCCGACGACCATCATTAATACTTATCTTAACCCAATATAATCATTATAACTCAAGTGGTTGTTGATTTTAGACCTTCTTATATTTCTGGTAGTACTTTACCATAAAGATTGTTTATAATCCGATTCTCTTACAAAATTTTATATTTCGACGATTTGTTTGAAAATAGATTTCTTCTTGCTTTACAGTAAGTGATTGTAAACGTATCTTAATTTCAGTAATGTGTGTAGCACCGAGTTTCTTTTGGAAGTTACAATTTATTTTAGATTTTTGGGTGACGTCTTAACCCTTGTTCCTCATCTTGATCAAATTTTCTTAGGATAGTGTGTTTTCAACATTATAATGCTTCCACCTTCCATTAACTTGGCTTCTTGTTTCCTTTGGAAGTTACAATTTATGATTCCGGAGTACTTAGATCTTCACACTGTTAAACGTCATGGTGGCTGTAAAAGTGACACAAACGTAGAGAATATACAGGGTGTCAATTTTAAAACTTACAATGGGCTGTACCTCGCGAACGAAAAGAGATTTCAAAAAAATTTCAAAACCTTTACCAGGGTAGAGAGGGGGAACTAAAATGACATGAGAGAAAACGCCCCCCCACTATGCCCCACCTACCCCACCTACAAAATTTTAAATGGCGAAGCATCGTTCTACAATTAATTGTTATTTTTGTTGTCAAATAAATTTTTCTGCTTTATTGTTACACCCTGTATAATTATGACTTAGACCGTTGGAAAGCATTTTCTACGGGCTTTCAAACGACGTATCACAAGTACGGGATTGCTATTTAAATTTTTGTCAAGTCATTTTAGTCATTTTAGTTCCCTCTCCCTACACTAGAAATGGTTTTGAAAATTTTTTCATATCTCTTTTTGTTCACGAGGTACAGCCCATAGTAAGTTTTAAAATTGTCACCCTGTATAGAAAATTTATGTGAAAATAAAAAAATTATTTCGGTATCCATTCTTGGAGAAAAATCATTATTGGATGATTCACCGATTGTCTTGTCTCCACAAGAAGTCAAAAAGTTACAAATGAACAACCAGAACAATGGAACTATTTCGACGCCTATGTCCAACATTAATTTAACAACACAACACAACAACAATAATGTCGTATTTAATTTTAATCGTTAAATTTTGTTGGTTTCAATAAATTTTTCATATTTTTGCCTAGTATACCTAGATATATTTTTATTATAGTCCTCACTGTTCTGATGAAATCATTATAGTAGATACTCAGTCCAACAAAAAATAAATAAAATCTATAATAATATTATAATGTTTTTGTTATTTATTCAAATAGTTTTTAAGGGTGGGATAAAATTATACACACTACGATGGCTAATTACTATTGATTTATTTATTAAACTTAATTTATAACACACTCTACTTAATGTCTACTAATAGTCTAATAGTTCTAATTTATTTTTACCACTTGAATATTACACTATTTATCTTCACTATTTAATTAACTGTGCGATTAATAAGAACTTCTGTGAACTAAATCTTCACTAACTGTGTTTACCAGCTAGCTGTCTTTGTTTTACTAATTGTCAACTCACTCAAAAACCCGCGTATACAGGGTAGCGAGAAAGTCTGGCACCAAGTCATTTTCTTTGAAAAGAATAAACATATAATTATTAAATTTTAGTGTTATGAACGGTATTGTATTCTTCGTTTTTTAGAGGAACTGTTAAAGTTATGTGACGTCAGAACACAATGTACCGCCGCCATCTTGATTTTTTTTAAATGGCAACGTAGGTCGAGTGATATATCACAGAAAAGCTTATTTCTTCCTCTTTCCAAAAATAGCGATGTCTGTATTTATCTATGTATGATTGGGGGATGTTCACTGAGATCTAACAGATTTACTGTGCCCCCCTTCTTCTACTATTTCCTCCTATCGTCGAAAACCTCAGCCTAGTCAGGCCTTCGCAGTAGGCCCTGTTAGTAGCCCAACCAGGATCCTGATTGTTCTCCTATTCTGGCTCAGTAGGTACTCCGTGAATTTTGGTGAGGGATCTTTGATGAACTGTTTGGCCTACCTCATTGTTGGCGTCTGGTTCCACCAATCTCGAGACTGCTCTTTTATCCAAGTACTGCTATTTGTTTCGCTATGCCACAGAAAGGTTTTGTGCCAATGGGAGCCCTCGGACTAGTGAGTCTGCCTCCTACGCACTTATCTTCTTCTACTTAGTTGCTGAAGAAAGTCCCAGATAGTTCCTTTAGTCCTATTCCCTGGGGGAATCTTAGGATATCTGCAGGCTTCAGTTTAGGTAAGTGTTCCTCTTCTATGCAGTCTCCTAGGATTTTTCAATGATTTTCTCTCTATTTAGTATGTATCTTGTTCTTTCTGTGACACATTCCACCACCATATATAATGGCGTGAAGTTAAGAACCGCTTCCATTACCGCCATTTTAATATATAGTCTTCGAACTCTGGAAAAGTTGTCACTCTTCATCAATAGGCTAGTCCTACTGATCATTGGTATCACTATGGTTTTGTACATCCTCAATTTAGTCTTGTCTAAGAAGCGAACTTGATAGTACTGTTTCTAAACATGTACATGGGAGAGAGTTAATATTGGTCGACATAGGGTGGAAAATTGATGTATACCTACAAAAATCCTTGAATTATCTTAAAAAGGACATAAGTAACAGGCTAAATGAGCAAGACCAAGACTGATACCAATACCAACACTATCTTGCTTTTCTCATCACTAAGTTTTAGTTTGAAACCTTTCAAAGCTTCTTCAGAATCGCAATATCTTACATTCACTTTTTTTATAGCATTAAGGCGCAGTAAGGAACATTAAGGAACCTATAGGTATTTGCAGCATTTAATTCACTAGTTCAACATTTTTCTTGTATTTCTAAGAAAGGAAAAGGAAAAGCATAGACTACAATATGTTTGGAATGGCATTGTCAATTTCGTGCAGCAATAAAGCTTTTTCCGTTACTATTACTAACTTCTCTCGGAAAACTGTGATCTTAAGAGCTTTCTGGTTGCCTGATACAAGGAAAATTCAACTCGTTATATACGAGATATACTTCTATATAATTTGCTGGCAACTGATATATCTATCTTAGAACTTAGAACTGATCTAAAAGAATTGGTGATAACCTCACCTCATTATATGCAATAAGCAAATCATTTGGTAGTCTTATAACTTTATTGTTATTCTTCTCTATCTGTACAGCCAATAATAGACGAGTCATATTATGATTTTTGAGTGGGGAAAATCGTAGCAAGATTTGTGTATAATATTATATAATACCATAATCAAAATGGATATCAATAAACAACTTACAGTGATACTTTATTTATAAATGTAACCTAGAATGTGTCATATTGACATGTTTCAAGATCTGAGATGTCAGACTTTTATAGAAGTTATACATTTATATGCTATCCATGCAGAAGAAAGTGTTGGAGAAACTAGGAACAAATCAAAATTGATCATATGGCTATATACCAGAGTCATCAGACCCGTTATGATTCGGTGGTATGGTAGCCAAAGACTTGGCAGGCTGGGGCGATTAAAAAGATAAGACAAGCTATGGGCAACTATGGGAAGCTATGAGGACAACCTAAACAGCTGCATTAGAAATTTTGCTGAATCTATACCGTCACTTCATGTCTACATACAAAGCGAAGAAGAGTCAACAATAGATTGAATAGAGGGCAAGCGCCCATAAGCAGACTACATGGTAAGATGTATATATATACCCCATTCAAAGAGTTGAAACCGACCGCATAATGGGAATGTAATCGGATGAGATACTTCATAAGTACCCAAGTATAGCTTCGAGAAAAAGTTTAAAACAGTTATAGGCCAGTCGACAAATTATAATCGGCGAAGACACCGATTTACTGGTAATTCTTACCGCCTTAAATGGGTCTCGCTCTAATATTTATTTTCTAAAGCCAGGCAAGGGCATAATATGAATTTGGATGCTTCAATAATTATGGACAACATTTTATTTCTACACGTATTTAGTGGCTGCGATACTACATCCGCATAATTCAGGCAGGGAAAAATGAAATTCGTTAAAATTTTACAGAAAGAAGAAGAATTACGGAAAGCTGTAAAAATATAAAAAGATCCAAACGCATCCCCAGAGGATATAGAGAAAGTTGGGGAACAATTTATTCTTCATCTGTATGGATCCAAAAATTGCGACTCATTAAATAAATACAGATACCAGTGTTTCTTACAATCTATTACCAAAAGCTTACCAAACCTAACATCGTTACCGCCAACCAAAGATGCAGCTCGCTGGCACTCCTTCCGCACTTACAATCAGGTACAGCTATGATATGGAAATGAAAAATCAGCTTCAGATTGGGGATGGAAAAAGTCAAAGAATGGGTTAATGCCCATTGCTACTTTACAAGACGCAGCTCCCCAAGAATTACTGAAACTTATTTCTTGTAAATGCGCTAAAGGTTGTAATGTAGCTTGTAGCTGCCGCAAAGCCGGTTTGTATTGCTCAGTAATGTGTGCATTTTGCCAGGGCAAATCTTGTTTCAATACTTTGGAAGTGGTCGAATTGGACAACGAAGACTACGAGGAGAATTTACCTATCCATATAGAAAGAGATATAGACCAATCAATAGAATATTCTGCATATTATGAACCAGATCCGGAATATGAGACAGATGATGAAAAGATTCAAGATGATATAGAGGGTTATATTGAACAACAAGTAACATCAAAAAGGCGAAAATACTTTTGATGAGGTTCTCATTTTAACTGTAAATTTTGGTAAAACTTCCATTTGAACTGTAAACTTTGGTAAAATTCCCATTTTTATTTGTAAATTTCAGTAAAATTCTCATTTTAACTGTGAATTTTGCTAAAATTCCCATTTTAACTGTAAATTTCAGTGAAGTTTCAATTTTTAACTGTGAATTTCAGTAAGATTCCCATGTTTATTTATAAATTTAAGTAAAGTTCTCATTTTAACTGTAAATTTTGGTAAAATTCCCATTTTAACTGTAAATTTCAGTAAAATCCCCATTTAACTGCAAATTTTTTGTTAATACCCATTTTAACTGTAAATTTTGGTAAAATTCCCATCTTTATCTGCAAATTTTAGGAAAATTTCCATTTTAACTGTAAATTTTGGTAAAATACCCATTTTAACTGTAAATTTTGGTAAATACCCATTTTAACTGTAAATTTTGGTAAAATACCGATTTTAACTGTAAATTTTGGTAAAATTCCCATCTTTATCTGCAAATTTTAGGAAAATTTTCATTTTAACTGTAAATTTTTGTAAAATTCCCATTTTAACTGTAAATTTTGGTAAAATTCTCATTTTAACTGTAAATTTTTGTAAAATTCCCATTTTAACTATAAATTTCAGTGAAATTCCCATTTTAACTGTAAATTTTGCTAAAATTCCCATTTTAACTGTAAATTTCAGTGAAGTTTCAATTTTTAACTGTAAATTTCAGTAAAATTCCCATGTTTATTTGTAAATTTCAGTAAAGTTCTCATTTTAACTGTAATTTTTGGTAAAATTCCCATCTTTATCTGCAAATTTTAGGAAAATTTCCATACTAACTGTAAATTTTGGTAAATACCCATTTTAATTGTAAATTTTGGCAAAATACCCATTTTCACTGTAAATTTTGGTAAAATTCCCATCTTTATCTGCAAATTTTAGGAAAATTTCTATTTTAACTGTAAATTTTTGTAAAATTCCCATTTTGTCTGTAAATTTTGGTAAAATTCTCATTGTAACTGTAAATTTTTGTAAAATTCCCATTTTAACTGTAAATTTTGGTAAAATTCCTAGGCACTTGAACTTAATCTTTGTACCATTTCCCATGTTATCTACTTCCATTCCAGAAGCTTCGTGTCTTCTGTAAAGGTCACTACAGACCATGTAGGTACATAGCTGATGTTTCAACTCCAGCAGTAGGCTCTTGGAGTTCCATACGAAACTTTTTTGCGACAATCTACTAAGTTCAACTGCCACTTTCGCATGGACTATCCTAGTAACCACTACTTGGGTTCTTTCCAAAAGTTCTTGCACTATTTCCAATTTGTATGTTAATACCTTGATCTTTCCATGGCTTTTGGTTGACCTCAAAATAAACTTAAAGTTAGCTAAGCATAGTGGATTAGGCCTATAGGGATGACCACTTTAAAAAAAGCGCGCCGAGTACTTCACCTCTAGGTGGTGTGGAAACAAGTACAAGTATATGACATGATTTTTTTACCAAATAGACATGAATATCACCAGAAAGCAATTGAATATATTTAGGAATGCCTACAAGAAGAAAATTATCAAGTGCTCATAGAATATCCAGGTTTCGAGAGTTCGACGCCAATAACTTCAAAAGAGGTAGTCGTACCAAAAAATATGCCGAACGTTTTGAATAGAGTATCTACTGTTCTTTAATTTTGATAAGTACATATTTCGCTCTAAAATTGATACTAATCAAGATATGTACTAATATTGAGAAAAAATTAAATTTTTGGCTCATTTTTTCAGCATAGTGTCTAAATCCGGGCCTGTTTGAGGTATCTTGTTGGTCGAAAGAAAACAGATTAAAATTTATTCCAGCTTGTCCGGATTTGCTCCCGCTATTAATGCACTGGCCTATTATAACAGATAGAGTTGCATGGAAGGAAGGATCTTCAATTAATATAGAAAAAGTCTGCTACACAGATGGCTCAAAAATCGGGTTAGTAGATGCAGCAATATATAGCCAAGTCAAAAACAAGAGTCACACTGTGCTTGGGTAATCACGTGAGGATGTTTCAGGCAAAAGGTACAACAATACAGCACTGTGCAGGATAGTTTAATGAGAAGGACATTGCCATATACTCCGACAGCCAAGCGGATATAGAAGCAATCAGCTTCATGGAAATACACTCCAAACTCGTTTGGGACTGCTTAGAAACCCTCCAAGAGTTGGACAGTCAAAGTAGACTGTCCTTAGCCTGGGTAACCAGGTCACTGAGCTGACAAGGTCACAGACTTAGCTTATCGCGATGCCATTTGAAGGTTCTGGTCCGATAAAAACGCGTTCGGTACCCTCCCAAGCAAGAGAGTCCGCCTTCTCATTGCCATCAATGCCAGAATGGCCAGAAATCCAGACCAGCGATACTCTATTGAGTTCTCCTACTGAGGAGAGTCTTTTTTGGAAGTCTAAAACCAGTTTCGATGTTACACGGTAAGAACTAAGTGCTTTCAAAGCCGCTTGGCTGTCCGTGAAAATTTTTATTGATTTATGTGTGAGATTGGTTTGCTCCAATCTCTCCACACATGAAGCAATGGCGTACCAGGGTTAACAGACATCTGTTCCCTCTGGCACCAACTGAGGACATCGTCCAACGTCTTTTGTAGGATATTATATGCTACCCTTCCTGACTTGGTCCTTGCCAGGATGACAAGGTCGTCTGCATACCCTTGCAGCTCTACCCCTCTTCTTTCGAGAGCGCTAAGCAAGTCATCCATCAAGAGTGACCACAGTAGGGGAGATAGTATTCCGCCTTGTGGACAGCTCCTAGAAACCTTGAAGCTAATGAAGAGAAGTAGTGGCTGTTCTATTAGTGAGCATGGCATATATCCAGCAGGTAATGGTTGGTTTAATGCCCTTTTCAGCCAAAACTGAACCAATGGAGGTCGGTAGTGCATTGTCGAATGCTCCTTCGATGTCAAGATTTCCTTGTTGTTAAGGGATTGTGCGATTTTCACAATAAGGTTGAGTAACGCTAAATCTGTTGATTTGCCAGTTTGATAAGCGTATTGGTAGGTGCTCAGGGGGAAGTTATATAAAGCTACCCGCCTGATGTTGTAATCCAGTACTCTTTCAAGTCCTTTAAGCAGGAAAGATGTAATGCAATTATTGGTCTAACCGATTTAGGGTGTGGGTCTGTGCGGCCCACTTTCGGTATGTAAACCACCCCAACTGGGTGGTATATAATTCCACGCCAGACTAGCTCTATACATTCTAATTAGGATGGGTAAGAGTAATTCCATTCCGTTTTGCAGCAGAGCTGGAAAAATATCATCCTCACCGGGAGATTTGAAGGGTTGAAAAGATTTTATTGCCCATTAAATTGCCGGTGCTGTGATAACTTCATTGGCGACCTCCCAATCGTACCACCAGATGCGTAAGGAACTTTTGATTTCTTTTGGAATTTTGTGTCCATCCTTAGTTGGGATAATTTCAATCGTTTAGGGAAAATCCACAATTGGTAGTGCAAGATTGGTATTGGTTTTCCCAAAAACATCTCTTTGGAGGATTCTACTCATCGCTGATGAAATTGCAGCTATAGGTAGTCAATTTGGTTCATTTTCCAACTGGATAATAGGTCTTAAATTACTTACTCAGCTGACTGGACAATAAAAACCTCAAGTATACCTGACCAGAAAGGGTATGTTGTATATAGTTTATTTTTATATTAGTCTATAAATTGAATTCTTGATTTCGTTTTTCTGTATATTAGATCTATTTTGTTAGGTTATGATACTATTTTCATACTTATTGTTTTTTTATTTATAGTATTGCTAGAAGAAAGAAAGCTGGTGATTAGTCCATTGTGCATTGGGTATTCGCTGCAATTTATCTGGCGCCCTTAACATTCTATAGTTCATCGGACCGCCCCTTCTCCGACTTAAGTGTGACCGGTGCGAGTACCCCAACTGTCCTGGAGGCAGTTGGTAGTTCAAGCTTCCACAATTCATAGATTTGTTCTTTTTGCATATATTGGGAATTGTCGGTGGCAAAACAACCAGGATTCTGGTTGGGCTCCGGTGTAGATTTAACAAGTACACGAACAACATTGGATTGGCAGACACAAGCAGATGCAGGTTTTGCCAAGAAGATAATGAAACCTTAGCACACTTACTGTAGGTTTTCGACGATGGGGAGGAAAAAATATATGATTATATTCTAATTGAAACGATCGGATTAATTTGAAAAGTTTATTTTTTATTCATATTAAAGTATACTTCAAAATTAAAGTTAATATTACTGCAAAATATGTTTTAAAACTGCAATTCTCCCAGATATTTTCCTTTGAAGTTGCTGAAGATCTGAAACAATAAAAAGTTATTAATTATGGTAGGGATGTACCTACGTATTTGGTGTAAAAACCCCCTTGGAATATGAGAAATATTTAGAGATCGTGAAATATCAACTGTAAAAGATGAGCTGGAAAATTGTTTTTTTTTCGAAGGAAGAAGGAATAGTATATTCTGTGTATAATTTAAATTGAAGCTTGCTTCTTATTGCACGACATAGGACTTTTGGGAAGGCTAGTGAACTCGTGAAACGTGTGATGTTACGAAAAAGCGTTCGTCACGCGATGACTCATTAGAAAGAGAGAGGGAGAGACGAATTGAAATAACTCGCGATAGTATATAACCAACGCTGCGTTAAAATTTTGAAAAATGGTCAAAAATTGTAAAAATTTTGAAAAAGTGGTCAATAATTATAAAAAACTGTCAAAAATGGTCAATAATTGTTAAAAATTGTCAAATATTGTCAATAATTGTTAAAAATTGTCAAATATTGTCAAAAATTGTTAAATATTTTAAAAAATGGTCAAAAATAGTCAATAATTGTTAAAATTTTGAAAAATTGTCAAAATTTTGAAAAAATGTTCAATAATTATAAAAAACTGCCAAAAATGGTAAAAAATTGTTAAATATTTTGAAAAATGGTCAAACATGATCAAAAATAGTCAATAATTGTAAAAAATTTGAAAAATGGTCCAAAACTGTCAAAATTTTGTAAAAATGGTCAATAATTATAAAAAACTGTCAAAAATGGTCAATAATTGTTAAAAATTGTCAAAATTTTTGAAAAATGGTCAATTTTTTTAAAAAATTCTCAAAAATAGTCAATAATTGTCAGAACCTGTCAAAAATGCTCCAAACTTGTCAAAAATGGTCAATAATTGTTGAAATTTGGAAAAATGGTCTAAAATGGTCAATAATTATAAAAAATTGTTAAAAGTGGTCAATAATTGTTGAAAATGGTCAAAATTTTTGAAAAATGGTCAAAATTTTCGAAAAGTTATCAAAAATGGTCAAAATTTTGAAAAAAATGGTCAAAATTTTGATAAAATGGTCAATAATTATAAAAAACTGTCAAAAATGGTCAATATTTGTTAAAAATTGTCAAATTTTTCGAAAAATGGTCAAAATGGTCAAAAGATTGTCAAAAATGGTCAATAATTGTCAGAATCTGTCAAAAATGGTCAATAATTGTCAGAATCTGTCAAAAATTGTCAAAAACTGTCAAAAATGGTCAAAAATTGTTAAATATTTTAAAAAATGGTTAAAAATAGTCAATAATTGTTAAACTTTTGAAAAATGGTCAAAACTTGTCAAAATTTTGAAAAAATGGCCAATAATTATAAAAAACTGTAAAAAATGGTCAATAATTGTTAAAAATGGTCAATAATTGTTAAAAATTGTCAAAATTTTCAGAAAATTGTCAAAAATGGTCAATAATTAACAGAATCTGTCAAAAATGGTCAAAAATTGTTGAATATTTTATAAAATGGTCAAAAATACTCAATAATTTTAAAAATTTTGAAAAATGGTCAAAAATTGTCAAAATTTTGAAAAAATGGTCAATAATTATAAAAAACTGTCAAAAATGGTCAATGATTGTTAAAAATTGTCAAAATTTTTGAAAAATGGTCAATTTTTTTTAAAAATTCTCAAAAATGGTCAATAATTGTCAGAACCTGTCAAAAATGCTCAAAAATTGTAAAAATGGTCAATAATTGTTGAAATTTGGAAAAATGTTCTAAAATGGTCAACATTTTTGAAAAAATGGTCAATAATTATAAAAAACTGCCAAAAGTGGTCAATAATTGTTTAAAATTGTCAAAATTTTTGAAAAATGGTCAAAATTTTCGAAAAATTGTCAAAAATGGTCAATAATTGTCAGAATCTGTCAAAAATTGTCAAGAACTCTCAAAAATGGTCAAAAATTGTTAAATATTTTAAAAAATGGTCAAAAATAGTCAATATTTGTTAAAATTTGGAAAAATGGTTAAAAATTATCAAAATTTTGAAAAAATGGTTAATAATTATAAAAAACTGTCAAAAATGGTCAATAATTGTTAAAAAGTGTCAATAATTGTCAAAATGGTCAAAATTTATGAAACATTGTCAAAAATGGTCAATAATTGTCAGAATCTGTCAAAAATGGTCAAAAATTGTTAAATATTTCAAAAAATGGTCAAAAATAGTCAATAATTTTTAAAATTTTGAAAAATGTTCAAAAATTGTCAAAATTTTGAAAAAATGGTCAATTATTATAAAAAACCTGTCAAAAATGGTCAATAATTGTTAAAAATTGTCAAATTTTTTTAAAAATTCTCAAAAATAGTCAATAATTGTCAGAACCTGTCAAAAATGCTCAAAAATTGTCAAAAATGGTCAATAATTGTTGAAATTTGGATAAATGGTCTAAAATGGTCAATATTTTTAAAATAATGGTCAATAATTATAAAAAACTGTCCAAAATGGTCAATAATTGTTGAAAATGGTCAACATTTTTGAAAAATGGTCAATTTTTTTAAAAAATTCTCAAAAATAGTCAATAATTGTCAGAACCTGTCAAAAATGCTCAAAAATTGTCAAAAATGGTCAATAATTGTTGAAATTTGGATAAATGGTCTAAAATGGTCAATATTTTTAAAATAATGGTCAATAATTATAAAAAACTGTCCAAAATGGTCAATAATTGTTGAAAATGGTCAACATTTTTGAAAAATGGTCAAAATTTTCGCAAAATTGTTAAAAATGGACAAAATTTTGAAAAAATTGTCAATAATTATAAAAAACTGTCAAAAATGGTCAATATTTGTTAAAAATTGTAAAATTTTTTGAAAAATGGTCAATAATTGTCAAAACCTGTCAAAAATGCTCCAAAATTGTCAAAAATGATCAATAATTGTCCAAAATTATCGAAATTTTTGAAAAATGGTCAAAAATTTATGAAAAATGGTCATTCTATTGTGCATAAGAAGCAAGCTTTTGTCGGCGGTCCAACGACCGCTCACCTTTTTTCTTAAGGGATGCAAAATATTATGACTCATCTTTACTGTTGGAGTACAATTCTTCTTTGTCTCGACTGTTAAAGAGTTACAAATCCTAGTAAGAAAATCTTTTTTACTTCAGAAAACTTTTGTAATCTTAAAAATGGGAAGTTACAATTGATTTTTTAAGAAGTTCTTGGTACCAGAGTGTTCACTCGACTCGAAATACCTACACACCATCCCGGAAAATCATTTCTTAGCTACCCAGACTGCTTCTGAAAAAAAAAAAGAAAAAACTGATGATACTTTTTATTACAGACTCTAAATTTGAATATAGATACTATTTTTAATCGAATCTGTCAATAAATACATCAATCTATTACTTTTTAAGTTAAAAGAGTTTTTTATTGTGTATAAACTGTTGATTATATGGTAAACAGTGACTAGATAATATTATAGATTGTATGGTGCTCAACCGAGTGCGTAAAGCCATATTTCTCATCAGAGTTAATGAAGTATGATGATACATTAACTTGGAGATATTGACGTAATCTCGAATAAATTCATAAATATGTATGCGGTCTAAAGGCATTGTTTATTTTAGAAGATAATTTTTATAGAAAGCTTCCAATCCTCGGGCTCAAATTTTCTTGAATAATTCATTAATCGCTTTTTATAACAAGGGTGGAATTTTATAAATTAATTTACCAATCCAGTGCTCGATAGGATGTTATTGGACTGAATTGAATTTCCTAAAAAAAAAGGAGCAAATTATCACCTGCACTAACGACATTTAAGTTGGTAACCGTCACCTATTAAAAAACTTACTTTCCCTTTGTCAGAAAACTCCCCTTTTGTATCTGTTTTGCTAGTAGAAGAACAAGCGAATCGTTTTAATATTCATACAATTGGCACATGTTTTGGTTGAAGTCCGCAAGGCTTTACTGTATGCAAAATTGTGATAGGACCCCTTCCAGTATTTTATTGAAAGATTCCGAAAGGTATAGGGTTAAAAATGAAGGGGTTAACTGCAACAATATACCCTTGATTGCAAAAACTTGCAAAACCTGAGCTACGGCTTTTTTTTTCGGATTCTCAATTTAACGATTCAAAGGAGTGATGCACGCTTTAAATTATTTTTATGTTAAAGAGGTCAGATTCGATCGGATACGGTATATTTTGCAGCTTTTAATTTTCATTCAATAGGTTTTTATTTTATATGATAATTTTCACGAAAAAGTACAATACATTTCAATCTCTGCTTCCAATATGGAATATTTCAGTAAAACTGTTTCAGCTCAGTTATTTTGAATGGAAAGTGGTAGTTTGATGTTGTCAATTTGACAGGAAACAGATTTGTTCCGTTTCACATATTTTCTCATTTAAAATAATGGGACTATTGAACATAAAAGGAGAAGAGGAAGGAAACGGAGCTCGAAAACTGAAGAAAATATTGATAGGGTGAGGGTTATTATAAGAAATTTGCAGCCTGGCCAACCAATGGGAACTAGAAAAATGAAAAATAACTAGTTCAAAAAATTATTAAAGAACAATGTGTAATAAAAATAAAATAAAATAAAAATATCAAACAAGTTGGATCAATCAACAGAAATAGTTGGATACAGAAAGTTTTAATAAATAATCATGAAGTTAGCTGTAAAATTGACACTGGTGCAGAGATCAATATTTTGACCAAAGAAATTGCAAGCACAGATATATAAGTCATAAAATAAAGCTATTAAACTATGATGGAAGCTCTATCGACAATATAGAGAGAGAAATTCGAACACCATACAACGTAAATAATATATAAGATATTGAGACATTTCAAGTTGTAGAACTTGACTCACCATGTATAAAAGGTTTGGAATTTATACAGAAATATAAGCTGGTTAAATGCGCTAACATAAATATGATTCATAACAGAAAAATAGAAAACTTAATACAAGAAAATAAAGACTTATTTGAATCTATTGGTGAAATAAAAGAAATTACTCACAAAATTAAACTTAAGCCTGGTGCCGAGCCGATTGCAGAAGCTCCTAGAAAAATTCCAATAGAGATTGAAGAAAAATTTAAAACAGAATTAGATAAGATGGAAAAATCGAATATATATATATGTTTTATTTATAATACCCAAAACCTGACAGCTACGTCAGCTATTTAAAAAAGTTTACTGGCAAAAACTTATTGTCAACGTAAGAGAAAAAAACGATCAGAAAGATGTAATTTATTATTATAAATAAGATGAAAAAATGTTTTATTTGTTTTATTTTCGCTAACGTAAAGTACGACCAGAGATCTAAGAAGGTCGTAAATCAATGTAAGCCGACGACCTTCATTATTTCCTATTGCTCGAAATATAGATGACTATAAGGAAAAGTACACAAAAAACAGTTACTAGAAGTTTTACGCAGCTATTCGATAAAGAAGAAATATTTTTGTGATTCATTGGCTGAAAGCTTCTTTCTTATGTTTCTGTCTGTTTAAACCAATTGTACATATATGGCATCAGCTTAAGACAGCAGTTCGAAGAAATAATACTTCTCCAGTCTTAAGTTGAACTGTGGTAGCTCTCAACAAACAGAAACTGCAAACATTCCTGATAGCAGCTGGGTCAAGTGTGTTTCCCATATTAAAAGGGAGGAAAAGTCACATATGGATATAGAAATAATTTCAAAAGAAAAGTTTTTTATCAATTTGGTTGACGACAGTGAAAGTGAAACTGATCTGCGTGAGTAATCGATGCTTTGGCATTCCAGCTACAATTTTATTCATGTACAAATTTAGCTTTCTATCTCTTGCCATTGTTTTTGCCTCTGTCCATGTTTTTCCTTTTTCTTGCAGTATCCTTACCGTAACATCATCCCATGTTTGTTTTGGTCTTCCCTTTTTCGTTATTTTTTGTATTTTTGATTGCCATACTTTTTTAACTGGTCTTGTGTCGTTCATTCTTTGTAAATGTCCCCTCCAGCTCAATTGGCTCTTTTCAATAAATTTAAGTGTTGATTATATTTCAAGGTCTTCTCTTATTTTCGTATTTCTTAATTTATCTTTCTTCGTGACTCCTTCTACTCGTCTAAGATACTTCATCTCAACTGCTTGTGTTTTACTCTTCTGCCTTTTTGTTTATACCCAAGTTTCACAACCGAATGTTAATATTGGACGGTAAATTGTTTTTAATTGTTAATTGTTATAAATGTCGAATTCATCGTATGGTAAAGTTTCATCGTTTTTTGTACTCTATTGTTAATTTCAACTTCCTGCGTTCCATTTTCTTCTATTTCTACTCCCAAGTATTTATATCTTCTCACTTGTTCAATTTTTTTCCGTCTAATTGTATATTTAACTGTTTCTGTCCTATAACCATAACTTTGGTTTTAATTTGATTGACCGTCATTCCAAATTCTTTAGATACCAGATTTCCATATCATTTTGTAAATCCTTTTCTTTCGTTGCCATAATTATTAAATCATCTGCAAAAGCTGCTTCTGATATATCCACTCTTATTAAATGTCTATGTCCCACGTGTAGTTTTGCCATTTTGGTGGACGATTTTTCAATTATTTCATCAATGAAAATTTCAAATAATAATGGACTTAGTGCCCCTCCTTACCTTAATCCTTCTTGTGTTGAAAATGGTTCTGATGTTGTATTTTTGTATATTACACAATTTCTGTTATTTTTGTAGATGTTTTTAATTATGTCTATTATTTTATGGTTGACTCCTCTTTCTTCTAGTATTTTCCATAACTTTTCCCTTGGAACTTTATCAAAAGCTTTTTCCATATCTACAAATCCTATATATACCTCTTTTTCTTGTTGTGAAAACTTATTGATTATCTGTTTCACCGTAAATATGTGATCTTTGATACTTCGACCTCTTCTAAATCCACTTTGTGACGATTCTTCAAGAGTATTTTCTATCAGTGATCTTAACTTACTGTCTATAATTTTCTCGTAGACTTTCATATCTGTACTAAGTAGATTTATTCCTCGATCGTTATTACAGTCTTATCTATCTCCTTTTTTATATATTGGAACTATTAAGGCTGTTTTCCAATCTTCCGGAATATGTTCTTCACTCCACGCAGTGTATATTTCCAATAATATTTTTGTTCCTATTTCCCCTTCATTCTTGAACATATCTGCTGTTAATTTATCGATTCCTGGACATTTTCCATTTTTTAATTCTCCTTTTATTTGCTGCCGCTCTTTTATCATTTTACCACTGTATATGAGTAGATGACCATTATCCATTTCCACTATCCTCTGTCCCTTTTTTGTCTCTGTTACATAGCTAGTATTTTCAAGTGTGCATTTTCAAACTCTTCCTCTAATTCCTTTTCTTTCCCCAAAATACTTCTAGCATTCCATGTTCCAATTCGCCATAATTCCGATGCTGCTTTTATTTTATTCGTATCAAATTTCGTTGCCGTGTCATTTTCTCTGTTATCATAAATATCTGTTTCTCTACTTAGTTTTTTGAAGGTCTTTTTTCCATTGTTTTCATTCTATTTGTTTCTCTATCCCATCTCCACTCTTGCCCATTCACTGTTACCTTATAGTATCCCATTTTTACTTGTTTTCCTTTATGACTTTTTCCAGTTTTGCGAATATCCTTATCTCTTTTTGTTTTCCTCTTTCTTTCTTGGTCATATCATTATTTTTAAAAACTCTTTCTTCTTTCTTCTCCTTTAATTTAATTTCTAAACAATTCTCAATTATATTCAAGCGATTTTTGTTAATAATTATCTTAACCCAATATACCTACCTATAAAACAAAATTTAATGGCTAGGGCAGGTACAGCTCTGCGTAGAATCGACCACCTGCTGATAACTCAAGTGCTTGGTGATTTATGACCTTTTTAGATTTCTGGACGTACTTACAATTCAAGACAGAAATCCCACCGAACTTACTGCAGAGGCGTTGGACATATCACCAAAAACTGTATGGAGAACAAAAAATGATGCAAAAGAACCCACTCTGAGAAAGTATATGATGAAATATTTAACACGTACGTTTTGTTTATAAATTTACAGTATGACTGTTTGCAAATATAGTTTCAACAAAATAGAACAAGCTCCCATTATTAGAGGATAGTTAAATTTTAGGAATTTAGCATAAACAAATTTTTTAACAAAATGGATTGGCATGTGAAAACGATAGATCTGACACTAACAGACCTAAAAAGGGATGGAAAAACTTTTATTTTTGTTTATATATCCTCAAAATTGTTTGATGTAACAAGAAGTAGCTGGAATTAAATGATATTTTAATATAAGTGAGTCGACGAAGTGAATTATGCAATATTTACTCTAATCTATGCGAGAGCGGCTAGTTGGGTAAACAATTATCAAAATAATGTTTATAAATAAAACATAATAAACAGTGGAAATACAGCTCGGTTCCTACTGTATTTTTAATTAGCAACTATTATTACTAATTTAATTTATTTATGTGTAAATTCGTGCAAACTTTATGAAATTTGTTTTATTTAGACGTTGGGTGTGGTCCGAAGAATAACTTATGCAAAGTGAAAATGGCCGTCCATAGCTAAAAACAGTAGGTGGAGTTACCCAGAGGGCCTAAGCCACAAAAGTTGTGCGGCAGCTCTAAAAACTTTTGCCCCTATAAAAGGGGAACTCACCCTCGCTCAAAAGCGACCTTTATCTCTCTCAACTTAGGGAGACTTTTCGTTTACGTACGGAGGCAGAATGAAAGCAATTCTCTTGTATAATTAACTGGCTTTTATGCCATTTTGAGACTTATCTTTTCTCTACAAACGATGCTTTTTTCAGGAAAAGCACACTTAAAAGACGCCTTCATGCGTATAGATTATGTAAGTTTTAATTTTGCCACCACTTTTTTCTCGTAGGGAACGGTTCGTTGAAAAGACGAAGATTTATTGGAATTTTATTGGTTTTTCTATACTTTGTGGCGGTTATGTTGGCAAGGAATTAACCCATTTAGAATATTAAGCAAATAGAAAGGGTAATTATGCGAAGCAATTTAGTCTTTTTAATTTCGTTCGTAAATTTAAGAATAAAACTGACAATTACTCGGAAAAAATATAGTTTCAAGCTCATTCTATGCACAATTAAATTATATTAGCGATTCTAAAGGTGATCTTGTTACTGGAAAAATCTTAACATCACAAAGCTTAAAGTATGTGCCATTTATGTGGAAATTTTCTCATAAAATCACTTAATGGCATTCGCCAGCCCTCGAGTCCGTCTACCAGAATGACTAGTATTTTTGCTCGTGCTTTGTCTCCTGCACCGCATTGTACAAGGTCCCTGCTCTGCTAGTAGTTTTATATACAGTGTGTCAATTTGAAAACTTACAATGGACTATATCTCGTGAACGAAAAAAGAAGTAAAAAAAACCTCAAAACCGCTTCTTGTGCAAAGAATGGGATGGATAATAGAGCCGAGGATCTCTACCGTGTCATCTTCCTGTTCACAGCCTCGACATAAAGATATGTCTGATAGCCTCTATGAAGATTGTTTAGTTGGCAATCTCCGGCCAGAGCCCCTGTTGAAAAACTATCAGCTAGTTTGCAGTATTTTGTTCCATCCCACCTTCATTGTAAGTATGTTCGCTCACTAGACTTGCTAATACTGGAACTGTTACATTGGAGGAGCAGACAGGTTCGAAAAGTTTTTGAGCTGCTGCCTTCCTATAAGTATAGCCAGGACTATATGTATAGATGGACACATCTTTTTCCGAGATGTTTCTACCGCAAATCCTTTTGTTGCTAAGTAGATGACATTCAGTTTAGTTTGAACTATGCTAGCCTATTTGATGTTAGGGTTTAAAGAATTGGAGTACTCCGCATGCAAAGCCTTGTTTAGTCTTTAAGCCATCAATGCAGCAATTAGGGACTGGTTGGACAATAATTATCCAAATGAATGAATTGGTCACTGAGCTTCAGTTATTTGATGGAATCTAGTCAAGACGTCACTTTCTGGGTATCCCCTGCATGTCTGACATGAGGTTTGAGAGAGAACCGAAGAAATCTGAGAAAGTTAATAAATTGGCTGGACATTCAGTTCAGTCTGAACTACATTAGCCCATTTTATGTTAGGGTTTAAAGAATTGGAGTACTCCGCATGCAAAGCCTTGTTTAGTCTTTAAGCCATCAATGCAGCAGTTAGGGACTGGTTGGACAATAATTATCCAAATGAATAAATTGGTTACCTAGATCACTGAGCTTCTGTGATTTGATGGAATCTAGTCAAGACGTCACTTTCTGAGTGTCCCCTGCATGTCTGGCATGAGGTTTGAGAAAGGACCTAAGAAATCTAAGAAACTCTAACTCTATTTAGTTTATATGAGTTCCGGGACGCGTTATATTGAGGGGCTACCGGAAATGAGAAAGTTAATAAATTGGCTAGACATTTAGTTCAGTTTGTACTACGTTAGCCCATTTTATGTTAGCGTTTAAAGAATTGGAGTACTACGCATGCAGAACTTTGTTCAGCCTTTAAGCCATCAATGCAGCAGTTAGGGACTGGTTGGACAATAATTATCCAAATGAATAAATTGGTTACCTAGATCACTGAGCTTCTGTGATTTGATGGAATCTAGTCAAGACGTCACTTTCTGAGTGTCCCCTGCATGTCTGGCATGAGGTTTGAGAAAGGACCTAAGAAATCTAAGAAACTCTAACTCTATTTAGTTTATATGAGTTCCGGGACGCGTTATATTGAGGGGCTACCGGAAATGAGAAAGTTAATAAATTGGCTAGACATTTAGTTCAGTTTGAACTACGTTAGCCCATTTTATGTTAGCGTTTAAAGAATTGGAGTACTACGCATGCAGAACTTTGTTCAGTCTTTAAACCATCAATGCAGCAGTTAGGGACTGGTTGGACAATAATTATCCAAATGAATAAATTGGTTACCTAGATCACTGAGCTTCTGTGATTTGATGGAATCTAGTCAAGACGTCACTTTCTGAGTGTCCCCTGCATGTTTGGCATGAGGTTTGAGAAAGGACCTAAGAAATCTAAGAAACTCTAACTCTATTTAGTTTATATGGGTTCCGGGACGCGTTATATTGAGGGGCTACAGGAAATGAGAAAGTTAATAAATTGGCTGGACATTCAGTTCAGTCTGAACTACATTAGCCCATTTTATGTTAGGGTTTAAAGGATTGGAGTACTCCGCATGCAAAGCCTTGTTTAGTCTTTAAGCCATCAGTGTAGCAGTTAGGGACTGGTTGGACAATAATTATCTAAATGAATGAATTGGTCACCTAGATTACTGAGCTTCAGTTATTTGATGGAATCTAACTTTCTAACACTTACTGAGTGTCCCCTGCATGTCTGAAATGAGGTTTAAGAAAGAACCTCATTTCACTCTATTTAGTTTATATGGGTTCCGGTACACGTGATATTGAGGGGATCTAGGAAATGAAAAAGTTAATAAATTGGCAAGACGAGTACGAGTTATTCAATGGATCAACCAGCTAGGTTTTGGAAGACAGGATTTGTGCTGTCCTGAATAAACATTATGGCACTATTAAATATTGTTTTTAATGATGTTTTTCTTAGTGAAAAGAATAGTTCACTGGAGCTAAGAGATTTTCACCATTTTTGTTCTGGTATGTTCTGGTTTTTTACTTAAGTCAAAAAACTCATCTTGGCAGGTTGTATTGAATGTCGGTAATGCGGAGTTCCACAGGGACTAGTGGAAGCCCGGGTCCTGAGGGAATACTCTACTTACGGAAACTACAGTATTCACTGGGATGAGCTTTATTATATACTTAACTATTTACACTAGTTTTACATATGTGTTACTTAAGATGATCATGTTACTTGTATAACATAGTTTTAGATCTGATATCGATGAACTACATTTAAATATAACTAAATGTATCTGAATGTATGTGAATAGATCGGAATGTCTCTGACTGTTTCTGAATGTTTCTTATGAATTATGAATTATTCTGAATTGTTCGCTTATCTACTTCATCAGCATATATACGTACTGCTCTAGGTCAACTATCCAGTTACGTGATAGTTCTCTGGCCTTTCACTGTCACGTTCGTGACCTCGCGTGATGTAACAAATAACTAAATAGACTGTTTTTATAAACATAAATACCTTAAATGAATTCATTAATAATAGATAATTTTAATGAATTTAATTCTTTATGTAATGCCCAAAATACATCACAAGGTTCTGGTACGATAAAATCACCTTCTTAGCAAGGCGCCTGCTTTTCCGTTGCCGTTCATACCAAAATGACCAGGAATCCAGAGCAGAGACATTTTGTTGAGGAGAGTCTTTTTCGGTAGCTTGATACTAATTTTGACGTCTAAGTGCTTTTAACTACAACATAAAACTTTCTTCTATCCACATCAACAGACTAGTACTATCAATCCAGAATGATGATACAGTAACCAGGAGAAATAAAAGACTCTTTAGTGTTTAAAATGGACAGTGTATTAAACTTTCTCAAGGACATAATAAAAACCCTGCTAATATCCCTCGCAATTTTTCAAAAATACATCAAATGAATAGGCTGTGAAATAAAATGGTGATACATATTCAAACTTTTTGGAAAATGAATTGGCTCTTTCATTAAAAGACGTTATGAGAAGATATGATACTTCAGCATGATCGATGTCCTGTGCACTATTCCAGGCGAGTTAGATATTGTTTGAATTTAAGATATCTAAATAAATGGATTGGAAGGGGAAGTATATTTCCATGACCATCTAGATATCCAGGCTCTTATGTATGGGGTTGAATGAAGGATTATCTATAAAACCTCACCAACCAAGAGTTTCGGCCTTTAAGTTCTTGTATGATAATGTTTAGCGAGACAATTGGTAACGAGACGAGACCGAGAGGTTTATTTTTTTCAGAATTGACGAGACCGAGGCGAGATTTTTGGAAGTCTCGCCCTATCTCGTCTCGTGTAAAGCCTTATTTGGTACCAATTTCGAGGTTACCCGGTAAGAGCTAAGTGCTTTTAAAGACCAAGATGTAACTACTACATATAAATAAAATCTGGACATTAAAAAAAGTATATCGTTTAATTGATGCTCAAATTTTTCAATTAGTTGAAGCAACAATTTGAAAATTTTTTTTCGAGCTAATTTTGAGGTTATGTAAAAAAGTCATTAATGGAAAAGTTTTTCCTATGATTCTAACTTTTGCCGGAAATAATGTCTGTTTTTGACCCCCCCCCCAAAAAAAGAGTTTTTTACCGAAAAAACGTTAAAATTCGAAAAACTTCCAATATATTAATTTGAAATTTTTTTCCATAGTTTGTGACTATCAAAGCCACCTTTTACCAAAATTTCATCCAAATCGAACAATTTTTGACGAAATAAAAAATAAAAAACGAAAAATGCAGTTTTTTGCGTTTTTCGAGCTAATTTTGAGGTTATGTAAAAAAGTCATTAATGAAAAAGTTGTAGATTTTTCCAAGATCTACACATTTTATATTCAACTTTTTACCTAGGATTCTAACTTTGGCCGGAAATCGCAATAATGTCTTCTTTTACCCCCCCAAAAAAGTGTTTTTTTACCGAAAAAACGTCAAAATTCGAAAAACTTTTAATATATTAAATTGAAATTTTTTTCCATAGTTTGTGACTATCAAAGCCACCTTTTACCAAATTTTCATCCAAATCGAACAATTTTTGACGAAATAAAAAATAAAAAACGAAAAATGCAGTTTTTTGCGTTTTTCGAGCTAATTTTGAGGTTATGTGAAAAAGTCATTAATGAAAAAGTTGTAGATTTTTCCAAGATCTACAACTTTTATATTCAACTTTTTTCCTAGGATTCTAACTTTGGCCGGAAATCGCAATAGTCTTTTTTTACCCCCCAAAAAAGTGTTTTTTACCGAAAAAACGTCAAAATTCGAAAAACTTCCAATATATTAATTTGAAATTTTTTTCCATAGTTTGCGACTATCAAAGCCACCTTTTCCTAAATTTTCATCGAAATCGAACAATTTTTGAAGTTTTTTGCGTTTTTCGAGCTAATTTTGAGGTTATGCGAAAAAGTCACTAATACAAAAGTTGTAGATTTTTCCAAGATCTACAACTTTTATATTCAACTTTCTTTTATATTCAAATTGTTTTCCTAGGATTCTAACTTTTGCCGGAAATCGTAATGTATTTTTTTACCCCCCAAAAAAATGTATTTTTTACCGAAAAAACGTCAAAATTTGAAAAACTTCCAATATATTAAATTGAAATTTTTTTCCATAGTTTGTGACTATCAAAGCCACCTTTTACCAAATTTTCATCCTAATCGAAGAATTTTTGACGAAATAAAAAATAAAAAACGAAAAATGCAGCTTTTTACGTTTTTCGAGCTAATTTTGAGTTTATGCGAAAAAGTCACTAGTACAAAAGTTATAGATTTTTTCAAGATCTACAATTTTTATATTCAACTTTTTTTCCTAGAACCTCAGCTTTGGCCGGAAATCGCAATAATGTCTTTTTCCACCCCCCAAAAAAAGTGTTTTTTACCGAAAAAACGTCAAAATTCGAAAAAATTTCAATATTTTCGTTCGAAAATTTTTTCCATAGTTTATGACAATTTTTTATATGAACACCCGGTAACTAACACCCGTAGTAGCTGCAATTTTTAGACGGAATAAATGGCCGTAAAAAATTTCATTTCCCAGATTAAGTCCACCGTGAACATCGATTTGGCTAACAGTAAAGTTAAATTTTATCTAGAATATTTTCTATCTTTATAACGTTTTATCCGCATAGACTAGCGAACAAAAATCCCGATAGTAAAGCTAAAAAACGGTCGGGAAATATATTTAAACAGAACAGAGCATGCCCGGTGAGTTTTTGGTAGCGAATTGATTTTTTACTGCCCTTCCCAAACTTGCAATTCTTTGCAAAAGCCCACAGTCAACTGATAACAGGTTTCATAATGACCCTATCATTTATTATTCAGAGCTGGTTATTTATGACTTCGCATAGACCAGACTTCATACTCTTTTAACGCTTCTGCCAGCTCTACATTCAATCTAGTTCGCGCTGGTTATTGCAAAATACACAATGGTACGCTTGACTATTCCGTCAGAAAAATAATGCTGAATAAATCATACGTTTGATGGAATTATTTTTCGGACGATTTCCTCGAACAATGCGGACTATATTAAAACAAAACAAAATGCTTCAAAATCATTGATAGCTTAATTTATATACAGGGGAATTACCTACACGCTGATACTATAAACCTTTTCTTCTTTCCCTTTTCAAAAAATCTACAAATCCTTATTTTCTATAATTAGTTCAATTAGAGGAGGACATTTTTAATTGATTTGTATACAATGGTAATCAAAACAAGTCAAGCATTCCAAATTTCGGTATACTTTTTTAAAAAGGCAACGGTGTGGAATTAGGAATTGTTTATCTTTACTCGAAGACTGTCATTAAAATATCTGTCTAATGCAGCATAGTCTGAAGATGTAGCATCTATTATTTCGAGGTCCTCAAAATCACCAATATTTTTCCAACGGCTTCCAAAAATTGCAGCTCTACAGTATTATTTGTAAATTTTGTCGTAGTCATAGCAATAGTTTCATATCTAAAACAATTTCTCTTAGACATTTTTGTAATCTGATGAACCATGAAGAAATTGAATGGGAGAAGTGGGTTTAAATGTAGGTCCCACCAAAACGAACATTGTGCTTTACATGAAAAGAAAAGACATAATCGGGAAGAGACCATTATCCCTTAAGGTACGGAGATTTCAATGGTGATTGATGTTAAGTACCACGGGGTACAGTGTTCGCCAGCTAACTTGATGTCCCAGAAATTACCAACTAAGAGAGTCAGAGTAATAGTGCCCTGCCTACTCGTCTGCTATTGGTGGTAAAATTTTGATGAAAACGGTAATTACACTAAGAGGCCAAGATCAGGCCGTAGAAAGGCCACATCTGATTTTTAGTCTCGTCATGTTTAAGAAACTTCCGTCAGGTTGGCAAAGTGAGAAATGTAGCTGTAGGAATGTGGACAGTTCGTCGACGACTTAATGAAAGTAATTTATTATCCGGAAGACCAGCCCTATGTCCTCTGATAAGCGTGGACAATCGCAGTTGACTTGCTTTTGCAAGATAACACGAAAACTGGGAATGACGCAGAATGGAGTAAAGTGTTCTCTAATGAGTCTAGGTTCAAGGTCACAGACAGGAGAAGACGAGGAGAGCGATCCAGTCTCAATCTCAATACCATCAATCATATATGGGACCAACTAGATGTTTATACAAGGCGAACTTGTGGCAAAACGTGGAAGCTAAGTCTGCGCATGATACACTGGATATTCACTGTGGTTAAACACATAACATACGCGTATTTGGTATGGTAAACAAAGACGACTCAATGATGAGACTAAGCATGGTGCAAAAACTTGCCTACCTCAATATTACAGGATGCATGGGAAGTAAGTCAACAGCAGCACTAGAAGCCTTATTTGGCTTTCCGCCACTAGGTACACCTAATGATAATGGGAGAATCAAAAATGGGGTTAATAGCCTGAGCAACGAAACAGTTAGATCTGTTTATACATCGTATGTAAAGCCATTTTGGATATAAAAACAGACCATAAGGCTATGAAAATTTTCTCTGGTCCTAGATATGATGTGGTGATACCTCACAGAAAGGTCTGGCAAGTCCAAGTGGACTGACGATTCCTGGAGGTGAGACTTGTTACACAGACGAGTCAAAGACTAGGGAAGGGTCAGGAGCAGAAGTCTATAGTGGAATGAGGAGCCCAAAATGGAAAAACATACCTCTGACTGACAGCCAGGTAACATCCCGACTGGTAGAGGAATGCCAGAAAGAACTAAATGAACTGGCAGACCGCACTTATGTCAGATTACGTTAACGATATTTTTGGAAATAAGCAAATAGATTCCTACTGAACAATAATGTAACCCACGATGTGGTGCGATAGGAAAGCTATTGATCCTACATGAAATACAGTAGGTACTTATGATTACTCACAAAAAAGTACGCGAGGCTATTTGTCTAATCTAATCTAATCTAATCTAGTTAAGTCACAATAAGGCGAAGCCGGTGAACTGCAGTCCAAATCTTTACACATGCCGAATTACACTTATAGGAGTGTACGGGTCAGGAACCAAACACAGAAGCTTGGGAAAAACCCCAAGTATCTTTCAAGCGAAAACTCACGCCATCAGAAAGTGTACCCAGTTCAATATTGATAAAGGATATAGAAGGCAAAGGATTATCATAATGTCGGATAGTCAAGCATCCATTAAAGCACTGAGCTCTTGTGTAATCAGTTCCAAAATGGTGAGGGAATGCCTAGGCAGACTCAATGAACTAGGCCAGAACAATATAGTCACCCTACTGTGGATTCCAGGACACACTGGAATAAAAGGAAATTACTTAGTAGATCAGCTAGCAAAGAGGGGACTGAAACACCCTTTTTGGGGCCGGAACCCTTTTGCGGTATCAGTTCCAATGCGATATTGGAAAAAATAGGGAAAGCCGAAAAAAGAGAAGATCTGACCATTGGAAAGATTTATCAAAGATTCTTCTGGGTGACTACAGCCTGTTGAGATCAAATGAATGCATAAGTCAAAGTAAAACTGCACTAACGGATCCTAATGGGACATTATTGCCTGAATGGGCACCTGAAAAAGCTCAAAATAGTGGAGGAAGAAGAATGTAGATTATGTGGCATGGAAATAGAAACCTCCATCCACATACTTGCAAATTGCCCAGCAATTCAGATTCCTTGGGCACAACACCTAGGAGATTACTGGATAGAAGAGGGACACTTACCTTAACAAAAGCCTGCAGGGAAAATAGGCCTAAAGGAGCTACTAGTCATTGAGACTTTCCTCAGGAACTAAGTAGAAGTAAAGGGGTACAATAGATCTTTCAGGTCTCAGTGAATGTCACCCCAATATACATACATACATACAAGTCACAAGAATAATCTTAAAACATTCAATTTTGGAGAAAGGAGAGATTAATATCAAAGCTATCAGAATTTCTGAACAAATTCGTCTATTTAAGCCCTACCTGCTATGGAAATGCTCAGACTGCAATCCGGAATTTTTTGATTACCTGTTGTGAACCTTTTTTTCTGATTGAAGTTAGTATGTACCCAATGAAGGGCTTGGTTACGAAATAAATCCAGAGGGTGATCACAAAATGGGATAGCCTGACGGCATTGAGAAATCTATGTAGGAAAGGTAGAATGATATAGAAATAGATAGAGGAAATAAAGAATAATAATTAGTATAGAATAGGTAAATACAGATATCTATTTTCACAAAAAGAATGAGATACAGTAGATAAAATTTAATAATTAGAAAGAATTTTGATTTCCCTACTGAAATGGTATAAACTGTTGAATAATAGTAAGACGTAACTTAGTTCAGAGCATATTATTGATATGTCAATCCATTTGTATCTACATTGTAAACAAATTAAAAATTAAAACAAGGTAACAGGTAGGTAATTAGAGACATTGACAGACCAAAACATTTAAATATGGAGTATATAATGGGACTGAAGTTTAGTTCAGTCTCTTGTTAACGAAACGCGCGAAAGATGGTGTACGGTATTAGTGTTGGTGTAGTGGTAGTGTAAACTGTGGCTGTATATTAGTTACTTATATCGTTGGAAATAATTTTTTACCGGCTTTCTAATGGCGTATCACAAGTTAGGGTTGTCATTTACATTTTTAGGTAGGGGGGTTCGTGGGAGTCACTTAACTTCCCCCCTCTACCCTTGAAACAGTTGTGAGGCTTTTTTGACATCAATTTTCGTTTACGAGTCCATTGTAAGTTTTAAAATTGACACACTGTATAATGTACCAACAATCGCAGTTGCTACAGATTTGAGGATAAATGTGGAAATTTACTCAATAGTCATTCTATTTATCAAAAAATATGTATAGAGTTTAGTTGATAAAAATCATAAAATTTTCGAATTAAACTGTTTGATTTTACCCAAAACTAAATTTTTCTACAATAAAAAATATTTTAAAACGTTAAATATTTCCAAAATAAATATATCCATCGCGTAGTATGCCATTTTATCTTCTAGCAAACAAGGCCATAATGGATGCTGCGTGTTTTTAAAGCCCACCACGTACTTTTCTGAACATGCCTTCTTATTGATCGAAATAACCGCGTGAATGACTCTACGCATCGTTTAATTCCCACTTTTTAAAACATGGCGGTAAATACGAATTTTTACAAACACATTTTATTCAATTCTTATTAAATAGTTGTTTTCTTAAATGATTTTTCGTCAGAGAAAACGTTTAAAATACAAAAAATATATATGTGGGAAAGTTTTTTTAGTTTAATTTAAACATATCATTTTGAAATAACTACTGATAATAATATTATAATGGATAGGAAGTGTGAGCGAATAGAAAAAAATGTTTTAATGCGTTAAAAACGATGATGGCGTTGTAGCTGTCAACTAAAAAAATCGATAAAAACATGCGAACGAAAGAGAGAACTAACCTTGTTATATAAGATGGTAGTCACTTCCGATTTCCATAAAAGAACTGTCACTTAACACTCCCATAGGACACTAGAAACGAGCGTGGACATATCAGTGTGGTTCAAACAACATTGAAGAATCAATCGTTACATTTGTAAACAGGGTTGTCACGTTAACCCCTACCCTTAAATGTAACGTCCCCGTCCATTTGGTTATTGGCTCATTGCTATCGCATTGATTGAGTATTATTGTTTTTGCAATGCGCGTTTTTAAAACTCTGAACAAACATACATATATTCAGCTTCCATGTGTAGACCCCGGTGACGTATCAAAGTTGTTTTTTTTTCTTGTCGGTTTTTTTTCTACTTTTTTGTTTTGTTGCAAACTTTTGACGTTCTACGCTGTTTTTTGCAGCATATGATTTTATGGTCGGGAGTTTTAAGGACCTAATTGGTTATAATGGAAAAATAACAATTATGAGATATCGAAATTTGTGAAAATGAAAAATTCTCGTTTTTGGAAATTTTATTACTGGGAAAAATATTTTTTTTTCAAATTAAATTTTCGACAAAATCTATCCTTTTTTGTTTTTTGTAGGGTTTCACACGAGCGTGAGATTTTCCGTCTTGTCTCGAAAACGGAGACGAGACATTTTTGAAAATATTCACACTGCGCTACCCGAGAGTACCTATAGGAAATAGTGCTATTTGCGTACAAGAATTATTTAGTGCTATCTGCGTACAAGGGTCGGTGGTTTGACACCAGGTAGCAAAAGAGATTTTAGCACACTGCCATTTGCGTACACCAATCTAAATAGACCTATTTCTGTGCTATAGCATTTATCTATATTTGGTAAAGTGTCTCTCGTAATTTATCGATAAGGGCAAGGAAAATGATTGGAGGAGGATAGAGGCTCTCGTAATTTATCGAGAAGGGCAAGGAAAATTATTGAAGTAGGTATACCTACCTTCACTGCAAGAGATTTATTCAGGTAGGTGTACGCAAATAGCACTCTGCCAGAGACAACCCAGAGACGGACAAGAGCATGTGAAGTTTTTGTTCTACAGTAATGAATTGTTCCACTGGTCTATACAGTGAATGGAGATGGCGCTCGCGATTCTCAGAATATTCAAAAATACGCGCGCAATCCTTCTCGTTTATTTTTGTTTTATTTTTTCATTTCTTTCATTTAAAAAAACTTGAAACTAGAAAAACATAGTTTATTGATAAATACAAAAAGCGGTTATGAGCTAAACAAAATAATGCTAAAAAGTTATTATATAAACATTATTGAGGTCCAGGAAGCTCTTGATTCTGTTGCTTGGAGCAACTAGGAATAGGTGGGTCATCAACTAGAACTGCTTCATCTGCAATATGTACAATATGTAGGAGCCAGATAAAAATTACGTTAATATGTTAAAAACTTACCAGGAAAATTATGCAGTTTCTCTACACCATCTGCACTGCTTCCACAAGCGATACAACGTCGTACGGAAGCCATACCGAATAAAAATACTTAATTAACAATGTAACCGCGTCTTTAACTTCAATAGCTATCGATAGCGATAGAAAACACAAACACAAACTAATCCCCAAACAAAAGTCTAAAATAATTGTAAAACAACCCATTGTTACACGGTTTATAAATAATTGGTAAAATTATACTAGATTTAGTAAAACACCACAAATAAAACAAAGTTAAGCAAACACATCAAAACAATAATGGCACGTCACGATCAACACAGATCATGACGTTCACTGCTTAGAACAACAAACAAACTTTATGTTCTAAGGTTTGCCGTTATGTCAAGAATTCCATGCTCCTACTGCCATCTGCGCTTTCTTTGCGAAGATAAGACAAAGATGTGATATGTCCTAAACTTATAAGCTGAATAAGGATAGAGCTAGCAGGACTATTTTATTCGTCATCAAACAATAATGCTCCTGTACTTGGCCGTCTCTTGGTTGTCTCTGACTCTGCCCAAATTTCTTTTGCTATCTGGTATCAAACCGCCGACCCTTGTATAGTTTTTTTCACGATCTAAGAAACTGACTTGACTTAGGTTTGAGATGCAATAAAACCATAAAACTTTTCGGATTTACCATGCGGGGCCGCACTATACCTGATGAAAAAGAAAAAGTACTATAAATTAATTTTTACAATTTATTAATTTATTTTTTCTATATTCTCTTTTATAATGTGTAAAGTTGGTTGGGAATTAAATAAACAAACAAAAATTTGCAGAAATACTATATTTTAACAGTATATAATACTTATATTTAAGAACAAAATAAAACACAACATTATCTTATTCTAAATCAATTTAAATCTTCATTGTATAAATCAACAGATTTAGGTGCACCACTGTCTTTTCGTACTTTTCTAGGCTTTACAGTATTATTTACAATTTTCCACACTGTACTTTCAGGAACGCCGGTTAAAGTTGATATTTCCTTTAATGAAAAATGTTTTTCTACTAACTTCAAATAAACACTTTTAACAATTATTTTTGCTTCAACAGGCAAACATTTTCGGCTACTGCTTAAAACGTCTTTTGCACTGGACATCTTCAAACACACTATCACTGCAGAACTTAATAACTGACAGTATTTCAGAATGTCTCGAAATAAAGATTTCTTATATGTTACCATCAGGTATAAATTGCCATTATTGCCGGTATTTTTTGACCACCTGCAAATAATACGTAGCAATAAAATAAAGTATTTATAATAAGAATGACCCAAAAGTCTTATAGAGTTTTCAGGTGATAATTTATTATTCACCAACAACAAAATAAATACGACCCTGTCACGGCTAATACTTTTATGGCTTATTGCATGTCATTACCCCATCTCAGCTCAGTTTCTTAGATCGTGAAAAGAACTATACGCAGATAGCACTAAATAACGCAAATAGCACGACACCACATATATGTATTTTATAATAATCGAAAATTTTATTTTATTTTAATTTTTAGATGCCCCAGCCAAAACTCTTCTCAGGTTGTGGTCCAGTAATATCCCTAGACTTTAAGAAAATAGTCAATAAATCCTTTTTTTTTATTAAATTATATTCTACAATAATAGATTACATTTTACATCATATATCTTTGTAATAAAAAATCCACTTAAATCTTGTATGAAGAATTATTTAATGATTTACTAATATCATTATTATTATTTTATACCCCCAATCGTTACTATATTAATTTAAATTTTACAATGTCCAAAATGTTTAGGTACCTACCTCTAAAAAAAATTCATCGTATTATAAATATTTAACGCGAAAACATTATAAACAACAAAATTGGCAACTCAACTTAAATGAGAGAGCCCGTGATCCTCAACAAGTCACAATTTTACAATTTATTTTTTTGATATTCCCCTTACTAATGTATAAAGTTGGTTGGGAATTAACTAAACAAACCAAAATTTGATTCTTACACTTAGGAACAAAATAAAATAAAAAATACATTGCAATAAAATAAAGTATTTATAATAAGAATGACCCAAAAGTTTTATAGAGTTTTCAGGTAATAATTTATTATTCGCCAACAACAAAATAAATACGACCCTGTAACGGCTAATACTTTTATGGCTTTATTGCATGTCATTATCCCATCTCAGGTCAGGTCAGTTAGTCTAAAATATTTTATATTATTCTCAGTAATTCTCTAATGACCTTTTCTCAATAAGTGAAACTTTCGATAACACCACCACCAATGTCGAAGTTTGAATTTTTCTTAAGGGGGTGATAATACCTTCTTACTACTGCTTACTATTTATTTATAATCTTCATAGTTAAGCGGTCAGTCGTGGTGAGTTTCTTAAGACAGCGACGGAAGTTCAATCGATTTTTAGTGAAAAAGGTGCAAAATTGTTAGTGTTAAATAACTTTAAATTTTCAATTGCATAAGATGGCGTTGCACTAACACCAAAAGTAGATGCAATGCCAAAATATATACAAGTGCAGATGAAAAAAACTATTTTGGAATCTCAGCTTGATCATAATCACGAAGGTGAGAAGACGATTGCTAGGCAAGCTATTAGTAAGAGTGTTAAAAGAAAAGCTGTTGAGGATAGCACAGAAAGGCCATCTAAACTAATTCATAAAGAATTAACTGTAAGTACTAAAATTTTTAGAAATTAAAGTATTACTAACAGTATGATTGTTATAAGATTTTATAATTAAACCGTTAATCCTCTCTAGAAATTCGGTGGTACAACTAGAAGGTAGGATTACATCTACCTGGTGTCCCATGGTACAGCTCAGTGATCCCGCTAGACGGTAGGATTACATCTACCTGGTGTCTCGTGGTACAGCTTGGCGGCCCCGCTAAGGACATCCCATATTTTTCCATCCTCAATTGTAAGGCTAGGGCCGAATTCCGCAAAACTACCTGGAACTACCCGAAAGAGGGATCATCGTATCATTAGCAAATGGGACTAGAAGCTCTAGTAATTTATTGATAAGGGTAAGGAAAATTATTGAAGAAGGTATAAGTAATAAGCTCTCGTAAAAACTGGCCTTTAGTGGTTAGCCATATTCTAATCCTCCCGTGAAATTTTGCCTAATTGTACACCTTTCGAGATGAAAGTGCCCAAAAAATATCGATGGCTAGTCTGGGGTAGGTCAAGGAAGTTGTCGTTTTTTGGTACTAGTGGTATTTTATGAGCGTTTAGTCAATTTTGAGTTTCTCGTACGTAATGGGCATGAAGATGGCCAAAACATTTCGTCCGGCATGATGCTCGTGAATAAAATTAGCCAATTTTGTCAATATAGCGCTAAGTAGCTAGTACCTACTCTGTCCTACATAGAGAATTGATTCCTACAGTGGAAATGACAAACCAAACTGAAATTTTTCCAGCGAATTTCGTCTGTGCTTGATATTTTCCATTGTCTGGACAATTTTTGATGTTGACGGTGTGAAACCCATCAGTTCCCTTTATCTCCGAATTTCCAAGTGTAAAATATTTTCCATCGTCCATAACAATGATTCTGTCGTTTGAAAAAATACTAACAAGATGGTGGTATCCGTACCAACTGTTTTTCAGTATATTTCAGGCATTTTTCAATATTTCTTTTCATTTCCCTAAAAATTGTATCCTTGTAAATGCGATACTCACGTGCAAGTTTCCTGAGAGACTCTTCAATCCTATTTTCCACCATTCGCACCAACCTGTCTTGTGTCCAAGAGTACCATAAAAAACTCCTCAATTCTGCCAGAATATCTATTACGTCCGATAACCAAGGCGCTTTATAGGCTACAACTTATGAGTCTAAAACAGTATGGATCTGCAAACAATGACTTAAGCAGCTGACTAAACACAACAAAGTAACTTTGTTATGGGTTCTATGGCATAAATGAGACTGCTAATGATCCCGCAAAATAAGGAGAACCATTTTGTGGTATCCCAAAAAACCAGGCAAAAGGTTATAACGACCTCCTGATTAATATGTAACGTTAATTTCGTTCACTTTACTTTCCTCCAGTTAAATAATAATAAATTATCGTATAGGCGGCGAATAGCCAGTCCGTTCTCACACCCAACACCGAGAAATGTTTCAAGGCTGAATATATTTAATGTCGACGAGAGTCGAAATCAACGTTTTAATACGGGCCAAACGAGTTCCGTCTGTGGTAAAAATAGCCACTGCTATTTGTTAGTCCCACTTCGACCTCGTTCTTATATCTTTTTCTACCACTTATTAACTAAATATGAATTAGGAATTCACTATTGAAATGTAAATTCCTTTCCTGGTCAAAGCGTCTGAGCTTGACATGAACATGAGACGTAAGTCTGTTATCTTTCACATGATTTCGTGTATTTAAATAGTGGCAAAGAGGTTTTCATTCTTCTTTCCTGTGATCATGTGCCATTGAAGCAGAATTTTATTTGTATCTTATCTTATCTTTGAAAAGTGCATTCACTTGAAATTATTAAGCAGCAGTTCTATGCCATCAGCCGGTTTTCTCGGTGTATTGGTGCTTTAGACTGTACACACATCAGAATACAGTCTCCAGGAGGTCACAATGATGAAATTTTCAGGATATTTTTCATATAATGTTCAAGCCGTTTGTAGACCTGCTCATGTTATTCAAGACATTGTTTCTCGTTGGCCAGGATCTGCTCATGATTCTACAATATTCAATAACTCCAGATTGTGAGTAAGGTTTGAAAATGATACCTTTGGTAATGCTCTACTTGTTGGTGATAGTGGCTATGGTGTAAGAAACTGCTTAAATTCTCCTCTGATAAATCCTGTGCTCCCAGCAGAACTAAGAGCCAGATAAAGACAAGGAGTCTTATAGAAAGGTGTTTTGGTGTTTTAAAACGACGGTTTCCTGTCTTGGCAATAGGTATTCGCCTTAATGTCAATGAAGTACAGGAAATTGTAGTTGCTTGCACTAGGTATATTGTACAATATAGCCTGCCAAAGGAGGGGATCCAAATCTTCCAGTTGATTCAGCGATAGAAATGGCAATTAAGGAGACAAATACTATGAATTTCCAAGTAGTGCAGACATACCTAGGTTTAACAACAACAATGCAACTAGGTACAATTTAATACATCAATATTTTCAACGATTATATAACTCATGTTCTAATGAACCAATACAATCCTTGAATTTCCCTTAGTTACGACGTATTGATAAGTGAATATACCCCTTGACGACGTGATATAATCGTTTTGGTGTTTCGACTCGACGTATTTCGCGAAACACCACTCGAGCTGCGCTCCCGTGATGTTTCGCCAAATACGTGTCGTGACTCGGTGAATAATCGAATATTGTCTATGCTCTTGTGATATTATAATTGATTATAGACTTCTTATAATTATTATGTAATATTATTGTATCAATATATTTATTTTTGAAATGTTTCATTGTATCAATATCTTCAAACCAATGTTTTTATAGTTTTGAGAGACACAATTACTGGTAATAAAAATAAGATCATTTTTTTAATCACGTCAAAGTACAACATGAACTTAGGTGTCAGTTCTACCAACACCACAAAAATGTCAGTTAAGTGAGTTAACCAATTGCGATACAACCCCCCCTTAGAAGTAAATAAGTGTTTTTATTATTATTTTTTTCTCTTAACGTTTTGTTGGAACATAATATCGTAAGAGTAAACATATTAAGTACCCTTCGTTCACAAAATAACTGGAGTTATCTCATAATTTTCGCGGTCTCGACACAGAATTAACCAAAATGATTTTTTGACATACAAATTAACTTTCAGGTTAACACCTTGCCTGGAGCTTGTTTGTTTTTCCGCATATTTTTGCTAACCTCATCACAAAAGCATCTCCGTATACACTTCAAAGGTTTCAAAAGGGTTTTTACTTTGCGAAATGCATTAAAAATATAGAGAAAGAATTTAAAAGTGTGTTTATTAAAATCTAACGTCGTTTATAAAAATGGATACTTAATATAGTTTTTTTTTAATAATAAATGTCTGTCATTAATTGCTTTTACAACAGCTTTTATGTAGAAACGAGTAACTAAGACAAAATTTTGAGCACGAGCAATTTTGTTAGAATAATAAAAATAAAAATGGAATAATAACATGTATTTCCCTTTATCAATTTCTGTGCTTTTTGCGTAATCCGGAATTTAAAGAATCCAATTTTTCCCTCTAAATTCAAAGTAAACCGCTTTATAAAATCTTTTGTACAAAATTAGTCATCGATAAGGTTTATTCACGGTATTAAAAAGCTTCGATTTCAGTAAAAGATTTCTCCGGTTGAAATCCTTCCACGACGGTGATTGAGCTCGAGAGCTTTAAATAAAAGCTTTGAGTTAAAACTCTCGTTTTAACGGTAATCCTCTTTGATCAAAAGATAAGAGAACGTGATTAAACGGTAATACTTTCTATCTAGAGGTTCTGAGCAGCTACGTTGATTAGACAGTGTTTATTTGGTTGCATAAAATTTATTATTACAACAAACACTGTGATATAGAGATATGTTTTTGTGTTTGTACAAATTATTGGGGAATGTCAGAGGGTGTCTTAATAAAAAATACTGAGAGGAGATTGTTTGTAAAAACCAATAATATTGTTACGTCGGACCTGTACTGAGGATAAGAAGAAAAAGAAGAAGGCATACATCTAGAATCATATAGAACTGTCATCGAAAAGTCTAGAAATTTCATCGAAAAGTCGAGTACTGTCTGGAACAGGTGAAAAGTATAAAAGGCAGGACAATTGACATTAGTTGGTTAGTTTTGAAGTATCAGGCAATCCAGATCACGTGACTTAATATGGCCGTCCAGGATTTTTTTTATGTAAATCAAATGAATGAAAATTATTATTAAAGTTATGTGATTTGAGAGATGTTAATACATATAATAATCGACCATTTGAGTTACCCATGTGATATTAACGTTGGAATTATTTTATTTTATGTTTTAATTTCATTGTTTAAGTTTTTAGATCACTTTGTTAATAAAATTATAACAATTTTTCTTGACAATAAAGCATATTCATCTCTCTAGACACAAAGACAGTCTCTAAAGCCAAACAAAATCACATTTCTCCAAAATAAACGCTCTTGTATATACCAAAAGTCCCAAACAATATTTTTGTTTGCCCTGGGACGCCATATTGAATTTTATTTGACAGATCCCTGGATTGCCTAATTACAAATTGGAATTCTGTGTTCTGATAGTGAGACGTAGTTTGTATTGAATTGTGAAAGTTAAAGTTGTAGAAATAAAGAAAGTTTGAGATAGTAAAAATGAGTAACAATTCCCAGTTTCAGAAACCTGTTTCTAAGGAAAGTGGGCATTCTGGAACGATGAGGTTCAAAACAAACAGATATTGCGCTTTGGTGGTCGGAATTTGAAACTCCAAATTAGGCGGGATCTATGCCTACCATGCTTCTTAGTTGAGTTGATGTTGTGGTACGGGTTATTTACTCATTGTTATTGTGTTGTGCATATTCAATGGAATGCAATGGGAATTGGTATGAAGGAATTAACAAACAAACAAACAAACTAGCTTCTTGAAATGAGAAGTGATAACAATTAACGACAATCAACCACACCATATCCAGCTAACTTGGTATGGGTTGGGAGCATGCAGTCAGGAAGGAACGTTGGTGTGGTACACTTAGAGATCTAAAACTGATAGAGGAACAGGAGCTGGAGTCCACGGTGCTAGACCCAAGTGCAATGTCAACGCATCATTGGGGAATCATCGATAGGGGGAATAGAAGCCAAAAGATCCTCATACTCTCAGCTAGTCAGGCGGCACTGAAATCTTCAGCATGTTCCCAGATCACATCTATGGGACTGCCTTCAAAAACTCTTAACCCTGGCAAACCACTATAGGGTCCTGGGGCACAAGGGTAATGTAGGCAATAAAATGGAAGACACCATAGCAAAGCTAGGGTCTGAAACTGCATTCACTGGTCCTGAATCAGCATTTGGAATATCAAAAACTGTAGCACGTGGCTGTACATCTCGGTGGATTCAGAGGAAACATCAGACGTACTGGAGCCAAAGGAGGAACGCAGCAAACTCCTGGTAAAAAAGCCTCTAAGACGCTGACTTATAAAATATTAAACCTCAGCAGGAGGCAGATAAAAAAAAGTGACAGGATTACTCTCCTGTCGCTGTACACTAAGGAGACCTATGCATACAGTTGGCATATATAGGGATGAACCTAAAAGATTCAAGTGAAGAATGTGAAATTTCTTTTATAACTTCAATGTTGATCGAAGAAGAAAACTACCTAGTTCGATAGTGGATTGGGGTTATTCTTGTGATTCAAACGACATGAAGAAGATAGTACAATTATACTTGGATAGAAGTGGAAAACAATTTCCAGAATAAGGAGGAGCTGTATTGATACATATACCGACCACTTATCAGAAAGTCTAAAAGATGTTTCACCTAACCACCCCAAAGTAATCTGAAATGATTTTTATTTGAATCAGTTCGGCAAATAAGCGGCGGTAGGGTATCGGGATCAGATATTTCAGTTTTTTTATTATCATTTTATGGCCACTATTTGGGTAATTCTGGACCATTTGAATGGAATTATCGCTGGTAGCAGCCAGTGCTTCAAAATAGTTTCCTTTGATTCCCACGTGTGACGGTACCCACTTAAATCTAACATATTTTCTCTTGAGCTACATATATTGAATATCTTCTTTATTTTCTGTAAGACGGCATGGAGAGGATATAAAGTAGAGGGACTTAGTGAGTCTGTATGTAAGTGGCACATTTTTAAAGCTTCTAATATCGCTATGCATATTCATTTCACTAAACCCTTGTTGCTGATACCAAAAAAGGGCTCCCAAAAGGGTACTTCAGCTCCTCTATTTGCAGCTCATCATCAGCTATTGCATTACTTTTTATTCCAGTATGTTCTAGAACCCACAGTAAGGTGATTATGCTGTTCTTCCGTGAGTTCATTCATTTTAGAACTCAGTGCTTCATTCGCTTTTTTTATCAATGTAGTTGTTTGAATATGTTTTTAAATTAAGTAGCTTTCAAAACAGAAACATTTAAAAAGAAGTAGATGTAGAACAATGGAAAATGTAGTAGTAATTTTAGTGGAGAGTCTAGAGGATACCTAGTTAAATTATATTCTAAACATAACTAGGTACATTTGTCATGTGAATTGCTTCTTTAATTAACAAATGTATGAAAATAAAACCGTTGAAATTTCCAAAAGACCCAGCCTAGTACAATTTATCCTTTTGAAACAGACAAAGGACGCGACCAAGTAATTTCCAACAAAAATGGGTAGTATTTTGCATAAAACCGCCATAATTCCACAGAATTTCCTGAAATTTTCAGGCCGGGTGTGCTGAAAGTCAAGACCAATTAACTGAAATATTCCTTTATGCTAATCGGTTGAAACATAATAGCCTTAAAACTTTATATTCTGCAGTATAATGAAAAGTCCTTAACATTTTACTCTTCCAAAAATATTTATTCTAGTCCGCAAATTTGTGGCAAGCAAAAATAATGTTTGTTCTCGCTTCTCTTTTCTCCTGCAGAGGGAGTAGCGAGCATTTTTTTCGGACTTTTCGGCCAATGAAAAGTTTTCCGACACGCCCAGTTTATAGCCGGTGCGTTTTACCTCTGTCTCTTTCGCCGTATTTTTTAAATGTTTCGCTTTGGACACTGTTAAAAAATACCCGAGCTATTTAATGTTGGGTACGGTGGATAAACTGGAAAGTTGCTGGAGAAAAATTGCTGCTCGTTAAAGTGAGCAGGGTAAAGCCAAGAAGAACTATGACCTGCGGTTTCCCTGAAAACTGAAAAATGGGAATTTTTTAAATTCACGTATAAGGAAAATCGTGGTGTATTTTAGATAGAAATATCCAAAAATTGTCTGGAAACTGTAAAAAAAGATGAAGTATATACCGGGTGATTCAATAAATGTAACGAGGTACCATATCCTCTAGAGTTTAGGGAAAATCAGCTCTAAATAAATGATTAAAATAATATAATTGGACTTTTTACAAAATATTTCCCAGTTTAGGTTGGTAAAAAATATCAACTTTATGTATGTATGTTTATTAGGGTCAGATACTAGTATCCCCTTTAGGCCTATTTCCTGGAGGAATTTAAGGATGTCTGCAGGCTTTAGTTTAGGTAAGTGTCCCTCTTTTATCCAGTAGTATCCTCGGATTCTGAATTGCTGTGCAATTCGCAAGCATGTGGATGGAGGTTTCTTCTTCCATGCCACAGAATCTACATTCGTCTTCCTCCACTATTTAGAGCTGTTTCAGGTGCCCATTCAGGCGACAATGTCCCGTTGGGTTCCCTGTTAAGACTCTTGGTGCATTTTTACTTTGAATTATGCATTCATTGGATCTCAACAGGTTGTAGTCACCCAGAAGAATATTTGATTGCCTAAGCCCTAGTAGATCTTTCCAATGGTCAGATCTTCTCTTTTTTTCGACTTTGCCTATTTCTTCCAATATTACATTGGAACTGATACCTTCTATTCCATTGAGTCCTAGAATCCACAGTAAGGTGACTATATTGCTCTCGAAAACTTCATTGAGTTTGCCTAGGCAATCCCACACCATTTTAAAACTGATTACACAAGAGCTCAGTGCTTTAATGGCTGCTTGACTATCCGGGACACACTTTCTTATAGCGAGAATTTCCGCTTGAAAGAAGGTTTTTCCCAAGCTTTCAGGAAATTTGGTTCCTGGCCCGTACACTCGTATCCCAGTTCCTTCTTTCCTTTTGAGCCCTCTGTGTACCATTGAATGGCATTATTTCCTAGTCTGGTAATGGTATTTGGATCCCATTCCTTCTTGTTGCATACTTCCGTAACGAATTTATTTGAAAAGTTATACTTTTCCATAATACCAACTTGTGGCATGTCCCAGGTCTTCTGATTTCTAAGAAGTGAGGAGGTGTTTTTTTAATGATTCCCTCTCTACTTAGTCTGTATCTTGTTCATTCTGCAACACTTTCCACCACCATATGTAGCGGTGTGAGGTTGAGAATCACTTCCATGGCTGCCATTGGGCATGTTCTCATTGCTCCTGTAATGCATATACAGGCTAGTCTTTGAATTTTGGAGAGGTTTTCTCTCGTCGTCAATAGGCTAGTTCTACTACTCCACGCAAAGGCTCCATGAGTGATAATTGGTCTCCTCACTATGGAAGTGTGCTTCCTTCTCAGGAATTTTGGGTTATTTCCTGCCAGATTCCTGCACACCATTAGAGCTATTTTTGCCCCTTTTCGTGTTTGTTCCACAGGAGTTTACTGTCTAGAGTCAAACCTAGATACTTGACTTTTTGTCTCCATTCAACCTCGCTCCCATCAAGTTTAATAATTTTGTGGTTTAGTTTTCTTTTCTTTGTGAAGGCTATTAAGATGGTTTTGGTGGACTCACTAGCTTACTAGCTTACAAAAAGACAATAAGACCTGTCAAAACTGCGAACTGATATCTCTTGTCATTGTTGATGATTGTTGGCTCACCCAGTAAATTGTGTGCTAATACTACTCATTGGCTTGGAAAGAGAAATTATGTTGCTAAAATTGTTTTGCAAATAAAATAACAAATAAAAACGTATCACAAAAATATTTATTAACATTACATTATGAAATAAAACTAAGGGAGCTGCTCATAACAGAAATTTACAAAGTGCACCTATTACCTAATTATTTGAAATCCTCAAAATGCTTGTCATCATTTGCTATGCATAAATCCAGTCTTTCTGTAGTTGGAAGTGTTTTAAAAACGACATCTCTGATTCTTTCCCATAAGTGAAAATCTAAAACCGTAAGGTCTGGTGACCTTCCTGGCCACACATGAGGATAGGAAAGATAGGATTCGGGAAGCAGTTCGAATTATTTTCCTTTCTGAAGTTGAGACTAGTGTTAATTCCACTATAAAAAGGTCCGGTTCATATAATTTTGGAAAAAATAAAAAAAGGGGCAGACCAAAGAAAGGATAGGGTAGTAGCTGGATTACTGTATAAAAGGGGAAGAAGCTGGAAAGAAGCGAAGGACTTAGCTCAAAATAGGAAAGAATGGAAAAAATTCGTCAAGGAAGAGTAACCTACATCACTAAGAGGTAGGAGGGCTTTAAGATTATATATATTATTATGTTTTTTTTTTAATTATTATTTAATTTTTTTATTTTATTTTATTGTTTTAACTTACCATTTTTTAAGCTAGCTCACCTATAACTCGGGAACATGAAACTCTGACTCTCTTTGGGTTCCGGCGTCGATGAATTATTTTGTTTTATATAAATGTTAAGAATTTGAATCAATTATATTTGTTATGGGTCCAATAATTTTATTAGTTTTAATAAATTCGTTTTTTTATATTAAATGTTATCAGAAAAGAATTTTTGTTACGCTCATGGAAAGCATTCCTTACTATCTTTAACCTGACCACGTGTTTTAAAATTTTAATATCTATGATCTGTGTTGTGAGTTGCAAACAGTTTAGTTTGAAGTGATTTAATGGTCTGTCTGAACCAAATTGAAGTTTCACTATTTAGACAAAATAAAATGCAATGGATCTCAATTAAACAATTTAATAATAATACTATGAGAGCATTTATACGAAAAACTGCATGAATATCAATTCCACTTTATCTAATAACGCAACAAAGAAAAACAATGAGAACACAGAAACAAACTTAACCTGAAATAAAATGGTTCTTTCGATATCGAGGTAAGTTAATTTTTTTATAGATGTACATCTGATTAAATTCTGATTCTGTTACTTTTATTGGTACCAATAAATATCACTAACCTTCCACTACATTCGGAGTACTGACTCGATGAATCTTTTTCAATTTACAGGAATGCAATGTAGACTGGAATATTGAGAATTCAAATTCTCCTGGAACACAGGACCAACTCCACGTCGTCTTACAGGTATGTGCCTTTTTCACTTTTTAAAATTTTGACTTTCACTTTCTTTCTTGACCTTTTAATGCACTAACCTCAGTGTTTTTTTACTTTCTAACTCTTTTTCTTTAATTTTTTTCAATTCTCCAAAAACTTTTTCTGTCCCTTTTCAAAATCCGGCCTCTCTGCGTTTCGGATTCTGCAGAAGGATGTTTTTTTCAACAAAAATTATAAATACCGGACCTTCGCAATAAATCCCAATTTTTCTATAAAAATTGCCTGGACTAACGCTTTAGACAAAATTTACTGGATATTCATGGAAATTTTACTGAAAATGAAAAAATTATAAGCATTTAAATTTTCAATTGAAAAAAAATTGGTTTACTAATAACTTTGTTTACTTAAAAAATATAAAACTATCCAATCTTTTTTTTCCAATTATATAAAAAACGTTGATGATGCAATTGTTGTAGCCAAAGAGTTTATTCGAAAGGAATTCAAAACTGCAGTTGACGATGATTTGAAGAGATACGAAGAGTACGCCTACAGGATCGCATTAATGGAAGATAAATAGCATAGACGGAATATAACATTCTCAAATAACGATATGACTTCGAAAGAGAAGATACGGATGGTGAACGAGCTACATAAACCTGCTCGAAAAAAATATCCTCGAAGACGTACTATAATGAAGGGCATAGACGATCTTTGGCATATGGACCTCGCAGAAATGAGTAATTTTGCATCACAAAATCGGAATCATAAAATGATACTAGTCGTTATTGATTGTTTTTCAAAGTTTCTGTGGACACGCCCACTAAAGAGGAAGACTGGTGAAGAGATTACTCTAGTATTCTCGGACATTCTCGCTCATACTAGACGAACGCCGAAAAATCTGCAATCTGATCAGGGAAAGGAGTTTTACAACAGCAAATTTCAATGTTTAATAAAAAAACACTGTATAAATCACTATAGTGTATTTAGTACAATGAAGGCTTCCATGGCCGAGCGTGTTATAAAAACTTTGAAATCCAAACACTACAAGTATTTCAGTTTAAATGGATCGATATTCAACCTAAAAGTACTCAAGAATATAATAATACAAAGCATTCCAAAACCAAATATAGACCTTCTGACAGGTACATGCATCGTCTTCGTTGACAACCATTTCATATTCATCCATTGCAAAACCTATTTTAATAATTCAATCCGTTGAATTACAAAACTAATCAGTCTGATTTTCATTATGCCTATAATAATAGTTATTAGTTTCAATCAATGAATGGTGCTAACTATTTAAGTGAACAAATTTGTTTACAATTAAAATTATGTTTATCATTATTTGTTGATTAGTAGGATTGCGTTAAATAAAAATATTAATTTACATTTTCTTCACAAATTACCTCCACGAATCTACTGATAATTTCAAATAATTTCCTAGATATAAGATGATTATGTCTATAATTATTTTTTAAACTGCTTCCGCAGGTAGTACTTGAAATCAACTTATAGCCATAATATTGAACCATGGGCGTATGCAAAAAAGGACAGGGGGGCATTTGTTAAAAATTCAAATTTATTCCTAACTATATTTTACTATTTATGATCAAAAATACAAAAGTTTCACAAAAAAAGAAACACATAGAAGAAGAGGTTTTGAGCAGATTTGCTAAAGATTCCAGACGTTTCGTTTTGCTATAATACCTAGTTTAAGATAAAAAATAATATGTAAAAATATTTGTTATCTCGTTTTTGTTTTTTTTTGTTTATTTCTAAAAACACCTATTTTATTTCTAACTTTTACATTTACATTTTCGAAAATATAAGAATGCGCAAACATTCGCATGAAAATTTTCTTATACAAACTATTGAAATTTTTCTTGAAACCTTTCGTTTTGTATCATTCGAATATAATTCTACTTCAAAATGGAGTCGAATGATTGGCCGTGAATTCTAGTAGCATTTGCAGTGCTAAAATTACTATTGGCATCGAAAAGTATTGATCAGACATCTTTTCAATGTGATTATTTTGATAATGAAATTGCAGGTTGTGCATTTAATATTTCAGCCTCTTCTAGTTCTAGACCTGCCAGCGCGGCTTAATAGGCAAGTTCATCTAAATTTGATTTAATCACGATTTAATACATTCCAAACAGAAATCTAACGACAAATTTGTTGAATGTACTGAAAAATTTCCTTCGAAATGGTTTTTACAAATTTTAATACCACTCGTAAGCATTTCGTTCGGAAATATGCGTATGCGTAATCATTCATTCGCTCACACGACAATACAGTTTTATCCAATTATGAGAAAATGAGCAATTTTTGAGAAGGGTTTAAATTATAGAAACCAATTTTTCTTCTAAAAATCAGTCTAAAATTGATAGATTCGTGATTTTATTTCGTACAATATTTTTTGGTAACTTTTATCATCCCTTTTCTTCCCTTCTTTTTTCAAATAAAACTTTCATTTCATAATATTTAAATAGTATTTTGGTTATATTGGACAAAACTGACGTAACAAATATCGATTTGATTAGCAACAGGTGATTTATACACACCCTAACAAAGATTTTTTCATTCAAAAAAATTGTATATAAAAACGCATAAATTACAATCCAAATTATTTGTTTATATATTCAATATAAAATATTGGGATTGAAAACATTGTGAAATCAATGAAAAACTTTCATTTTCTACACATTTAGAATTGATAATGTGCATGAAATGCACTTTTTATCAGTTTATATAAGCGACATCGATCGATGGAATAATGTTTGAATGAATCTACTTTTTTTATTTTTTTATTTTATTCTGCGACACACTTTCACTCCCGAAAATTTAATTAAAAATAAAAAATAAAAAAAAAGCGTTTTATTTATGTACGTTTGTCCGCTGTGACGCGATAAATGTAGGTTGTTTTTATTATAAATTCAGATATGTTTTTGTTCTGGCAGTGGTTTTTTTTATATCGATTTATTGTGGAGCTTTTTATCCAGCCTCGACTTTTATGCCGTCGGACGCGTGTGTTTTCATTTTTCCGACGGTTTTCATTATTTTATTAGGCATGTGATCAGCATTCTATGCACATGCCAACATTCTCTAAAGCTATTTGTCATTTTTATCTTTCCGGTAAGTTCACATTATGAATTTTGGATAGTGGTTGCATATTTTTGTCTCTTCGTTTTTTAATATCGATTCTAACTACGACAACAAAACCGTCACTTCGAAACACAAAAAAATGATTTCTTAACTGCAAACTTGATGATCAGGAGCATCGACAAATTGTTTTAAAACGTATCTAAAATAACCAAAAATTTTCGTATACAGGAAAATTCGTAAATATATTAACAGTAACTGCTGATGGCTGGAACCTTGATAAACTGGGTTCCTTTTGAAATTATTGATATTATCATGATAGTTTCGGGTTTTTCGGTTACTTTTAAAAACTATACCTGCATCTTCAACAAAACCATCTTCCCCTCCTGCATGCACGATTATATATCTTGAGCCCTCGTCAGTTTTCTTGTACTGATTTAATACAGTATTCATATCTTGCCATGTTTATCTCATCTGATCTTTACTAAAAACCCACGTATCTTCCAAAATCTTTGGTTGGTACATTTTTCTTCGGAATATTTCCTAAGAAACTAAAACCTCTTGGAAAGTTCCATTAAAAATGTTGTATTATTGTTTGCTTTGAACCCCTTTTTTTGTTTATCCAGTTAATAATGGTTCTTTTCCTAGTATTTATTTCAGTAACTTTCTCAGATATATTTTGAATGCGGCTTCATTTTTTTTGCTCTTCATACAGTTTTTGCTAATATTCCCAACGCTTCTGCAGATAGTTCAGTCGCTGACTTATTTTGATTGCTACAACTAAGTTCTTTTCTATATATTCTGTTTCAAAAATTTGTCTTTTATCATTTAAAATCAATTTGTACATTGAAAATGGAAAAAAAATGCCGACTTTAATAAAAGATCCGCTAATAAAGTATCCTTTAAGGCGATACCAAAAGTGCACTATTGCAGAGCGCTTCAAGTGAAATCGAAAGTAACCAGAGAACTGAATAAATTATATGTCCTGTAAAAGTGACAGATCTCGAACCTAGAAGTTTAAAGGATTTGTTTTCATTCACAGTTTTGTATTTATGGCATAAAACATTCAGTTTATAGTGACAGATCCGTCAAAATAAAGGATCTCAAAAAGTTCCTTGCCTTTATATAACTAAAGTACAGGAATCCTGTATTCTAGATTGGGAATATCCTTAAAGTTGGACTCACTGAGCCTGCGTATATGTCAAAATAAAAGAGAGTTTATTAAGGGAACGACAAAACGATCGTTGCAATAACTCTCTAATCTGAACGCTCTACTTCGAAATATATAATTGGAGCATATTTAACAGCATTACTTCTTGGTTCCATGATTTAATTTTTGAATTTTCTATTAATGTAACTTTTTTTTTCGGGTCGACATGGGAAACTCATGTTCGAATGTGTTGGACTCATCCCCAAGGGGATGCCTACCAACCAAACCTACCTCAAACTCGTCGTTACCCCCGCCTCGGAATCACTACCCTAGCATAATACTTCGAGACGACCGGCGGTCCTCGCACACTCTCCGATCACACCGTCGTCTTCTCCCTACTATCACTCCTACCTCTCATGCCACATCGATTCCTTCTCTGCCCCTAACCATGCTCTTTACTACGCCACTCACCTCCATTCATTCCTCCTCCCCCTCAACATTATCTCCACCATATTCTCCTAGTACACCGCCACCCCTAGTTTCCTCTCCAACTTCTTCAGCACTTACTCGTTCCTCCAGCATCTAAACACATGCCCCACATCATCCTCCACTTCACACCTCTCGCACACTCCAGTCTCTATTTTCCCAATCTTGTGGAGGTACCCCACTCTCGACCCATGTCCAGTGAACACCTGTATCAAGAAGCAGTTCACCTCCCCGAATTTCCGGCCCATCCAATCTCTCCTATTCCCAATCGCTCCTTCTAGCTCGCTCTTATACTGCTGCCAGTCCACCCACTGTCCTGTACCTCTGCACCACCCTCAGCAGTATCCCTCTCTGCACCCGCAGGAGTGGCCTAACCGCTCTTTCACCCCACACCTCCGCACCGTTCAGCATACTCTGCTCTTCCGTCCTATCAATTACCCTCCTCTTCAACTCTCCCGGCCCTTTCACATTACACATCAATCTTCCCAGCCATGCTGCCCTCACTTTCTCCTTCTCTGCCGCTTTTAACATATGAGTTTTGAAGGATAATTGGCTATCCAACCACACTTCTAGGTATTTCACAGACTCCTCCATTCAAATCTTCTTTCCTTCACCATCATCCCCACTTCCCTCGTCTTGCTCCGTCCTTTCACTAGCAACCCCTCCGTCTTATCTTTTGCCACTTCCAGTCCGCACCGCTCTCTCTTCTTCACAATCTTCCTACACATTCTCTCCGCCTTTCTTTCTATCCCTGCCTCTCCCTTTGCCGTACATACCAGACACACATCGTCCGCATACACCGTAATCTCACATCCCTTTTCACATACTATCCCACAAACCTCATCAAACACACACTTCAAGAGCGTTGGTTCAAGAACCGAACCCTGGGGCACTCCAGCCTCCGTCTCATACCTCCTCCCTCTAGAGTCTAGTATCACACGCCCCGTCAGGTAGTCCTCCACCAGGTTAACCAACCCCTGCCCCACTCCAAGCCTCAGCACTGCCCGTTTGCTGACACTGTTGAACGCGTTCCCGACGTCAAAGAACAGTAGGGCCAATTTCTTGATCCTCCAGCTGCCCTTCCGTGCTGGTTTACCATAAAACCTACATTCCTACCAACTTCCTCCTCAATCCTATCCTTCATTATCCCCTCCATCAATTTACCCATACCACACAGTAGGCTGATAGGCTTGTATTCCCACGTCCGCTTCTCCTCTCTAACCACCTTCCATCCTTCCGGGAACACTTCGTCCCTCAGCACCCTGTTGAATAGTTCCCAGAAGTACTCCACATTGTTATCCAACAGCCTCTTCATCATATCACCTCTCAGGCCATCTATCCCTGGGGCTTCCCTTACTTTTATGTTTCTCCCGTCCTCCTCTACTTCCTATTTCTCTACCGGCGTTATCCCCTTCATTTTCCTACCCCCCTAGTATCCTGGATTTCTCGAATTCTGCTCCTTGTTCCCTTGTGAACAATTTCCCTATAATCTCCTCCTCCCAATCTTCCTCTAGCACCTCATTCCAAGTTCCACCCATCCTCTTCACCGCTGTCTCATACGCCTTTCCCCATGGATTGTTTTCCAATTCCCCCAGTAACTCTTCCCCTTTTTTTCCCTCTCCTACCTACGATCCAGTTCCTTCTTCTTCTCTTTGTATCCCCCTCTTCCCTATATCCTTCCTCTTCCCCTCGGCATCCGTCTTCGTTTTTTCTTACACTCCCTCCACAGCTCCTCTATTTCCTCATTCCACCAGTAATTAGCCCTCAGCTAAAGCCTATTGCCCCTCTTTCCCTCTCTTTTACAGCCCTGTATCACATCATACAATTCATCTACATCATTTCCAAGTCCCCTTTCTATCTCCTCTCTTACTTTCTTCCTCATACTCTCTGCCTCGGCCTTCGTCCACTTCCATCCCCACTCTTCCAATAATTCCTTTCTCCCTTTCCTTATATCCATCTCCACATACCTATGTAAGCTCAAGCTTTCCTCATCCTCCAGCATCCTCCACTATTAATTTAACTGACTTACATAAGTTCACCTCTTGTTTTTCTAATTATTAGTACTATCTATATCATTGTTATGTGCAAGCTGCTATTCCAATTTAGTATTTTTTCACATTTTTTTTGCTTCACAAATTACTTGGACATCTCCTTCTCGAGAAAGTTCCGGATTCACCACTCTTAGTGCAGTCTTACTCTGGTTCATCATATCTCTGGTCAGTCATATTTGAACAAGTAGCTACGATTTTCTCAACAGTACTGTTTGGAGTTTTATGCACTAGCGCATCATACACAAAAAATGTAATATAAGAATAACGAGTTTTGGTCCATCTTTTTCGTGACGTGATTTACGTCACAAAGTATACATTGAACAACACATCAATGTTCAATATCAATTTCACAACGTAACAGACTTTGAACTTAAATTCAAGTATTGTTAATATTCAGTATACAATGTAAAACTACCTGCGGAACCAGTTTAGAAAGTCTTTATAGACATAATTATCTATTCTCCAGAAAAACAGTTACTTCTTCTTCTTGTGATTGTTGGCCTCTTGCTTCGAAAATAATTGTTATACAGAGTGAGTTTTAAGTATGGAACGCCTTAATTATCTCGGAAACGGATCGCATGATTTTTATATATTTTGGCGTGCAAGGATCTTGGGATATATGGCCGATATTATGGTGGTATTTACATTGTTGTCAGATCTTTTCTTTTTCCGAAATCTATCAAAATCGTGCGATCCGCTTCTGAGATAATTGAAGCGTTCCATACTTAAAACTCATACATATTTTCATTCCAAATTGTCAACTCAATCTTGGCATCGACTCTAACCAAAAACTATCGATCTTTGTTAATTTGATAGCTTTTTTTAAAATTTCTCCCCCCTGTGAAAAAAAATTGCAACAAAATAATTTATGTTTTAAGTTCAAAATATTATTCTGATTACGTCTAGTATAAGCTTATAGTAGAATTTCGTTAAAATTATGCTAACCAAAGTTCCAGGCGGCGTTCATATCTAGTTATACAATTTTAGCAAAAACCATTAAACTTTTCATCATCAGCCAACCGCATTATACAACCAGATAGACATCTCAAAGGAGCTATACCTTAGGTACACAACGTAAGCAAAGTTTTTAATGAATTTTCGCGATAGGACGTGCTTAGTTGGAGTTTACTGGCAACTCCCGAACCCTGAGGTCATCCATCAAGGCCCCCTCCGAAAACCTCACACTCTCAAAGACCGTCCAGGGTTGTTGCCACCCCCAAGCAAGGGGAGAAACAGCCTCCCACCCTCCCACTTCTCATCCTTCTGCCGTGTTTCAGGAGATGGAGATACAGGGGGAGCAGCGAATGTGAGACAAGCGGAATACATTAAAAAGTTCTCTGGCAAGTATGGAGCAGTGATTAATAATGTATGGAGGATACCTATTCATTATATTGAAATAGGGTCAATAATTTATTGTTGTTTTATGCGACGAAGATCATTTTACAAGTATGGAAGGATCGAGAAAAAAATTCAATAGAGTTAATATATTAAAATGCCATTTTTTAATTTACGAGTTTGATTAGTTAATGAAAAGTTGTTAATTTTTAATATTAGTGGCTTAGTTGGAAGCAAATTGGTGAATTTTGGAATTAAGCATTTCATGTTGGGCACCATTTCTTATTTTGAAAAGTATGCTAATAAGGTGTATTTTCAAAATGTTTACTAAAATTTAATTTTTAATCGATATCTCGCACTGAAAAGTTAATATACCTACTTGTGAAATTATTATTTATATTCGTAGGAACGGCACTTCTAGATGTCTATGATAACTTTTTAAACTGGTTCCGCAGGTAGTTTTACATTTTATGCTGAATATTAACAATAGTTGAAATTAAATTAGTTAGATTTTATGCTTCAAGCTTTGTTTGAAGTCAGTTGCGTATTGTCCTGTGCAAATTATATTTTGTGATGGAAACTACGTCAACTTTTGACTCGAGAAAGATAATAATTAATAATAATTGTTTATTCTTAATCAAATCAAAAAATTACAATCAAAATACAGGTTAAAAAGAAACGAATGATAAGAATAGTATACTCGATAAGCGAGTGAACACTTGTTTCTAGTAGAAATATTAAAATTATATTAAAAGAACAAATAAATACATAATATACAGAGTTCGGCAAAAGTCCGGAACCGGACAAGTATTGAAGAATATATAAAATTTTTGAAAAATCTTTTTATACCACAAATTTTACTTCAACTTAAACTATAATTTGAAAATATTTTAAAATATACCAGTTTTGCGTACCGAACTAAACTTTTTTTTTTCAAATGGATCTTTGGCTACCTAATGGCAGATTTAAAAAGATCACGTCTTAAGCCTTCAGAAAATATATGGTTTTGCTATCCTATACCGAGTGGTTAAAAAGATATAGCCACTTCCACAGAAAAATCACTATATCCACTTAGAGACATTTTATGAAATAACCACTCGGTATAGGATAGCAAAACCCTATATTTTCTGAAGGCTTGAGACGTGATCTTTTTAAATCTGTCATTGGATAGCCAAAGATCCGTTTGAAAAAAAAAGTTTTGCGTACGGAACTAAACGTAAATTGAACTTTAAATGAATATAATTACTATTATAAACAAAAAAGAAGAAGAGATACTTGTTAATCATTACAAAGGTGCTCATGATATTGAGTGTTTTCTGAAACGAGATTTTCAATTAAACTTACGAAATTGAATCCGAAAGTAAAAAACTCTTGAGCGCGAAAGCCATTAACAGCGATTCAAACTTCTAATTATTATAATTAATTAAATCGCCAAATAATACGGCATCCTCGAGAGCTGGATTTTGCTGGAGTATTAATTAAAGACTACAATCGAACAATTTATTCGAAAGCTAACGCCGAAGTAGTTAGAAGTTTCCAATTTCGTCGGGATAATGAATTTTTATCCAGAATGAGGCAATTGGTCACTGTCAATGCCCTAAAGATACATTTACATTAACAATGTCTATAGAAGTGAGTTAATAGCCTCGCAGAATTGGTCCGGGGAGAGGGTGGACGCCATCACCGTAGCTCGCCTTCCTCGCCATTTCCTCGCCCGCTAATATTCGAACAATACTCTAGACACTGCCGCTTATTATACTAATTAAACTCAATTTACTTAATTGGTTTCATTTTTGTTGTTTTATTCTGTCTACCTAGTTTTCAACTTCAGCTATAATTTTAATAAATATATATTGACAGATGTCGAAGAATAAAAATATATTATTCTACGCTTCACAACTAGTTTTGAAAAATATTTTTCAAAAACAGTGACCGTTCAACAAAGAAGAAACAACTACTTCCCGGGCTACATGCCCCGACAGATATTGAATTACACTTCTAAGTCAAACGGGGTTGGTAAATCTACAAGATTTAAACCAACCATTCTGGTTTGCAACTTTGAAAAATATTTTTCAAAACTAGTTGTGAAGCGTAGAATAATATATTTTTATTCTTCGACATCTGTTGTTAAAACGCTTTACTAAATACGACAATTTTACAGGAAACTGTATTAATTCAAATATATATTGGTTTATTTTTTTTTAAACCATTACATTTAAGCAAAAATATAGTTTATTAAATCAATACATTTATAAATTACCGATGACAATGCAATACTTCAATAAACTGATTCCAATATTCTGACTAGGGTCATCAGGATTAACATTATTACTCTTATAAATGAAACTAACTGTTTCTAATTAATTCGATTGTTTAATGAAAAAAATATCAAAATTCTAAGATACTTATTGATAATTACTTCAATTTACAGAAAACCAACCAAAATTTATCTTTTGAGTTTTCCAAGATGTCCAGGTATTATCGAAGAGGCTCGAAATGCAACCGAAAATGTATTACCTGCATGAGATTACACTAGGCATAACAATCCAAAATTTCAATATTTTTCTATATTTAATTTTCATTTTGTAAGTTCTTTCTGTACAAAGTTTGAATAAAATACATATTAATAAATTACTGTTTTTCTTTCATTAATAAATGTGGTTGTAGAAAAAATATTGTGTACAACTTGTACGCAAAGCACTTTTCTCACTCGCTAGTGCGGAAACGTGACGCTTTGCGCACTTGTTGTACAAACTACTATGTTATATTCCTCCTGTTATTAGGTTCAGAGCCCGAATCCAATAGTCCCCCGCGGTAGGAATGGAGAACTATCGATAGTCCCGACTATCGATTTTTATCGATAATTTTAGATAGTTTTACAATCGGTAAGATCATTGTACGATTTTTGTCAAAATGTTAAAAATATACATAAATATATATTTTAATTACAAAACAACGTATCAACTTTGTCAAAAATTGTCAAAATTTTGAAAAATTGTCAATAATTGTCAAAAACTGTCAAAAATTGTCAATAATTGTCAATAATTGTCAATAATTGTCAATAATTGTCAAAAATGGTCAATAATTGTTAAAATCTTGAAAAATGGTCAATAATTGTCAAAAATGGTCAATAATTGTTAAAATCTTGAAAAATGGTCAATAATTGTCAAAAATGGTCACAAATGGTCAAACATTGTCAAAATTTTGAAAAATGCTTAATAATTGTCAAAAATGGTCGATAATTTTGAAAAATTTTGAAAAACGGTCAATATTTATCAGAAATGGTCAATAATTTTAAAAAATGGTCGAAAATTTTGAAATGTGGTCAATAGTTGTCGAAAACGGTCAAAAATGGTCAATAATTTTCAACAATTGTTAATAAAGGTCAATAAATGTCAAAATTTTTGAAAAATGGTTAATAATTTTGAAAACTGGTAAATAATTGTCAAAAACTGTCAAAAATGGTCAATAATTGTCAAAAATAGTCAATAATTGTCAAAAATGGTCAATAATTGTCAAAAATTGTCAAAATTTTGAAAAATGGTCAAAAATTGTCCGAAATTGAAAAAAAATGGCGGATTTTTAGTACTTTTATTAGCAATTTTCTCTTCCAAAAGTGAATTTTTTTTTCTTTTAAAATGTTCTATAAGCAATGGGAGACTTTCTAATAAGAAAAAAATGCGTTACAAAATTCCGAGGGTCGCGAACATTACCGAACCCGTCTTAGATTCTGACAGTTTATAATAATGATTCTACTCACACGCAATACTCTCTCTTTCTCTCTTTCTCTTTCTTTTCTCTCGGTCTCCCATCCCTCTCTCTCTCATCTTTCTTTCTCTCTCCCCCATTTCTCTCTCTTTCTCATATCTTTCCCATCCCCCTCTCTCAACCCATCCCTCTCTCTTTCTCTCTCCCCCATTTCTCTCTCTTTTTCTCCCTCTCTCTCTCCCATCTCTCTCTTTCCTATCTCTCTTTCTCTCTCTCTCTCTACCATCTCTCTCCCTCTCCCTCTCCCTCTCCCATCTCTCTCTCTCTCTCATCTTTCTCTCTCTGTCCCATCTTTCTCCCATCCTTTTCTCTCCCATCCCTCTCTCTCTCTCATCTTTCTTTCTCTCTCTCTTTCTCACTCTCTTCCTCCCATCTCCCTCTCTCTCTGTCCCATTTTTTGTTAGAATTTTTACTCCATATCGGCTTTCAAAATATATTTATATTCTTCACCTAAACATCTCAACTATCGATATAACCGAAAACTATCGATTTTTTTCGATAGTCAAAAATATCGATAGTTATCGATAAACCATCGATATTTCTCCATTCATACCCCACGGGTAGCATAAAGCACCTTCTAAGAATTTGTTAATAAAGTGTCGAGGAACAAGTTAATAATAAAATACATAAAATTTGTGGCTACACTACGATTCCAGAACTCCATAATTTCTCATCCTCTTTTATTGAATGCTGTATATAGGTACAGCTTTTCCAATTTTTACTTGTGCTTATATTAACTATATCAGGTTTAGTTCATAATGGTATTGTTTAGTTCAAAATATAAAGTTGCCTTCTTCTGTCATAAACAACCTATCCACTTAAGCCTCATTGTTTAGCAATAAATGGTAACAGTTTCGGATTAAAATGGAATCAGATTGAATAAAATAAAAGATAATTATCTAATTATTAGCAAATGGGATTTGTTGAAATTCTACAACGTAAGCTTGACATTGAAATACTGTAATATAATAAATACAGGGTGTTTTCAAATGACACTTACAATGTTTGCAAGTAGATACCTCTCATAAAATTGGACAAACAATTATTGATATAAGAATTGAGGGGTCCAGCCTATTTACTTTTGGAAATACAGGATGTTAAAGTTATGTAAATGGACAAAATTTTGAACATCTCTTGTAATTTGTTGGCTGCTTAGTGAAAAATTACGTTTGATTAGGATATTGTTTAACTTTGTAATTATCTTATTTTTTATTGTGATTAATTCTTTTGTTAATAAAATCACAAGTTTGGAAAAGTATTTTAAGCAATCTTCTCTCAATGTTTTAGATGCATTGCTGTTTCACAAATTAGTTCCTGTTTCTTATTCTAACCGCATTAGTAGTTTGGTAGTTATTAAAAAAATTCAGAAAAATAGTTATTTGTTTAACTAGGCAGAGAAGTAACAGATTTACTGCCGCGGCTAGCATTTCATTTTCGAGGCGAAGCCGAGGCAATGAAACTAGCCAAGGCAGTAAATCTGTTACTTCTCTGCCGTGTGAAACATAATTTTTTCTCCGATTGTTTGTACAGTGAGTTTACAAAAATCAAATTAAAATGAAAACTTTTTTATGAGGGATATAACTCACAATTTTTAATATTTTTTCTAATCGTATCTTATAGGTAATAATTAAATCGTATTTTTTAATTATTATTGTCGATTATACCTTAAATTGTATACGTAATAATATCTACCGAAAGATATTAAATATTGTTAGGTTACAATATTAAGAGTGCTCTTGTGAGTGCTGCTTCTCCGGTGTTTGTCTGTGGTCGACTGTTGACAGTTGACAGCTGACGGATATTTTCTAGAACATTCCATATTCGATGTTGGAGAGCTCACGTTATGTCTGTTATGTGTTATGTTATAATTAGTTTAGTAATTCTTGATGAAATTATTAATTCTTAATTCACATTAAAGGATACATTTGTTGGTGACCGTTCGACAACCTCTACCCCTAACAACATAATGTTAAATATCGACAATAATAGTGCGCACAGTGAAGTTAGCCTATGTATGTGTGACGTGGAAGTTGCTAAGTAAAGCCTGGGAGATTTCAAAAAAAAGAAGAAAAAATCATTTTTACTGCCTAGGCAGTAAAAGTGTTACTTCTATGATCGATAAATGTCACTAATGTCAATCGGAGAAAATAATTTGCAGACTTTATAAAAACATTAAATATCTTGAAAACTAAAAATTTTTTCATATGTAAATGTCATACGTTTTTCACGTGAAAACCATTGAGGAATACAAAATAAAATGAAAATAGCTTCAAATGCCAGTGGCGTAAAAAATGGGAGGGGAAATGTGACATATTATTCCAAATGTACACCACTGGATCAATAATTGAAACATGTTCTTCCATAAAAATATGCCCTTTTACATTTTTGAAAACAACCTGCCAAATGTCAAATCAATAAACTCGTCTATTTTAAAGTTATCAAATTAAAACATTTAATTTTTCATCCTGTATTTCGAAGAGTAAATAGGCTGGACCCCCCTGATATCATTGTGTCCAATTTTACGAGAGGTATCGACATGCACACGTTGTAAGTGTCATTTGAAAACACCCTGTATAAACAGAAGCCCCTACGACAAATAATTAATTTTATATTCCGACGTGTCATAATGATATTATTATAGATTTAATTTTTAGTGTCAAGTTGACATACTTTATTGAACTGAGTACTATAATGATTTCATAATGAAAAAATATCTAGGTAGGCAAAAATATGAAAAATGTTTTGAAAACAAAAAAAATACCTATTACATTATTATTGCAATCTGTTAAATTAAGGTCGAAATTGTTCCAATATTCTGGTTGATTATTTGTAACTTTTCGTTCGGATACCATGACGTTTAACAAACTTGCATACATGGCTTAAAATCTCTGATAAACTGCATTTTTTGAACATTCTTTCAAAACAAATAACATTTTTTTTATTTAAATAACAAATTACAAAATAATCCAGACACACAGTTTTTAAGTTTACATTTAAAATAAGAATAAAACCATCCTTTGCATTTTTATATAATCCTGTTGGACATTTACCTGATTCAATAAAAGAGAGAATCGTGTCCGCCACAATCGAAATATATCTATCTAGCACAAGGAAAAACTTAGTGAGTAATCCTTTAAAAAACCTCCGGAGCTGTCGGATCCTCTACCTGATCTATGTGATGCGATTTATCGGTAAAATTATTTTTAAATAACTTTGAAACGGTATCGAGCATCAATTTTTAAAAGGTTCGATTCATTTGTAGGCGTTTTGCGAAACAAATCGTAATCCATTGGTCCAGATTCACCTGGATTAAACTGTACTATGGATATAGTCGGAGAGTTCTGATATTAAAGCCAGCCATGGACTCGGCTTAATGGACTTGACGGAGATCAAGTGCCTCTGAATTTATTATAACAACTATTACTAAATGTATGTCATGGGTCCTTGAATAGGAAAATCTAGCGGGAAATTTATTGCGCGTCACTAATATATTTAAGCGTAAAAACGTTTTTATTTCGTTTAAATTGATAGATTCATTAACAATGATTCCAAAGAAAAAAAATTACAATGTGAACTAGTGATGAGCAAAGCAAGACCAAGACTTGGACAATCTTGGTCTTGATCTTGCTGATCCAGTCTTGGTCTTGCTCAAATATGTCCGGTCTTGGTCTTGGTCTTGCGTAGGTATCCAGTCTTGGTCTGGGTCATTCTATCTGTCTTATTTTTTTTAAAGATGGTCATAATTATAAATTTAAAATAATTTACAATTTATTATTAAATAACAAAATACTTTATTTTATTAAAATGTTAAAAAATATCAAACATCATAAAATATGAGAAAGACGATCAATCACAATTATTGGTCTTGCATATTCGGTCTTGGTATTGGTCTTGTTCTTGTTCATTAGGTCTTAGTCTTGGTCTTGGTCTTGCTAGTCTAATAATAATCTTGCTTTTTTGCAAGACCAAGACCAATCTTGCTCATCACTATCACATTTTTTTTAACGACAAAACTATTAGTTGACTTGCTCATACAAACCCAAAATGTCCAGAATTTTGTTTTGACTTGAAGAAAATATTGCAAGGTCAAATAGAATTTTGGCGGGTGTTTCGCCTGCGTGGACTCATTGACGGCAGATCGATAAGACAATGCAAAAAGCGACAGATAAAGGTTCCAATCTCGCTGGTGGCTGGCAACTACTTTAGACAGATATTTCTCGATGGTCCTGTTCATTGGCTTGACACACACATTCTTGGAGAAAAATCATTATCGGGTGTTTCACCTATTCTGTTCTCTGCACAAGAAACCAAAAAGCTAAAAATAATCAACCAGAACACTGGAACAATTTCAAGGCCCATGTATAGATCGCAATAATGTTGTACTTAGTTTAAATCTTATTGTCGTAACCCTTCCACTACCCACACACACACTTGCCTATGCTTTCTAATTTGGCTAGAACCGATTGTTTCTCGAACCGTCAACATACCCGAGAACAATCATCGCGGAGATCCAGAATTAGCATGGAGAGACTGGATATATTCGCAAGGAGCCAAAACAAATAATTGAATAGAGAAGTACTAAAGTTTGAATCAATAAGAACTTTACAATATCTTCAGCGATCCTTACGTGGATGAGTTTTTGCAGAGAGTTCAGGTCTTTCGGTACTAGTCTAGCAGCAACGCGTTTCATGTCCAAAAAATCGCTCAATGGTACAAATTTGATTTGTGATATACATAAACTTTAGCGACTACCACGACGATTGTCAGTGACGATTTCCTTTATTTTATCGATGTTAAGTTCAATTGACGATTTTGATAGCCGGCCAGAACGAGGCAAATCATCCTCATGTGCTTATGATCAAGTCGTTTCACTGTTAGCCACATGTAACATTTTACATTTTACAAGTAAATTTTTCCATCCTTTAAGTTTTTGGTCTCGGGGGCAAGGTTTCGATAGACCTTTTGCAGCGGGTAGCTGACGCTGTTAATAAAGACGGTCGTAAACTTAAGACGTCACCTCGGGAACTAGAGATATGTCATATGATATTATTTCGCTACGTCAAAAAGTTTAAGGCAGGTTTAACATCAACTGTGGGTTACTATTCTAGACAGGTGTTCAACCACGACCAGGAGAAGACACTGGCAGATTATTTGTTAAAATGTGCGTCAATTCACTTTGGCCACTTGTCAGAAGAAGTGATGCAACGGCTACTCAGTTTAGAGAGCACCTCAGGTGTAGATTCTGAGACCAAACTAGTAAAAATTCAGAGAGTAGGCTTACCGGTTCTCGGGTAATCCTACTTGAAATTTATTTTAATTAAGGTACTGAAGGAAGTTAATTATTAATCAAGTTACTGAAATTAATAATTAAAAATTATGAAAGTTAAGAAAGGTAAGTGGGCGCCACCATGAATAATACTAGCTTATTTGTTACTCACATCAGCATTATAGCGACAAATCCTGGAATATTGGAAGGGAAAATAAACTCTATGAACAACGTTATTAAATTTACAGGTTGTATATTGACCTTTTTAATAAAAAGATTAAACAGGAAAAAAAATGACTAGTTTTTTTATTGAGTTGTTCTATGTTGAAGAAGCGATCTCGGTGAAATATATATGTTACTTTCCTGGTGTGGTGTATTCAATCATGGTTCCAGATAGAGTCCTGGTTCCAGATAAAGGTAAAGATATCCTGGATCCGGTCCTGGTTTCAGATGGAGTCCTGGTTAAAGTTCCAGATCGAGGTACAGATAACGTTCTGGTTTCAGATGGAGTCCTTGTCCCAGGTAAAGTTCCAGGTAAAATTCATTCACATGAATGCACTTTTTAAAGATAAGATACGTTTGGCTTTAATAGCACATGTTCACAGGAAAGAAAGAATGAAACCTCTTTGCCACTGTTTAAATACACGAAATCATATGAGAGATAATAGACTTACGTCTCATGTTCATGTCATGTTCAATAGTGAATTCTTAATTCACATTTAATTAATAATTGGTAGAAGAAGAGTTAAGAACGATGTCGAAGTGGGACTAACAAATAGCAGTGGATATTTTCACCACAGACGGAACTCGTTCGGCCCGTATTAAAACGTTGACTTCGACTCTTGTCGACAGTAAATATATTCAGCCTCGAAACATTGAAACATAACTTGCCACCATCTAGAATATGGAACTTGGACGAAACAGGGGTCACCACTGTATTAAAACCAGAAAAGTAGTAGCTTCAAAAATGAAAAATAGTAGCTGCAAAGGGCGTTAAGCAAGTAGGTGCCATAGTATCAGCAGAGCGAGGAACTTTAGTTACCGTCGAACTAGCAGCGAATGCAGTTGGAAACACTATACCATCTATGTTTGTTTTTCCTCGTCTTAAGTATAAAGACCTATTTATTCATGATGGACCCCCAGAAAGTATTTGAGCGGGAAATAGCTCGGGATGGATGATGGTTAAAGAATTCCTCATCTTTATGGACCATTTTATAAAACACACAAAGCCCACTCCCAAGGACCCAGTATTGTTAATGCTGGATAACCATCAATCACATGTTGATATTGCTGTTGTTGAAAAGGCAAAGGCCAATTCGGTTATAATGATGTGTTTCCCCGCACATTGTACCCATAATTTGCAACCACTAGACGTTGGCGTTAATGGACCGTTTAAAACGTATTGTGCCAAAGCTCAAGAAAACTGGTTACGTAATAATCCAGACAAGACAATGTCCATTTATGAGATACTTGGAATTGTAAAACATGCATGGCCTCTAGCAGCGACCCCAAATAACATTATGAACGCATTGAAAAAGGCAGGCATTAACCCTGAAATATTTACAGATGAAGATTTTGCTCCATCTTCCGTTAGAGACCGACCTATGCCCGACACTAATATTTCAAATATGGAATCACAGCTCAAAGAAATAGCAGACCCTGAACAGCCTCAGGGGGATCATAATATGGAAGCCATTCCAGGTAGCGAACCACTTCTAGCAGCAACAGGATCAGCACCACCGAGATCATCTGAACTGAATAAGCGACGAATAATAAAAACAGCAATACGGACAGATACGCCTGAAAAGAACGCTTTTGCTGAAGAAAGAGCAATAGTAAAATAAAGGAGAAGAAAATTGAAAAAAGAGTCGGAAAGAAAAAGGCAACAATGGTTTTTTCTCCCCCTTTGATGGTCCCCTGTCGATGGTCTGAAGCCCATTTCCTTTAATTTTGTGTCCAATTTCTTATACCACTGTCTCCCAGCCTGCTTTAAACCGTACAGTGTTGTACTTTCTTCTAACACTATTTCTTGTAGATATTTTTCAAGGTTTTCCATACAAATTTCTTCGTCTAATTCTCCATTTAAGAAAGCTGTGATGACATCTAGTTCAAGATTTTCTTCAGCAACAACTCCTAATAATAACCTGATTGAGCTTAATTTTGCTATTGGTGCAAAAGTGTCGAAAAAATCAATGCCTGGTCTTTGGTTGAAACCCCTAGCAACTAAACGAGCCTTTTTTTTATTTGCATTAAATTTTTCTTTTAATATCATTTTGCAACTTACTATATTTCTATTTGATTTTCTTTCTTTTAGTACCCATGTCTCATCTTTTATATGTGCTTTTAATTCATTTTTTATCGCTTCTTTCCAATATTCTTCATCTTTTGTCTTTTCATTTTCTATAATATCTTCGCCAAAATAAGACATATAATAATCTTCGGTCCATTTTGGTATTTTTTTCTCTCTTGTTGGCATTATATTATTTCTGTTTTTATTTTCAAGATTTATTTGTTCAGAACTGTTTTCTTCTTGAATTTGGATTTGTTCTACTATATCTTCTCTATTTTCTAGCTCATTTTCCTCGTTTTCTTCTTCATTTAGAAAATTTTGTTCTACATTTGGTAAATTTTGTTCTTTATTTTGTTGTAAACTATTTGATTTACTGGTTATTTCTATTAATACTTTATTTTTGGCTGTTTCTTCTTTATTTTCTGGAAAACTTTCATAATTTAAATATTCATAATTAATCTCTTCAAATTCGTTTGTCATTTTGTTAAGAATTTTTACATCCCTTGAAACTACTATTCTGTTAATTTGTGGCATCCATATTAGCCCATAAAAATTCCTTGCTCGTCTCTTGGAGCAAATTTTCCTCTATTTGGCTTTTTATTTAAAACATATGCTTTCAAACCAAAAATTTGAAGATGTTTTGCTGAAGGTACTCGTCCTACCCATAATTCAAATGGAGTTTTTCCATTTATAGTACTTGATGGACATCTGTTTAACAAATAATTTGCTGTATTTACGGCTTCAGCCCAAAATTTTAGAGGTAATTTAGCTTCAATAAGCAAACATCTTGCTTTGTCTAACACTGACCGATTTTTTCTTTCAGCCAACCCGTTTTATTCTGGAGTGTATGGTGATGAAAGTCTTCTTTTAATTCCATAATTTCTTAAGTAATTATCAAATTCATTGTTGCAATATTCAGATTTTTCATTGTCACTGTGTAGGTATTTAATTTTTGTGTTGTGTTCGTTTTCCACTTCAATTTTGTAATTTTTGAAACATTCGAGTACTTCATTTTTTTGTTTCAAAAAAATAGATTTTACAATATCTTGAAAATTCGTCAGTAAATGTTACAAAATATTTTGAACCGACCGGTGACTGCACCTGAAACGGTCCCCAAACATCTGATTGAATAACTTCTAAAAGTTTTACAGTTTTTGGAACGTCTCTTAAATGAAAAGGTTGTCTGGTCATCTTTCCTTGAATGCATATTTCACAATCTTCCAGTTTTACTTTCCTATTAAAATCTAATCCATAAATTGATTCATTTTTTAAAGCATTTTTTAAGACTGTTTCATTCAAATGACCAAGTTTTCTGTGCCAAGTCATTATTTTATTATTTTCATGCTTCATTTAATTCAACTTCTGCTTCTTTAATGTAGTATAGGTCACCTTGTCTTTGAGCATTTAAAATTTTAAGTCCATTTTGATCTAATATTATTGCTTCATTTTTCTTAAATAAAACTTTATAATTTTTGTCAGTTATTTTACCCACTGACATTAAATTTGTCGTTAAATTTGGTACATACGGAGTATTTGTTAAATTAACAGTATGTTCTTCAGACATTTTTAATTTTATTGTTCCAATGCTTTCAACATAGGTAGTTTGATCTTTTTATGCAAGTTTAAGACATTTTTCATTGGTATTAGTATCTATTTCTCTAAATTTTTCTTTGTTTAAACATAAATGGGATGTAGAACCACTATCTAGACACTATTCTTCTTTATCTTGATTTCGAAAATTTGACGATTAACATATTTCTGTTTTGAAAGTAGATTCTGCATTAGAGTTATTATGGTCTCTTGGAAACTTAGATCGACAGTATTTTGCTAAATGTCCATATTTAAAACATTTGCTGCATTTTATCCTATTTTGCTTATTAGGATATTTCATTACGATTTTTGTTGAAATTTCTTGAAAAGTTCCTGCTTACAAATGCACCTTCTTGTGTTTTTTGATCTGAATTTTTGTTACGAGCTTCGCTTTCTTCAAATATTTTAATTTTTAAATTTTCTGGCGTTGGTTGATCATCTCTAGATTCAATTGCAATACGAAAATTTTCTAAAGAACTTGGTACTGAATGTAGCATCATGATACTTAACAAATCGTCATTTATTGTTATTTGCATATCGGCTAATTTGTCTGCAGTATCACAAAAATTATTTAAATATGTTCTTAAATTATCGCCTTCTCGCATTTTATGTAGAATTAAATTTTTTAATAAATTCGCCTTTGCTTTGGTAAATTTTCTCCAATATGTTCCATATATCTTTAGATGTTATACAGTTTTTAATTTGTTTGAATTCCAAAAAGGAAAATGATTAGTATTAGTTCTGATTTGGCATTTAAATCATTCTCTTTCCGTTTTTGTTTAGCTTGATCGTCTTCTGCTGGCATTTTTTCTTCTCCGGAAATGTAATCCCAGAGTCCAGCTCTTATTAATAACGCTTGTGCTTGAATTTTCCATGTATCATAATTATTATTACGTAGAGGTTCAATTCTACGACTTGTGTTAACTTGAGCCGTATTTTTAATTTCCTTTTTCTTTATGTATTAATTGCATAGGCCCATAACCTATTGATTATTAATAATAGTATCTGTACTTTAATGTAATAAACTATTTAATATTGTTAATATGTCACTTTTTAAAAAATATTTAAAACTAGTGAAGTAGTGAGTGTACTTTTTCATCTCAACAGAATCATGGATTATAAATATTTCTATGAAATTAATATTGCGTCTTTCTCAAAAATCGGAACTTCGAACCCCGGCCTCCCCCACTGTAGGCAAACAAAAGTTGTGTCAACTTATAACAAAAATTTCAAGCGGGAATTTTAAATAATCACTTTTTTGACAGCGACAAAAATACAGCATTTATTGTTAAAAGGGAACAAAATTGGATATAATAAAACAGAATTTTCTACCATAACAAAAAATTAACATATTCTACGGGTTTAATCTGAATGAATGTCTCATTTTAAAAGAAAATACCTGCAAACAAAAGCAGCACGTATATACGGGAATTAATGTTGCATCATAGACCATAAATAGCAAATAAAACTTTTTTAAATCGCGACAAAATACGCTGCATAAATTCCAGCTTTTAGATAAGGCCACTTTCTGCACGTTCGTCGAGGGATGAAAAACTCGGAAAAACTTTAATTTTGCTCGTGAACCCTGTAAAATATTGCTTTAATCTCTGCAAAATGTGAAAAATAACACGTCTCTTCGCCTTAGCTGAATTTAAATTACTTTGGTTAATCCCTAGAAAGGCAAAATAAAACGGAAATGTTGCTTCTGCACGTTGCTCCCGATTTTCCCATTTTTTTTTATTTTACATAAAATGGGAGATTGTGTAAGCATTTAATGCTGTTTAAATTTATTTCTAGCCTTTTAGGGTTTATTATCTTTTAACAGCTTTTATAAATATTTTAAATATATAAAAAATACTGTATTAACCCCAATCTTGTGAGAAAAAAATTTAAAAAATTTCAGAAGCGGAAATAAAACTATATATTTAGTTAACTAAACATTTTCCAAACTTCCATATTACTATAGTGGAATCCTCATTCGGATAGCAGTTCATGGATATTAGTTCAGTAAATAAAGGGTCCCAGAAGCGATTATACCTGCCGGTCCATGAACTAGTAATTGAACATCCAGAAATTTCACACTCCTCATCTCCATTTTTTTGGGGGGCTATTCCCGGCCCCAAAGTTCCGAAAATTGGTTTCCCGCCAATATCTCCTAAAATATGGCATTTAGAGAATTTTTATATAGGCGGAAAATGAAAATCAGGTCTTTTTTGCCTTATTTTCTTCCATTGAAACAAGTTAAAATTTGGGAGTCTCTAAATTTTAGTAGTTTCTTAAAGTAAAATTTTAACACTTCATTAAAAAACATTCATAAATTTTTCATTATTTTTTGTTGTAATTGGATTTTGGTTGTAGAAAGATGGAAGGAAACTCTGTTGAAGCGGGTTGCTTCCTTTGTGATCAGGATAGTACTGATGAAATCCAAACTGTCACTCGTGGGATTGAAACTTTAATCGAGATTAGCAAGGAGAGGAACGATAAACACCCTTTATCTCTTGGAGAACAGTCCTCTGTGCAAGTCCATAGAAATTGTAGGAACCGCTATGCTCGTAGTTGTTTGTTTTGTAAAACACCATAAAACTCAAAAAAAGCTGCAGAATTCAAAGTCGTTCAGAAGTCAGAATTCCAGGAGGAGGTGTTAGAAAAAATCCAAAAAGATATCCGGATTGAAGAGTGTAAAAAGTTGTTGGCAAGAATTTCTACAATTGCAATTGGTGTTTTCGGTGAAAAACAGGATATTACTGTATTTTCGACCCCCTCGATCCACAATTTCGCAAGAAACGTGGAAACGTGGAAAAAAATCATGGGGACCATTTTTGTAGATAATGAACTACTCTTCATTTTTCCCCGATATAAAAATTCTCTAAATGCCATATTTTAGGAGATTTTGGCGGAAAACCAATCTTTGGAACTTTGGAGCCGGGAATACCCCCCAAAAATGGCGGCCATGGGGTGTGTGAAATTTCTGGATATTCAATTACTAGTCAAACCCTACCCTTCACGGAAAATTCACGGACCGGCAGGATTTTTGTACACTTTGCCTACTTTTCATCCTTCATTTACTTGACTATTGTAACGTTAATTTCGTTCACTTTACTTCCCTCTATTGAATTAATAAATTATCGTATGGGCGGCGAATAGCCAGTCCTTTCTCATACCCAACACCGAGAAATGTTTCAAGGCTGAATATATTTACTGTCGACGAGAGTCGAAATCAACGTTTCTATGCGTGCCGATCGAGGTCCGTCTGTCGGGAAAATAGTCACTTCTATTTTGAGATTCCCACTTCGACCTCGTGTCTCTTCTTCTACCAATTATAAATCAAATATGAATCAAGAATTCACTACTGAAATGTAAATTCCTTTCCTGGTCAAAGCGTATGAGCGTGACACGAACATGACACGTAAGTCTGTTGTCTTTCACATGATTTCGTGTATTTAAACAAGTGGCAAAAGGGTTTTATTCTTTTCTTTTCTGCGAACATGTGCTATTGAAGCCTTTCTGGCTTATCTTATCTTATCTCTAAGAAGTGCATTCATTTGAGTGCACTTTATCTGGGATACTTATCTGGTACCAGAAAGCTACCTCCACTTTATCTGGGACTGGAAATCTCTCTACAACTTTATCTACAAGTTTTTCTACAACTTTATCTGCAAGTTTCTCTACAACTTTATCTACAAGTTTCTCTACAACTTTATCTACAAGTTTCTCTACAAGTTTATCTATAACTTACCTACAACGTTATCTACAACGTTATCTACAACTTCACCAGGAACAAGATGAACTAAAGAAAGAACAGGGAAGTACAATATTTCTGGAATTGCTCTCCAACACAACATATGTCATCATACATCGTGAATAACTAGTCAATTTTTTTTTATTTCATTTTTTTTTAGTCAATATACAACTTGTAAATTTAATAACGTTGTTCATATAGTTTTTTTTCCCTTCCAATCTTCCAGGATTTGTCGCTATAATGCGGATGTGAATAACAAATAAGCTAGTATTATTCAGAGTGGCGCCCACTTACCTTTCTTAATTTTCATAATTTACCTTTATTTCACCTTAAATAAATTTCAAGTAGGATTACCCGAGAACCGGTAAGACTTCTCTCTGAATTTGTACTAGTTTGGTCTCAGAATCTACACCTGAGGTGCTCTCTAAATTGAGTAGCCGTAGCAAATTGTCGCCCAACCTTGTTGGAGGCGTTGCAAAGTGGCATTACCTTATCATTACGTAACACTATATAGGACAACATCGCTGCCAATACTACTGACATTGTCATTTTGCATATTTTTATTACATGGTTTCAATGTCTTAACGTCGTTTTATTTGAAACTTGAGCTCTTAGAGGACGTGGTGCGTTTCACTTCACTCCACACCCTTTCTATTGGGTTAAAATCACAGTGATAAAGCTGAAGTCCTGAAATGTGAACATCGACGTGGTTTTGGTTGTCACTGTGATTCTTCAGAAATGCACAATGCACTCAATTTTGTTATAATTGTTTTTTAATGCATCAGCAGTTTACAGAAATTCAATTTTCAAGTAATCTTCTTAAAAATAAATATCCTTCCCATACAGTCACTCCTCAATATGAAGTTCCACTCAATATTAATTGTTTATCCATTTTTTGAATACACCTTGTTTCATCTCTTCATGGCAATCTTCAGCACCTTTTTTAGCAAGAAAAGTCATGTTAGCTCCTTCAACAAATCCATCTTTGTTTCCTTCATGGAGTGAAACAAATATTGGTCCTTTTCTGCTCGAAACAAAAGCCTGTTGTGGATTTTTTTATTGTTGGATCTCCGTTGATTCGTCCATACTTATAAATGATAGTGGCTTCTTGATACCCCAGTGGAAGAATTCTTGCAAACATTTCCCGTATCTACTTTCCAGAATGATTATTTTTTATTACTTTCGGTACATTCGAACATCAAAATATCCTTTCAACCTTTCAACTGTATGTACTTTCCATACCATTCATGCAAATCTAGATCATATCCCTCTTCATCAGTAAATTCTACAAAATTTGCAATATCTTCATTAGGATTTTCCCGAATCTTAGCAAAGGTTTCTTTTTTTCATGAATTGAGTCAAAATATTTTCATATTTCCTCAACAAAATGGATGTTATTTGATGGTCTTTCTCAAGAAAAAAGAATGGACCAAATAATCCAGAAAATATGTTCTAAAAAGTATACAAAGAAAAAGTTTTTATGATAAACCATGAAGAATTTTTTTCCATATAAATCGTGGAAGATTGAATTTTGAAAGCAGGTTTGGTCTTTTCTTTGTATATGTAGGGAAATTTAACCAAGGGAATTCTTTTTTCAAATCATCTACTTCTCAAATTAAAACAGCTTTAATCAATATTATAAAGCTAGTGCTTTTGTAGAAGTTAGATTGTTGCAAAAAATTACACGTTTGTGTACCTACGCGAAAAAAAGAAGAATTTACAAAACTAAAATGGAGATAAAGCTGTAGAAGTATTCCATTAAAAAATCCTTTGTGGCTGTACGTTCTGAATTTTTCGCCATTTGTAGACCGACTCGGTCGTTTAAATTCATTTTCTAGGAAATAGCAGTACTTAACTTCGATATACAGACGGAAATGGCGTAGTTTATGTCAACATTTCAGTTGTAGATTTCCAGAATAAATAATAACATCGTTTTTAACAACAATTAAGATTGTGGATTGTTAATTAATTAATTTTCTTAATAAAAATGCGAAAGACTTAATGTACGACCAGAAATTTAAGAAGGTTATATAAATCACCAACCACTTGAGTTATCAGCAGGCGGTCGATTCTACTTATTTATTAAGTCTAGTCCAATTAATAAATCGCATTGGATATTTTTTTCCATCTATAATATAAATATCAACATACTTTTCAATTTCAAATATTTTCACTTGACTTTTTTGTAAATAATAAACGAACTTTAGCTGCACATGAAATTTCGACCTTAATTTTTTCTTAGTACCGCCAAAACTAATAAAAAGAACATGTTTATTCTCTGTTGACAATTACTTTGTCAAACCTGAAATCCGACGCAAAAACAAATAAGAAATTGACTTGATTACAGTTTCCTGTAAAAATTGTCATATTTTAGTTGGGTGTGTTATCAAAAGTCAAAGATAATAGTTTAGTACTATTATAACGGAGGATCATCTCAAGGGAATGAAACCACTACTTCTAGCACTGGGATATGTTTGATTTATTTACTATAATACATTACACTACTTACTATAGTTAATAATATACATAAGTACCTAGCCGTATAGCATACTTATATTTAATGTTTAAAGATTACTGACCTCTGACCATTCGACTATATAGAATCTTCTTCATGACTTATTCTAAATCAACTTCTCCTATAGTAAATATTGAATGCATATTTATATAACCAGTCAAGTTCAAATAAAACAAATAAATATATTACTGTTTTGTCTTACTTCACGCTTTGAACTTGACTTTCTATTCAATAACCTTCTTAATTTATATTTATATAATAATGAAATGTTCGAACGTTTTGTTGAAATAAGATCAAGGGAATTTAATTCTTATTTTAATTATTTATTATTATATTATTATATTGGTCCAAAAGGCATCACATCAACATTTACTTAAGACCTCAAAAAATCCTGGCTACCGCTGGCAGGAAGCAAGTTGGTGCCATTAAGAGCACGGAGCGGGATCCAATGTGCTGCATGAACGCAGCTGGGTCGTACGTACCTCCTTTCAGGATTTTCCCTAGGAAAAACATGAAAAACGAGCTCGAGGATGAAGCACCAACTGGTATAGTTGGAGTAGCTAAAGAAAGCGGGTGGATGACCACTGAAAGATTCGTGAAGTGGCTCCAGCATTTTCAAAGCTTTGTAAAAGCAAGTCATGATGATAAAGTCCTTCTTATTGAACACTGCGAAGGAGAATGGAATCGAAATTATTTGTTTTCCCCCTCTCTGCACCCATCGTATGCAGCCTCTCGTCGTGTGCTCTTATGGACCGCTTAAGACATATTTTACCAAGATATTTCTTTCTGGCTAAGAAATCATCCAGGAAAAGTCGGATCGGATGTTTGTTTAATCAAGCTTATGGACAAACTGCTGCAGTTCAGAATGCATGCAATGGTTTCAAAGCACGACCCTGATCAGCTAATCCAGACATATTTCCCGATCACTTTTTTAACCAGCTGCAACAACAAATATGCAATCCACAGCTGATAACCGAGACCCAATCCAGGATCAGATCCATCTTCCATCGTTGCCAATAGAACAGGAGGCTGGCGAGATTATGGCACAGAAGCAGAATTAGGCCCCTGAACCTTCATTAAAGCCATCCACTAGTTCTTATAAACCCTCTAGTTAAACCATCTAGAAGTTTCTTTCCATCGACAAGTTCTTTAGCAGTTCCAATTAATTTAATTTCTCCAGTTCCCAGAGGTAAATTTGTAAATGGATACGGTAAACGAAAGCCAAAGAAACGAACGACAACATTCCTACTTACGTCGTCACCAAATATGGCAGAATTAAAACTCAAACGAGAGACTGAAGCTGAAAAACCAACTCATAAAAGAAGACAGGCAGTTACTAAATATCTTTATATTAATGATGACTCAGATGAAGATTGCTTTGATCAAGAAGACGAAGAAAACGATTGTGCAACGATATCTACTCATGTTCAAAGCATGGGGAGGGGTGGTTGGGGTGCATGCGGGTTCACGCATTATGAATAATATAAAAGTTATTGATAATTAATAAAACACTATGTCATTTTGGACGTACTTTCCCTACTTTCTTAAATTTCACTTTCTTCAAGTCCAATGTTTATTAAATTATAAGACCGAATTTATTTTCACTGTTGGGACAATTAGTACCTATAATGTTTAATTAGGTCTATTATAGGATCATGAGATAATTGAATTATTATAAGTAATGGCACACAAAGCGTGTCATCGAAGTCTTTATAAAAACTGTCAACGTGCATTAAATCTCCAGCAGCCGCACAAAATCACACCTTCCAATAAATTAAACGAAAAGATATCGATCATCTCCGATACCACGGCAAGTTCAAGAGGGTATTAAAAAGAGAAATGACTGAATAAATCGTCAAAGGCACTCAATCTTACCCGTAAAAAGTCTCTAAAAAAAATGATACACGACCTTTAATTGGCAATAAATTTTGAGGAGTAAGTGCCGGCAATTTTTCTCAGTTTTCAAGACTTCCTGAGCTATCTGAGGACCATCGCTTTAGTATTAATGATACCGCCGGCAAGCGAAACTAACCCCTAACGGCATCCCCGGCCACCCCATCCCAGTGCTCTTGATTTATAGGGCTGAAATTCGAGCGCGGTAAAATTCCGAAGTCTTAATGAGATGCGGAGCTGGAAACTTTTTCCGACCAATGGCGCAGTCGGTAGGAGCATGAATAGGCGGCGCTTAAAGCTAGCGTTTTTTCGAGTGGGGAGCGAGCTTAAAAACCTTTCACTTGATCCAGCTTTAAAAATACATGGGGTGTTCCAATGGCGGGATGAAATGCAGTTTTGGGCGGATTTTTAGCCTGACCAGGTTTTTGCGGAAAGCAGGATTGATGGCGCTGCCGGGTTTTTGCGGTCGCTTCTGTTTAAAGTGCAGCTTTGGATGTTTTCTAGAGGATTTTCAACTCTTTGTCCGTTCTTATTTACAGCTTTGTCGCGTACTATGGTTCAGTAAATTTTTAATTGAACTTAAACATTAGATCTACTCGTTACGTATATCCCCTTATCTTTAATTAATTCGTCCAAAATTAAAAGGACAGTAGTAAATTATTGAAATGATACAACATTATGCAATTACCCTTCATAACATGTGCATTTTATACACAATTACTATATTATTATTACATATAAAGGGCAGAGGGACAAGTCCCTATTTTACCCAAAAGCAGAATATCATCGTCCTACTACTGAATTGAAATGAACAAAATAATAATAACAGTACAATAATTCGTATTAAGATAAATAAAAAACAAAAAAAAATACACACCAATTGAAGACTATTATAATTGGATATGGTCCAAATAAAGAAGATAAAACAATAAACAAAGAAAAGTTTTGGGTTGAACTTGTTGGAATAATGGAACAAGTCAAAGGAAAATTATTCATAATAGGAGATTTCAACAGCAGAGTAGGTATAAGAAATGACAAATACGAAACAATAATTGAAAAATATGGAGAAACAACAATGGAAAACGAATGCTGGACTTCTTAAACAATTTGATTGTAACCAACACATTTTTTGCTCTCAAAGATATACATAAGTACACAAGGGAAGTTGAAAAAAGAAATGAAAAATCAATAATAGATTACGTAGTCATAGAAAGCAGATACAGAAAAACAACAATAGACACAAAAGTAAGAAGAGGACCGGAAATTGGTAGTGATCACTTTGTGGTAATGTCTAAATATAAAGAAAATACATTAAACAGAACAAAGAGAAGTCTATACATCAGCAGAAAATCAAATCATACAAATTATGAGATAGAGAAATTGCAGAAAAATACCAACAAGAGATGAATGAAAGACTGGAAATACAAAATACAGAAACAACAACTGGAATTACTATATATTACTAGAAACGGCAGGAGACGTACTTGGCATAAATAAGAAAAACAATAGCAAACAACAAACACCTTGGTGGACGGAGGAAATTAAAAAACAAATAAGGTTAAAGAAAAAAGCATGGAAAAAGTAGGTATCTAGCGAACAGAACAAGAGAAAACTATGAAAATTACAAAACACAAAGGAAGAAAACAAAAGAAGAAAACAAAAGAATTAATGACAGCCTCTAAAAATGATCAATGGGAAGAATTCGGGGAAAAATGGAAAAATAATGCACAGGAAACCAAAAATTATTTTACTGAACGCTAAAGTCGTTAAAAACAGAAAAAAAACAGAATATACAATTTATAAAAAACAAAAATGGGGAAATACTAACAGAAGGAAGAGAAATTATGGAAAGATGGAGAGTGTATTGCCAGGATCTTCTCAACGGACCGCAAGAGCTGGAGGAACACAAAGGGGACAATGACGGAGTTGAAGCCGACATTAACAAAACAATCGATAAAGAAGAATTAGAAAAAGGTATCAACGAGCTAAAAAATGGAAAAGCAGAAATGATGAAAAGCATGGGTCAGAAAGGAAGAGATACATTGTTGCATATTTACAACAGAGTATGGGAAGAAGAAACCTTGCAAATGGATTGGGAGAAAGCATTAATAGTACCCATCTTCAAAAAAGGAGACAACAATGACTGCAATAACTACCGAGGTACGACATTACTAAATACAGCCATGAAAATACTGGAAAAGATCATAGAAAAAAGAATCAGACTGAAGATCGAGAGAACACTGGAAGAAACACAGAGCGGATTCAGAAACGGCAGAAGTACACAGGATCATGTATTCACAATAAAACAGATAACTGAAAAAGGAATTAAAGAAAAAAGGAAAATTTTTTTGGACCTAGATGCTGTTCCAATACACAAATTATGGAAAATACTTATGGATAGAAGAATAAATGGTAAAATCATGAGATTAATAAAGGAAATATATAAGAAGAATGAAAACGCAATTATAAAAAACAATATGATATCACAAACATTCACTACAAATACAGGGCTACGACAAGGAGGCAGCTTGAGCCCACTACTGTTTATAACATTCATGGACGAAATAATAAAGAAATGTAATCCGCTAACAAAAAAATATTGTGTAGGACACTTACAATTAAAAAAAGTAAATATAACTGAAGAAGCATGCGCAAATGATGTCGTATTACTGGCTGAAAGTGAAAAAGACTTGCAAATAAATATAAATGTATGGAACACAGTAATGAAGGAAAATGGCATGAAGATTAACAAGAATAAAACAAAGGTAATGATAATAGGAGAGGGCAGAGAAAACTTAAGCACTTAGAAAAAATAGAACAAGGAAATTATTTCCAATATTTAGGAGTTACATTGCATGAAAGAGGGACACAAGACGCCGATATTAACAATAGAATTCATAAAAAGAATAAACTTTACTATGCAATGAACATAAAATTTATAAATAAAAGAGAAATTTCAAAACAGACAAAAATGAAGGTTTTTAAAACGCTATATCGACCAATACTAACATTTGGATGTGAATCTTGGGACTTAACAGAACAACATAAAAGTAAGATACAAGCAACAGAAATGAAATATCTAATAAGAACGATAGGAGTCACCAAGAGAGAGATAGAGAGAGAGAGAGAGAGACTGAGGAATATAGATATAAGAAAAGATCTAGAGGTACAATCCACATTAGAATTTATAGAAGGGAGGGAGACAGCTAGATTGGTTAGGGCTTCACACGAGAGCGAGATTTTTCTCGTCTCGTTCTCGTCTCGAAAAAGCGAGACGAGACGAAACGAGACTAGGGTTTCTTACGAGAGCGAGATTTTTCTCGTCTCTTCTCGTTCTCGTCTCGAAAAAACGAGACGAGACGAGACATTTTTGAAATTATTATGGGCGATATCGAGACCACATATCTACTCTGCAACACGAGAGTCTCGTAAAATTTTTTTTTATGACGTTTTTATTAGAAAAATCAGAAAAGGTTATAGAGAACAATACATTTTACAATATATAAAATCTGGTGACCATCTGTAAAATATTTTATTGTAAATTCAAAGTGGCGAGTCTTTCTTTTTTTCTATGTGGAATAAAATGATAAAACAGGTCGGTTGTACCAAAATTAAATCGACACTTCTTGTATCGCCTCAAAATCAATAGGGTCGTAAAATTCAGCAGAATGGTTAAGGTTTCATTAATATGATAAGCCTTTAAATTAAATCTGCTAGAAGCTGTTGAGATAAATAAAAAAAAATCTGGTAATCTTCTTAACGACCAAATAGATATCAACCATTCTCTTTTATTGAACTTATTTACCTAGAAGATAGGTCAGGAGTAATTGTTGTGTATGAATTTCTACGTAAACTTGTTCAATAATTTTGTTAATATTCGTTGAATTCCGTATTTAGGCATTTTTTGTACTTTATTTCCATGTAAACATTTTGTAATACTTTATTAATATTCTTAAAATTCCGTATTTATGTGATTGTGTAAATATAGTTTTAAAAAATTATTTATGGATTTTATTATCAATATTTAGAATTAAGCGAGACGAGACGAGACAACCGGTAACAAGACAAGACCGAGACTTGAACGAGACGAGGCAATCGGTAACGAGACGAGGCAATCGGTTACGAGACGAGACCGAGACTTAAACGAGACTCAATTTTCTCGGAATTGACGAGATCGAGACGAGATTTTTTATACTCTCGCCCACTCTCGTCTCATGTGAAGCCCTAAGATTGGTGGGGACATTTGCAGCGAATGAACGAAAAAAGACTAGTAAAAAGTATTTGGAAAGCGAAAATACAAAATAACAAAAAAACGGACAGATCAAGAAAAACTTGGGACAAAGTAATAGAAGGTATACGAAATAAAAGATATATAAGCAGGAAACAAGCAGTGAATTGGCACAAAACAGAAGAGAATGGAAGAAATTCGTACATAAATAATTGAACCATACGCCCTACACCATCAAATGGTAGAAGGGTTTACTGACTATATATATTATGATAAATATTAAATTAAAAGTTATTGATATATAAGGCGGTCCAGTCTATTTTTAAATATGTTGGTAGAAGAAGCAGAAATAATGTCAACATCGAGATTATTCCAGGCGTCAAAAACTCAAGTACTGGTTCTGGTTCAACATATATTGTTGCTGAACCTCTTCTCTCGAGTTCATTAGCTTGTTCATTCCCAGAAGTATCGTATGTCCCAGCAGCGAAACTAATCTTCCTTTAATGCGATCTGCCAGTTCATTTAGCTCTTTCTGACATTCCACCAGCACTCTGTATGTTACATTGCGACTATTTGAGGGGCTGTCTGGCTGTCAGTTAATATGTTTATCCTGTATTTGTTCAATCTAGAATAGCATCAATACTCGCCTTAAATACAGAGGTTTGTCTTCCAAGTGGGAAGGAACATCTTGTGTCCATCATTTCACTATATACTCCTACTCCTCTTCCTTTTCCAGTCTTTGGTATGGTACTTGAATTAATTTAATTGCAAAAATATAAGGATACATTCCTGATGCTTACTCTTCTGTTGCAGTTAAAGATTAGTAATCGTAAAAGTCTTTGAATCATTATCGTCACTTGATGTCCCAATATTTATTGAAAATAATAATAATAATGTTGTATCAACATCCAAGGTTTTTTCCAGATTCCACATATTTTCTTCTTTCAATTGCCGTTTGCCAATTTTCTTTGGTCACTTGTAATGGGGCGCTGTCGGATGAAACGGCCAGACAAGGCTCATCAATGCCATTCATTAGACCGGAACCCTTCGGTGGCGTCGCAAAGTCGACAATAAATATGGCCACAAGGAAGTGGGTGGCACAGGAATCTCTAGAATGGTGGCTATTCTCACCAGGACAGAGACAGGCGAAACAGTTCATTAGAGGACATTCGCCAACTTTCATGGCAGGCCTAATAAGCAAAGATAGGAAAACTGTCAAGCAGTAGTAGGTAAGCTTAACAGGCACGCAAAGCTAGTGGGGTTGACAGACGAAGCGATGTGCAGATTCCGTTACCTAGAAGAGGAAACTGTAGAGCACATCCTATGCCAGTGCGATTGCCTGGTGAATGTGCGGTTTCTTGTACTAGGCGATGAGAAGCCACCGGTGAGAAATTACATGAAAGATTCAGTCTAGAGGCTGATTGGCTACTTAAAAAGAGTCGGGCTAGAGAGGACCACAATAGATCTGAAAATGTCGAAAATGTCATCAAATCTAATCTAATAATGCTTGAACATCTTTTAATGTAAATGTCGTGCTATAAATCCTTTACTTGTGCCAATATCAGTTCAATGGGGTTTAATTGTCAGTGGTAAGTTCGTAGACGCACTACATTAATACTGTGGGTTTTCGCAAGTTCATCCACTGCATGACGTACTGGAGGTTTGTTTATTTGTGCAATTTTCAGTAGTTCTGGTTTTTCCGGAAAACTATTTTTTTTATGTTAGCCACTTAATTATATCTTGTGCATTCCATGTAGTATTTAGCAAATGTTCAATTTGACGGGAGTGGTAACCAGCGTTATCCAGAACCTTTTGGTAAAAGTTAAATCATCAGCTGAAAATATTCTTCAAACTCGTTAGCATTCATATCTTCGTGATAATCTCCTCTTTTTTAGACTGAAATATTAAAGAACCACCTTCTAAGAAACCGTTATCACTTCCAATGTGTGTTCAGTCCTGTAGATAATAGGAACAGGAGCTGAAGTATACGGTGCTAGACCCAGCTGGAAAATGAACATCGAAAAGGGGTACAGAGGTCAAAAGGTCCTTTTACGTTCAGATAGTCAGGCAGCACTGAAATCTTTAGCATGTCCCAGATAAGATCTAGACTGGTCTAGGACTGCCTAAAAAACTCTTAACCTGGCAAACCATAATAGAGTGAGTCCCGGGTCACAAGGGTATTTTAGGCAATGAAACTGAATTCACTGGTCCTGAACCACATAAACGGTACAACCAAGAGCACAAAAAGCCTAAAGGCTGAAGTGCCGAGGTCTCGAAGCCTCTGACTTGTGGTGCCGAACCAATAAATCAACCTGTAGATAATCCTTCAAAAAATTCCTGTCGTGAAGATTGAATCCTTTTATCCTGCCACACTTTCTGACTCAAGTTTCGTTCAAGTAAAATATTGGTCTTCCTTCTGCCCGTAGTTCAAAAATTGATCTAAGGTGACTCTGTCTTCAGCAAATAATTTCATCACTATCAATTAGTATTGATTGACTGTCCAGTTTCGTTCACTCAAACTTCAAAATTTTTGGAGTTTTCTGAAGTTTTGTCTGTCCCTTTTTAGGGAAATTCATTGATTGCAGCTCTTCCTCTTATTACGCTTTGAATTTGTTCTGTAAATTCAACTTTTCTTCACCTCCTGCATTTTTACTTTACCAGCTAATAACGCAGAGAAGTCTTATTATTGAACACTTTATTACACCATCTCCAAGAAGGTATACGTATTATTATACAGTGTGGAAACCACTTATGGAATAAAATTCTTTGTCATTATTTCAGAAAATTATAAAAAATGCCGAGACACGTCAACTTTTGAATTGAGTTGTGCGTTATGTAAACATAAATTTAAATGTACAGGGTGATTCACGCAAGTATGCCATAGTCGGTGTTGTTTTTTTTTAATGAAACACCCTGTATATTTGCATATTTTTGAAATCCTCTTAATGAACCGATTCCAACAAACTGAATAATGTATGGTCAATTATGAATTATACAGGGTGAAATTTTAAATTTAATAATTTATTACACTTGAAATATTGGTACTTTTTTAAATTAGCTAAATATGGATTTATCAAAAATCTAAACTAACTAATAATTAGACGTATTTGTATATTAAACAAAACCTGCTACGCCCATGAATTTTATCATAAATACCTAAAAATTGCCTAAAAACGCCAATAATTAGTCAAAATCGGTAAATAATGTGGATTGTTTTCTATTCTGTCAGTTGTTGATGTGTTGACAGTTTATACTGAAAAAGTAAAATCTTTGTCAAACACTCTTTCCTTGTCGACATAACAATGAAATATTTAACTGAGACTCACCGAATTGAGATTTTAATGATGATCGGGTACGGGGATAACTGCAGAAGTCAAGTTGAAGTGGCAAACTTATTTAATCACAGGTATCCCGAATTGCCTAATATTTCACAAAGTACTTTGTCTAAAATTCATGCACAATTTAGAGAACTTGGACATGTCAAACCATTGAAAAGAAAACCACACTTCGTTGAAGATGATGTGAAAGTGGATATTTTGTTAAGTGTCGAAGAGAATCCAACTTCAAGTACACGTCAAATTGCCCGTGAAAATAATGTTAGCCATACAACTGTTCTAAGATGTCTTCATAAAGAAAAACTTTATCCCTACAAATTAACTTTTGTGCAGGAGTTAACAGAAGACGATCCAGATCGTAGAATGGATTTCTGCGAAATTTTGATGAATAAGCTGAACAGAAATGAGATAGCGCTTGGTACCATTCTTTTTTCTGACGAATCAACATTCACATTGAATGGAGAGGTAAACCGACAGAACTGTAGATATTGGTCAGCAGAGAATCCTAATTGGATGCGTGAGACACATACTCAGTACCCTCAAAAAGTGAACGTTTGGGCCGGTATCATGGGCGACCATATTATTGGTCCTATATTTATAGATGGAAATTTGACAGCTGAAAAATATTTAAATATGCTTAGAAATGAAGTTATTCCTGCGTTGGCAAACTTATATCCCAACGCAATAGATCCTAGCTTACCGAATGAAAATGTTTGGTTCCAGCAAGACGGGGCAACACCCCATTATGCTTTAATGGTAAGAACTTATTTAGATGAAATCTTCCCCAATAAATGGATTGGACGAAGAGGTACTATTGAGTGGCCAGCTAGATCGCCAGACCTTACGCCGTTAGATTTTTTTCTGTGGGGTTATCTCAAGAACAAAGTATATGCAACACAACCAACTAGCATTGTAGACCTCAAAGACAGTATAACTACAGAAATACGGAATATTTCACCTCAAACTTTAAACAAAGTTAAGGAGGAGTTCTATAGGAGACTGTGCTATTGCCAACAACTAGGTGGAGAACATTTTGAGCATTTATTTTAATGTATTAAAATTAAATACATCAGGTATTTTATGTGTGTGTTTAATAACTGTAAAAATAAAAATTTCACCCTGTATAATTCATAATTGACCATACATTATTTAGTTTGTTGGAATCGGTTCATTAAAAGGATTTCAAAAATATGCAAATATACAGGGTGTTTCATTAAAAAAAACAACACCGACTATGGCATACTTGCGTGAATCACCCTGTACATTTAAATTTATGTTTACATAACGCACAACTCAATTCAAAAGTTGACGTGTCTCGGCATTTTTTATAATTTTCCAAAATAATGACATAAAGAATTTTATTCCATAAGTGGTTTCCACACTGTATAAACTTCCCATCGTGATAATTCAAACCTTGCGAATAAAATCCTCATCTTTCTCTGCAAGAACCTACACAAGGAACCTTTTAATGCAATATATCCTATGAATTTGAAAAAAATATTTTTCATTTTTGTATCTTAATCGTAAATTCGCCAAAAACATTTAGACGGATCTATGAGCCTAATAACATTATTCTAGTATGAAATAATATTAATTAAGGAAATTAAAGCAGAACGTAATTCAATATTAGCGAAGTTAATTAAACTGATTACAAGGTACAACTCGTGAAATGGTTTTATCAACATTATATTAATACGCCACCTCCGTAATTTAAGCTGTGTTATTCTTGTGCACAAAAAGTATTTATTTTCTGGAGAAATTGGAGATTATTTTTATGACTAATAACAAATATATTACGAGGGAGTTACTAAAAGTTTAACTTTACAGAAAGCAGTGCAGCAGTGGATAGCCCCGTAGCAAATGCTACCCCCGCGAATTGGGGGACCCCGCGCTCCAACGCCTGTCTGACCGTAAAAAATTATCAATTTAGATAGGAGCGTAAAAATATTTTGCATGCTACGAAGGGATTTTTAAGTGGTTTTATCACCATTAAGCTAGTTTTGGAAGACATTTTCCATAACGTGGATCAAAAAGCAGAGTGTCGAAATAAAGCTTTACGAACCAGTTTCAACGATGAATAAGTTAGAAACGGGAATAATGACAATTCCGTGGAAAGGAATCCTAGACTGATGCTTCGCTGCAGTCGTCTGATCAAGACCTCAATAAGGGATACGCCCTTTATGAATCATTACATGGCTACGTCCAAGCAATGTGATCCACATTTTCAGATATTGAGGCAAGAGCCAAAGATCTGCCAGGCTGTGAAGTATATCAGCAACAGACTTCAAGACGAAGCAAGCGAAATACAAAGTACGACCATTTCAGCGAAAATCAAACACCTGGACAACGTTTTGAAGGTCAGATGTTTATTGTCATTATTGTTAACGTACTGTCTGCTTTAACTAAACTTACTAGTGTTTTTGGAGTATTTTGACAGTTGAAATCTCTTTAAACAGAAGAAATTTTGGAAAAAGCCTCAAGTATGGGCAGTGCTTACGCAGATGATTTGGAGAACAGTCTAGGCGACGAATTAGTGCAGTTCGCTGAGCTGCTGAAAACAGTTGTTGGTACTGTTATTGGAAGCAAGGAACAGAAGCCTCTGGGACTGCAATTTGATAAACATTTTATGATTTTTTAGAATCGTGTTTTGCTAACGTAGAGATTGCCTTGAACATTTACTTGTCTCTCATGATCACTAACTGCAAGACGAACTTTCTTTTTTCAACATTAAAACGTATTGAAAATGAGTTAAGGAATAGGATGGGTCAAGAATCATCTCCTTTTGATGAAAATAGAGCGTGATTTGCTTAAAGAAGTCGATATTAAAAGTGATATCTCAAAAATTGCTCTTCTTAAATCCAGAAAAGTTTATTTGTTTTGAAGAATATCATGAAGTTTCTCTTCACATGTGAAGTAGGAGTAGATGAAAAAGAGGAACATGAAAAAAAAAGAAGAAAAAGAAGGAAATATGTTGAAGAAGGAGAAAAGGGAGAAAAGGGAGAAGAGGGAGAAGAGGGAGAAGAGGGAGAAGAGGCAGAAGAGGGAGAAGAGGGAGAAGAGGGAGAAGAGGGAGAAGAGGGAGAAGAGGGAGAAGAGGGAGAAGAGGGAGAAGAGGGAGAAGAGGGAGAAGAGGTAGAAGAGGTGGAAGAGGTAGAAGAGGAAGAAGAGGGAGAAGGGGGAGAAGAGGGAGAAGAGGGAGAACAGAGAGAAGATGGATAAGAGGGATAAGAGGGATAAGAGGGATAAGAGGAAGAAGAGGGAGAAGAGGGAGAAGAGGTAGAAGAGGTAGAAGAGGTAGAAGAGGTAGAAGAGGGAGAAGAAGGAGAAGAAGGAGAAGAAGGAGAAGAAGGAGAAGAAGGAGAAGAGGGAGAAGAAGTTATGGTTAAGGGGATGATCAAGATTGAAAATAGAACAATATTAATTTGCAAACGAATGGAATTTAAAAATAAGGAGAGAAAGCAGTCCTAGACACTATTGCCTAGCTTTCTTGTATCATTTGGTGATTCGAATAAAAATTGAACGTATTTGGTTAAAAACAAAACAATTACGTTCATTAACTGGATTGAAAAAAGAACTCCTCAACTGGGTGAATTTTCTACATAATACGTAAAATCGCTTGTCACATTTGACGATACAATATCAAAACGTAATGTTGATCCTCTACAGCAACAACATCAAATTGTGAAATATAATCTTAACCAGAAATGGAGAATGACCGCAAATACGCATATTCAGTTCCGAAATTATTTTAAACAACAAACGAACGAACAATTTTCCACGTTCAGGGAGGCGCATCTGCGAGTGTAACAGAGAGAAGTAACTGAAATTATCCCGTCCCTTTTTGGGGCCGCTATAGTCGCACTCGTAGTCTAGGTAAATTCAAGGATTTTTATAGAAAACTACAAAAATCGATAAAAGTAAATACCAATTAAATGTAAAAACATTCAAACGTCTAACAAAAAAGAAAAATAAATAATTTCATGATCAGAAAGGGATACAAAAGTCTTTTTATGTTCCTCGGTTCAATTTAAAGATAGACACCTTCAATAACCAATTTATAGGAATATCCATCTTAAAGATGAGTCTGCCTCTCATTGGAAGAACACTGAGAAGTCCCTCGTTACTTCTTTGTGGAACTTTTTGTTCCTTTCCCTTTATTAAAAAAATAATTTGAAATCCTCTACTTGTAACAAACAAAACAAATGTCAAATAAATGCGTCTAACAGAAAACATTTATAAACTATTTCATAAAAACCCATATCAAATAGATCTACTTCTCATTGTAAGTACACCTGTCCCTTGTTATCCCAGGTACCTCTTTGTGAAACTTTTGAAACCTTTTTCTCCATTCCCTTTCCTTCATTTTGTTCCAAGGATTAGCGAAGAAATTTGAAATCCTTAACTTGTACCAAGCAAAACAAATGTCAAGTGAAAATGTCTAACAGAAAACATTATAAAGTATTTAATTGAAGTCCACATCATCAGAAAGTAGACCCAAAAATATCCCTTCGTTATCCATCTCAATCTTAAAGACTGAGTACACTGAGTTGTTATCCCAGGTATCTATTTTGACAACTTGCTAATTATTTGAGGATTATTAAACAGGGTTAATGAAGCTAAGCTTTGAATGTAATGTTTTTGAGGTATCGCAACATTCAAAACTTACAGAGAAGTTGAATCTGGTTCTGACTCAAAAGCAAAATTGTGAATAAGACTCGAGTAATTTTCAACAATCGAGATACAGATAAGAGTGGTGATCATTATGAGGCACTATCATTTCATTTACAAGTGAATTATAGCACATGAGGGGATTGCAGGTAATGAAATGGCGGATCAGTTGGCTAAAGGAGGAGATACAAAAGATTGCATAAGAGGGGAAATCGAGAACTGGCTAGATAAGGAACATCAAATCAAATGGAGGTTGACACGAGGACACCTCCATACAAAGAGTTTACTGAACAAGGTAGACAAGGAACTCTCAACCAGGCTACCGACCTGGTGACTGGACACTGCACCCTGAGGAAACATCTGCATAAAACGGGAAAGGTTAGTGAACCTATGTGAATTCTATGATGAAACACCTACTCACATACTCTGCTTCTAGGAGAACTCACAAGGATTAAGACGGAAGCACTTTGGAGAGGAAATAATACGACAGTTACAACTACTGAAAATCCCTCCAGTCAAACTACTTGTCTTTATAGAACACACGACACGAAGCTTCTGGATTGGAAGTAGATAACATGATAAATGGTACAAAGATTCATTCCAAGTGCCTGAATGAATGAATGGAGTGAATTATAACAGTTTATCCATATGTACGAAGAATGTTACTCATAATGGAAACTTAAGCAGCTTTAATTAGTTTCAGAAAATCTTTTGACACCATGAAACGCAGAAAACCACAGGGCTCTGTTTTTATCAATAGCAGAATCACCCAAAATGGGACAATTTAAGATCATCGTCAATTGAAGACCATGAAACAACCAAATTTGTAAATTTGATCCAATTATTGTTTATTTTAAGTGGTTGTAAAGCTGTTCTGTATTGATTGATTGATTGATTGATTCACCACCAGTCAGAGGCTTCGAGACCTCGACACTTTAGCCCTTATGCTTTTTGTGCTCTTGGTTGTACAGTTCATGTGAAGAGACCATTAGCCCTTATCAGGCTCAACAGTCTTTCCACTACGTTCTTCTTAGAGAAATCCTCCCTTGGGTACTCTAGTCCTAGGAGTCTATATCTTAAAGTGCTTCACATTCGAAAATAGTGTGTGAGGCTGTTTTCTCCTCTTCCATGCACAACCGACAGATCTGTTCCTACCTACCTATACATGCCAATTGTATGCATTGTCATAACAGTCAGGGGAAAACTCGAAAACACCCTATGTGACATTCGTACAAAAAGGTCTGAACTATACAAATAGCTGGTGTAGGTAAGTGAGACTTAACATCAACCCCACCAAAACCATCTTAATAGCCTTCACTAAGAAAAGAAAACTCAACCTCAAAACCATTAAACTTGAGGTTGAATGGAGTATCTAGGTTTGACTGTAGACAGTGAACTCCTGTGGAACAAACTCGAAAAGGGGATTATATACAAAGCAAAAATGGCTCTAATGGTGTACAGGAATCTGGCAGGGAGAAATTGGGGCTGTAACCCAAAAATCCTGAGAAGGATGTACACTGCCATAGTGAGACCAATTATCACTTATGGAGCCATTGCGTGGAGTAGTAGAACTAGCCTATTGACGACGAAAGAAAACCTCTCCAAAATTCAAAGACTAGTCTGTATATGCATTACAGGAGCAATGAGAACATGCTCAACGGCGACCATGGAAGTGATTCTCAACCTCACACCACTACATATGGTGGTGGAAAGTGTTACAGAAAGAACAAGATAAAGACTAAATAGACAGGAGATCATCAAAAAAAAGCACCTCCTTACTTCTTAGAAATCAGAGAACCAGGGACTTGCAACAAGATGGTATAGCTTTTCAAAAAAATTCGTTACGGAATTAAGCAACAAGAAGGAATGGGATCCAAATACCATTATCAGACTTGGAAAGAATGCCATTCAATGGTACTCAGACGGCTAAAAAGCAATAGAAGGAACTGGGATAGGAGTATAAGGGGCAGGAACCAAACACTCTGAAAACTTGGGGAGAGCCCCAAGTATCAATCAAGCGGAAATTCACGCAATAAGAAAGTGTGCCCAGTTAAATATTGATAAGGGATAGTCAAGCAGCCATTAAAGCACTGACCTCTTGTGTAATCAGTTCCAAAATGGCGTGGGAATGCCTAGTCTCAATGAACTAGGCGGGAACAATATAGTCAGCTTACTGTGGATTCCAGGACACACTGGAATAAAAGGAAATGAAATAGCAGATGAACAAGCAAAGAGGGGGCTGAAACACCCTTTTGGAGGCCGGAACCCTTTTGTGGTATCAGCTCCAATGAAATATTGGAAGAACTAGGCAAAGCCGAAAAAAGAGAAGATCTGACCAGTGAAAAGATCTAGTAGGACTTAGACAATCAAAGATTCTTCTGGGTGACTACAACCTGTTGATATCAAATGAATGCCTGAGTCAAAGTAAAACTGCACTAAGAGTTTTAACAGAGATCATAACGGGACATTGTCGTCTGAATGGGCTCCCGAAAAAGCTCAAAATAGTGGAGGAAGAAGAAAGTAGATTCTGAGGCAAGGAAGAAGAAAGCTCCATCCACATACTTGCGAATTGCACAGCAATTCAGAATACTAGGGCACTACTGGATAGAAGAGGAACACTTACCTAAACTAAAGCCTGCAGATATCCTAAAACTCCTTCAGGAAATAGGTCTAAAGCAGCTACTAGTCTCTGAGACTTTCCTCAGGAACTAAGTAGAAGTAAGGGCACAATAGATCTTTCAGGTCTTAGTGAATGTCATCCCAATATATATATACATACATACATGCATGTGCTTCCTTAGGGTACAGTGGCCGGTGAGTAATCTGACCCTTGCTGAGCTTCAATATTGCGATAGTCAGTGACGATGTTTTTTTGACCAGGAGTTTGCTGTGGCTTCAATGCGTCTGGTGTTTAGTTTGAATGTAGATACAACCACGTGCAGCAGTTTTTGATATTCCAAATACTGGTTCAGGACCAGTGAATGCAGTTTCACACTCTAGCTTTACTAGCTGTAGATACAACTCTGTAAAATACAACTATATATTTCTCAGTGTTGAAAGAAAGCTCATTCGAGATCTTTCCCATATATGATAAACTACTCCAGGTTTCACTAGTGTAAGAATGAAGTAAATTCACCAGTCTGGTAAATCAATAACAAAAAAATAATTGGACCTAAAACTCAACCTTGGGGTATACCAAAAGATTTTTCAGAAACTTTGGCAGATGTTTGCTACATTCAAGATAAGATTTGAACCATTTCAAGGAAATGGGCGTTATGAGGCGTACCAGGATCTTCTCCTTGGTCGTCCTCGACTATAAATCTAGTGATTCTGCGGACTGCAGCTACTTAGTCCTGAGATATATTTTTCAGTTGACGCAAAGGCTTTGATCGAATATCAATATTGGAATATCTAACAATTAAAATGAACCCGCTGGAAGATTGAGGATGCCGACCGTTTCCAACGGGTTTTTATGAATTTTTTTTGTGCGTTTAATTTAAATAAAAAGTCTGGTTTCGCTCGTTAAAATTTTCCCGTGCTATTAGTGGGGCCGGCAGGCGCACTTTGTTAAAGAGTTACATTATTTATTGCCCTGAGCCGAACAATGCAAAAAATATGTCCGGTGCCCTACCAGAGGCGAAATGCAATTCTGTTGGTTGCAATATATTGCACCGAATTTATATAAGTCGCTAACTGAAACGCCACGTACAATGCTCCTGACTCGGTGAAAAATAAAATAATAAAATGAAAATACAAAGGGTGGTTTTTATTTTTATGTAATGCCCACCTACTTGTTGTAAATTAATGATATTATTTTATGTTGCTTAATTTGAAAGAGATATATGAGTCTTTTGACGTTGGTGACAGGTTTTTTTATGGTGACAAAAAATTTCTTTTGCACACTGTCGCCTTATACCGAACAAAACCATTTAAAAGAACTTATATTTTAGGTGAATGTGCTTAAAATTTATTTTATACTTTGCAGTCAGTTTAATGAATTCATTCAAATAAATGATGATTTTCCATTCTTAATTAGCAAAATGAACGATAATTAAAATTAGTAACGAGTTTCGTGATTTCCAGATTAACGACTAGCGTTGCGAAAACGCAACGCATAACTGTAATATTTCAAAGGAATATTGTAACCTAATATATCAATATTTTTTTGAAAAAACGGTTATAGTGTAGGTGGTATATGCACCACTTGTAAGTTCGTATACATGTTTGGTCTAGAACTAACTCTTGTCGTAGACAGTTTATAAATTTGTGTTTATAAATTTGTCATCTCGATATGGACTTCAAGTTAGTGTAAGTAGTATTTTTCCACCTAAGTTGGGAATTCTGGAACCGTTGGCGATACTTGACACTGAACACTGTTTACACTACCACTACACCAACACTAACACTTTACACTATCTTACGCGCGTTTCGATAACCAAGTTTAGTTTACCTTCAGTCTCTGAAGAAGATAACTTGGTTATCGAAACGCGCGTAAGATAGTGTAAAGTGTTGGTGTAGTGGTAGTGTAAACAGTGTTCAGTTTTTCCATTGTTTATAATAAAAATTATTTATTTTTTACTTAGATTCAATAGTGAATTGATGTAGTTATTTACTAGTTACCATTTAAAAACTTCAAAATAAATATAGTATACTAAATAAATATAGTATAAATATAGACTTATACTCGAAGAGGCTCTGCAAGTGGCTTACGCAGAAGATTTAGACGTTGGTGATATCTATATTGAACCCCCAGAACCCCCCGAGCTGACGGATGAAGACTCTGCAGTGAAGACGAAGCATTTATCGACAAGACAATACAGTGGATAATGAAATTATTTCCGAAGCTCTAGAGGAGCCCGAAGAAGAACCACAGCCTGTTAACTCCGTAGAAAAAGTTACTCTTGCATCAACAGAGTATGGTGCAAATCCGTTGAACCATGTAAATAGGTTTTTTCAGACTAAGAAAAGAAATTCAAATACAAGTACCGTTAGCCATTGCGAAATATAATTCATCAATGGGACGTACAGATCTAATGAATGAAAATACCTCAAGGCATCGGATCAGCATTGGAGGAAAAAAATGGTGGAGGAATCCATTCTTTTGGTTGCTAGATACTATAATACAAAATGCATGGATTTTACATAAACGCGCAGGTAACAAATTAACTGTATTGCAGTTCAGAAGAGAAATTGGAGTCATGGAGTCATCTGTACATCTATTACACGAACATGCTGTATAAAATTTAACGTTGGAATGTGCGAAAAATGTAATGATGACTTTCATAGTAGATTTTGAACATTTTGCTTAGTTCAGATTAATTTGATACTCCTAAGGACTGGCGTTGCGTTTTTGCAGCACGTTGTTTCTTATAAAATGAAATAAAATAAAAAAAATTTCTTGAAAATTCCTATTTCTTAATACCTGCCAAATAAAGTAAACACAAAAAAAATTGTTTGAAAAAAAATAAACTTCGTCCTTAATGGGCTAATTAACCAAAAACAAAGGGTAGTGGGATTTCTAATTTTCGAAAAAGTACCTTTTGTTCTTCAGTTATTGTTTATAAAGCATATTTGATAAATTTATCAATTTTATTGAATATATAATTAGAAGATATACTATAATTGTGTAATTAATTTGAACATGTGAATCTTTTGAAATAATAAACTCATGGAAAACATTATCGCAAAGCTTAAAATTTTCATTTAGAATAACTCTTCAATTTTCAACCGATTAAAATGATTTTTTCAGCACATTGTAGGAAATTTATTAAAATTATCACAAGTATTTTGAATTTTTGTAAAAATAAATTTGACAATTTATTATACCGGGTGGAATGAAACAATATTTATGTACCGTAAATTCTAAACACCCTCTAGCAGTGGCGGCTCGTGAAATTTTTAAGAGAGGAGGTTTTTTATTCTTTGATTTTTAGTATTTTTTATTTTTGAATTTTTCATATTTGCTCAGCAAGAATCAACGTGGAGTTATAGATTTTCTCTTGCCAAAAAATTTTTTTTGTTCGTTTTTGGTTTTTTATTCTTTGATTTTTAATATTTTTTATTTTTGAATTTTTCATATTTGCTCAGCAAGAATCAACGTGGAGTTATAGAGTTTCTCTTGCCAAAAAATTCTTTTTGTTCGTTTTTGGTTTTTTATTCTTTGATTTTTAATATTTTTTATTTTTGAATTTTTCATATTTGCTCAGCAAGAATCAACGTGGAGTTATAGAGTTTCTCTTGCCAAAAAATTCTTTTTGTTCGTTTTTGGTTTTTTATTCTTTGATTTTTAATATTTTTTATTTTTGAATTTTTCATATTTGCTCAGCAAGAATCAACGTGGAGTTATAGAGTTTCTCTTGCCAAAAAATTTCTTTTTGTTCGTTTTTGGTTTTTTATTTTTTTTATTTTTAATATTTTTTATTTTTGAATTTTTTGCATTTTGTTTTTTTTATTAATTTAATCAACTTTTTGAAAATATTAACGGAATTCTACGGTCTTTGGTTTGCGAAAAATTATCAATAATATTATTATAAATTGCATCATTTTGTTTTAAGTATTTTAAGTGTAAGTCTTTTTAAAAATTGAATAGATGAGGCTTTTACTTGATGAAGATCCATACTACTGATGAAATAAAACAAATTAATTTGTTTAAATCTTCATTATTTATTTTGAACTGACGTTCAAATTAAAATTAGTGACGCGTTTCGCTACACAGTAGCTTTTTCAAACTAGTTTGAAAACTAGTTTGAAAAAGCTACTGTGTAGCGAAACGCGTCACTAATTTTAATTTGAACGTCAGTTCAAAATAAATAATGAAGATTTAAACAAATTAATTTGTTTTATTTCATCAGTAAGTCTTTTTCAATAGATGTTAAACTAACATTGTATAAGAATAGTAGAAAATGATTTCTCCACCGATGACGACGTGACAGGAATGGTGACTGTCAAACAAAGCAGTTTACGAGGTAAAACTTATTGCAAATCATTGTCTATCATATATTTCATCATATTGGCGTGACTGTCGTACTGACAAAAATATCTTTATCCGAGTATACAACGCATAATTCATTGTGCAGTGTTATTTTATCAATAAATTTATATTTTAGAACTAAGTTATCTGAAAGTGTATTGGGAAACTCTTTGGAAAATATTCGAATAAGCTCGTGTATCACCGCGACCGCTAGAGGCAAGCCTCCTGAGAGTGTTGCCATTTCACCTATTTTTACGGTATTAAGCAATACCTACATCGTTTCAAGCTCGATTCCTAAAGCCCTTCGCTTCTTTTTGACGTGAGGTATCTGAGAATCAAATAGACGACCTTCCTCTAATTGGTATTTAAATGCAGATTCTTTAAAAATATAAATACCTACTGTAACATTATCTTTTTTAATAAACTTATTTTATATAAATGTAAACTCTTTATTTCACATCTGGTTGGGTGTGATCTGCAAACAGTATTATCAACCTGTTTGTTTTTTTTTGTGGTTACATCCTGTATTCATAGCAGCTTTCACTCAGTCTTGAACGAATTTTCCTGTGCAATTTTCCAATATCCTCCCTTTCACCAAACAGCACTCCTCATTTCATAAATGATTCAGATTACAGTTACTTACCTGCACCCTCATTCAACATACAGGCTGTCCCAATATATCAACCTTTTGATATAAATAGATAAAGAATATTTTTGTGTTTGTTTCAAAAAGGATTTTGAACCTTTTTTAAAAAAAATTAAGTATTTTGCCAAGGTCCAAGGTCGAATGTCCAATCTGCGTTCGATGCATAGAGCTGAGTAGAACAATCTTTCCGTCTAGAAAAAATTGTTACGGTACTGTCATGACCCATCAACTGGGATGGGTCATGGAAAGGAAGAAGTCTACAGAAATCCTAAAGTTTCTTCATGACTTTCCCCAGGAACTGTCTGGAAGAAGGGGGTGCAATAGATCAACTAGGTTCAAGATATGTTTCAAATACAGCTCCTTCTTCCATTCTCATTCCACTTTTATTGACAAAAAACAGAAACTGATTGTTTATTCAGAAATTTTTGTCATCTTAGTACATCTAATTATAAAATTCTGCTTATCTAGTTTCGTTCTCCATATTATTTCATAACCCTTAATTTTTATAATAATTTAGGACTGAAATATATGAGAAATTTTTTTTATTAAATTAATAAGAAAACATTTTTTCCGGAAAATTTTTCAACTCATCCCCAAACCGAAATAAAATTGCGTTCGTTCTGTATTAAGTGGAAAGTAAACAACTCTTTCCACAATGAAATGAAGAACCAATAAATCAATATACACCATTAAATTATTTTATTTACTGTATCATTTTTTGCTAATTGGTATCTGGTAGAAAATATCCACAGTTCCAATTGAATCATTCCATTAGCATGTCAATTCATGATTGCCCCAGGTCCGGAATCCGCGAAACTTTTTATTTTTAATAGGGTAGCTCAACTTGAAATAAATAATTCCAAAAAAACCTTTCAAAACAAAAAATAACTCGGATTTTTCCTCGGCATGTTTTAACAAAGAACATTTTTCTGGATTTTTCAACATCCTTTGTTTAATTAATTTTACTTTTTAATTATTACATAACCATTTTTTCAATGGTTATTTCTTCGATTATGGCAATCTAGTGAGAGTCACCATCATATTTGTTCTCAACAACAGTGTGTGCCCCTTTTCCCCTTCTTAATTTGAAAAAATCCTCATCAAAATCAATGAGTGATATCTGAGATTAAATCCAACAGAGAGAGGAGTCAAACAATAGTATATTGTGCAGCAAGTGGGGAAAATTCAACTTTTCTCGCGAGTGAGAAAAGTACTTTCCCCACATGTTGCACACTATACTTTTTCTACAACTGCACAAATTTAAAGAATACAAGTAAAGTAACTTAATATTTATTTTTATGGTTAGTAAAATAAAAATAAAAGGTGAGCGGTCGTCGGACCGCCGTTAGGAGCTTGCTTCTTATGCACAATAGAATGACCATTTTTCATAAATTTTTGACCATTTTTCAAAAATTTTGATAATTTTTGACAATTATTGACCATTTTTCCAAAATTTTTGAAAGTTTTTTTAAATATTAACAATTATTGACAATTTTTGACAATTATAGACCAATTTTGACAATTATTGATCATTTTTGACAATTTTTCAAAAATGTTGACCATTTTTCCAAATTTTTACAATTATTTACCATTTTGACAATTATAGACCAATTTTGACAGTTTTGACAATTTTCCAAAAATTTTGACCATTTTTCCAAATTTTAACAATTATTTACCATTTTTGACAATTATAGACCAATTTTGACAGTTTTGACAATTATAGACCAGTTTTGACAATTATTGATCATTTTTGACAATTTTTCAAAAATTTTGACCATTTTTCCAAATTTTAACACTTATTGACTATTTTTGACAATTTTTGACCAGTTTGGACAGGTTCTGACAATTATTGACCATTTTTGAGAATTTTTCAAAAACTTTGACCATTTTTCAAAAATTTTGACAATTTTTTACAGCCATTGACCATTTTTGACAGTTTTTTATAATTATTGACAATTTTTTCAAATTTTAACAATTATTGACCAATTTTGACAGTGTTGACAATAATTGATCATTTTTGACAATTTTTCGAAAATTTTGACAATTTTTGACAGTTGACCATTTTTTCAAAATTTTTGACCATTTTTTCAAATTTTAACAATTATTGACCATTTTTGACAATTATTGACCAATTTTGATCATTTTAGACCATTTTTCCAAATTTTAAAATTATTGACCATTTTTGCCAATTTTTGAGCATTGTAGACAGGTTCTGACAATTATTGACAACTTTTCAAAAATTTTGACAATTTTCAACAATTATTGACCATTTTTGACATTTTTTATAGTTATTGACAATTTTTTCAAAATTTTAACAATTTACGACCATTTTACAAAATTTTAACAATTATTGACCATTTTTGACAGTTTCTGACAATTATTGACCATTTCTGACAACAAAAATTTTGACTGTCTTTGATCATTTTTCAAAATTTTAACAATTATTGACTATTTTTGACCATTTTTTAAAGTATTTGACAATTTTCGACCATTTTACAAAATTTTAACATTTATTGACCATTTTTGACAGTTTCTGACAATTATTGACCTTTTCTGACAACTTTCAAAAATTTTGACAGTCTTTGATCATTTTTCAAAATTTTAACAATTATTGACTATTTTTTAAAATATTCGACAATTTTTGACAGATTCTGACAATTATTGACCATTTTTGACGATTTCTTCAAAGCTTTGACAATTTTTAACAATTATTGACCATTTTTGAAAGTCTTTTTTAATTATTGACCATTTTTTCAAAATTTTGACCGTTTTTGACAATTATTAACCCTTTTTCCAAATTTTTGACAATTTTTGAAAATATTTGGCAATTAATCACCATTTTTTCAAAACTTTGACAGTTTTTGACAGTTTTTGACAATTTTTGACAATTTTTGACAATTTTTGACAATTATTGACCATTTTTCCAAATTTTTTTAAATTTTTGACCATATTTCAAAATTTTCTAATATAATCTGACAGTTTTGTTTTGTTGTTATTGTCCATTTTTGACACTTTTTGACAATTATTGACCATTTTTGACAACTTTCAAAAATTTTTATAATTATTCTAAATTTTCCAAAATATTTAACAATTTTTGATCATTTTTCAAAATTTTAACAATTATTGACTATTTTTGACCATTTTGAAAAATATTTAACAATTTTTGACGATTTTTTACCATTTTTGACAGATTCTCACAATTATTGACCATTTGTGACAATTTTTCAAAAATTTTGACAATTATTGACCATTTTTGAGTCTTTTATAATTATTGACAATTTTTTCAAAATTTTGACAGTTTTTCACAGTTTTCAACAATTATTGACCATTTTTCCAAATTTTTGACAACTTTTGAAAATATTTGGCATTTATTAACCATTTTTTGAAAATTTTGACAATTTTTGACGATTATTGACCATTTTTCCACATTTTTGACAATTTTTGAAAATATTTGGCATTTATTAACTATTTTGGAAAATTTTGACAATTTTTGACGATTATTGACCATTTTTCCAAATTTTTTACAATTTTTGACCATATTTCAAAATTTTCTAATATAATCTGACAGTTTTGTGACATCTAAGTAGGTATTTAAAGATGACAGTAGCCTACTAAGTTTTTGTCGATTTTATTTGATTCTCCATATAAATATATGTGAAGTGGGCAAAGTGCCGTGAGAAATATTATTTCTCACAGTATGAGCAATATTTGGTTTTGAAATTGAGTAAGCTATGAGAAATACGTCACTTTTCATAGCAGTTGTAGAAAAAAATATTTTTTGAGGTAACCACTCCAGGACATAATTAATTTTAAGGACATCAATACTAATATTCAATTAAAAATTACAATTATTTTGAGTGAAAACGCTTCTCATTATCTTGTATAACAGCGTAACCCTGCAATCGAAAAAATGTGACTATTAAAATTAAGAGCCTTTAAGCTGTTAGTCTTTCTGGACCCTCTGCTGGTAGAAATAACAACAAGTCGTGTTCGGCCGCTTTCCCCAGGATGGCGCTGCTATACTAAAAAGCTGTACGACGTGCTGGCTCAATGCTGGCCGGTGATTTCGATGCATCGAACAAAGCATGAATAGGAACAGGACTTTCAGGATATTGCTGGGAAAGGGAGCTTACGGGATAGGAAATTGTTGCACAATGATAAGGTTAGTGTTGTTTTTTTAGGGTTTTTAATGAACTGTTACGGATTTTTGTAGAGGTTTATTCGACGTTGTGGGGGATTTTGTGCCACAATTTTTAATTGAGATGATTCGTACTGTGTAGCGACTTGGATTAAACCTAGCGTTTTACTGGAAATGTTCGACAAATATATTCAAACGAATTTGTGCATAGTTTCGTTCAAACTGGACGTCAGCTTAAGGTTATAAATGAAGTGTGTCAAAAAACTTGTTTTCTGTGCAAAAGTTTCACACTTTAATGTTATCATTGTAACTAAATATCACTTACCTTGTTTCATTATGACATCTAGGAGAAATTTAAACCATGGATCCAATGATCTAAGTTCAGTTTTTACTTCAGAACAGCTATTTTTGTTCTGTTTTCAATTTCGGAGTACCTTTTTTTGAAAGCATTTATATCAAATGTATTACAGGAAAAAGCAGAAAGGTTTACAGTTAAAAAAAATTTTATACAATAAAAAAGCTGTTTTTGGATAAATTCAGTATTAAGCTTATTTTTATAGAAATTGATAAATTTGAAGTATGAAAGTCTGTTTACTTAGAAACTACATAATAAGATGTGAATTGGCGATGAAATCACAGGATGGACAACGTAAAGGTTGTATTGTAATCTTAGTTTTTAATAATTCTGTTTGCGTGTAGTGGACTGTAACTATACATGGTCCTTCGAGCCGGATAGAGTAAACTTATTTGTTTTCATTATGTAGAATGTTCCTAATTTATTTTTTGTTAGTATACTTAGCGAATAAACATAATTATAAAAGTCATCCAGTGTATAGTTACAGTCCACTACACGCAAACAAATGCCGTTTACGTATTTTGGTTTTGTACCATCTTAATTCACAAAGAATAGATAGATAAATCTGTAAAATTAAAATAACGCTACAGCGGAGTTGATTGATTGATTAGTTCGGCACCACCAGTCAGTCAGCCTTTAGGATTTTTGTGCTCTTGGTTATACCGTTTATGTAAAGAAATCAGTAGCCCTTATCAGGCTCAACAGTCTTTTCACTAGGTCCTTCTTGGAGAAATCCTACCTTGGATACTCTAGTCCTAGGAGTCTATATCGCCAATGAGACAGTGCTTCACATTCGAAGATAATGTCCTCTTCCATGCACAACCGACAGATAGGTTCCTCCCTATATATGCATGTGCTTCCTTAGGATACAGTGACCGGTGAGTAATCCCGTCACTTTCCTGATCTGGCCCCTGCTGAGGTTTAATATTTCATTAGTCAGCGACTCCGAGGGTTTTTTGACCAAGAGTTTGCTGTGTTCCTGTTTTGGCACGTGTCTCCAGTACGTCTGATGTTTAGTTTGAATCCACCGAGATGTACAACCACGTGCAGCAGATACTGGTTCAGGACCAGTGAATGCAGTTTCAGACCCTAGCTTTGCTAGGGAGTCTGCCTTTTCATTGCCTCCAATACCCTTGTGTCCCGGGACCCACTTAAGAGTTACTCTATTGTGGTTTGACAGGGACAAGTATTTGAAGGCAGTCCCAGACCACTGGGGACATGCTAAAGATTTCAGTGCTGCTTGACTATCTTAGAGTAACAGCGGAATTAATGATTATAAATGATTTACACTATGGCCCAAAATTAGGGAGTACAGTTTTACTGATAACCCATTTAGCTTGGTTTCCAGTTATCTAGAAAATAGGATAATGACTCTATAAGGGTGGAAATCAGACGGAAGGTGAAATTACTCCTAAGGATAGAAGACATAGAAGACATTGCCAGGACGAAGCAGGTAGAAGGCAACACAAATATTTTGTGTAAAATGTGGACAATGGGGGTGCGCAGAATGAATAATGCCTGTTGAGTTGGCTTCTGTTTTCGGCAATGAAGCTCCACATCCGTCGACAATTTCTCGTTGGTATGGAGAATTTAAACGTGGACGAATTAATCTTAGCAACGATCCAAGAACAGGTCCACCTACAACGACAGTCACCCAGGAAAACGTTGGAGCATTAGGCATTTCAAGGACCACAATTTTACATGAAGAGTTATCTGTAAAAAAAGTAGTCTTGTTGTATTCAGCATCTGTTGACGGGAGAACAGAAAGCAGTTATAGTAAATTGGTGTCAAAAAACTCTAAAGCTAGAAGAGCGACCCTCGAGAGCATTTCTTGCAAATGGATACAGTTGTGAGAGTAACTATGGAAGAAACTCTCACGAGTGTGAGCGAGTCGATGCTTGCTAGCATGTGGATGGGTAGTTGTTTGACAGTGAGAGAGCCACTCCCAGTATTTAACAGTTATGGCAGTGAAAAAACAGAGGTTAACTGATTAAATACTCAAATTATTAAGGACTTATGAAGAAAATTCCATTCTGTGGGAAACAAAGTGCTCTCTGTACCGCAACAGAGAAAGGAGACATCAAATTTTCCAGGAGATTCGTTCACCTCCATGTGCCAATCTTTTAACGCGTTGAAGATTGCAGGCGTCACCTCCTTAACTATTCTACCTATTGTTAGTGTTAATATTCACCCAATTGTAATCTACGGTGAATCCATGGTTTGAACAAACACATTCTTTTCACTTTTTGTTTCTTTTTTACTAAAATTTAGTAGCATACAATGGCGGCAGCAAGTTTTTGCACTTCCATATTATTATCTAAATTTTCTAATTGAACTCGCAAACACACAGTCGCTGTGGACACAGTCTGTAGAGTACTATTTCCGAAGAAACTCTCTGTAGAGTAAAAATTGGCATATTTTCTGTCAAATGGACATGCGGCTGAGTTCAGCTCTCGAGAGTAACTAACGATAGAAAATCTCAAATGGACACCTAGCTTAACGCAGGAAACTCAAGAAATTTATAACAGTATTGTCAATGGTGATGAATCATGGATTTACTTTTATTAACCCGAAAATAAACGTCATTCATCTGTCTGGGTGTTCCAAAATAAACCAAAACCGACGAAAGTTATCCGTCTTCGAAATGCCATGTAGCAACATTTCCTCTGCAAGATCAAAAAACTGTTACTGCTGATTGATACATACCAACCCAAGCGACGAATGATTCTCCACAAAGACCATCGTCCATACAGTCCTGACCTAAGTCCTAACGACTTTTTTACTTTTCCAAAAATTAAAAATGAATTGCGTGGTCAAAGGTTCCAGTCCCCAGAAGATGCAGTCAACGTATTCAAAATCTCCATTTTGAATGTACCAGCAAGTGAGTGAAATAAATGCTTCCAGAATTTGTTCCAAAGGATACAAGAATGCATTTCTATTCGTGGAGAATACTTTGAATAACAATCATGTTTAAAAGTTATCTACCGTTTTTTCTTAGCTCTATATGTAAAATTTAAAAATAGAAAGAAATTTGCTATCTTCTAGCTAAACTCATTTCCCTTATTTATAAAATAGCGCACGCCAGAGAAGGAGACCGCTTTACAAGTATAAATTCACATTTTATTACCCAGTTTCTAAGTATACAGAGTATAAGATTTTTTTTGTCGGAATACTAAGCATAAGTTCTAAAGGAAAGCAGGAATAAAAAGCAGGAAAAATAAAAAGCACAACAAAAGCTCATAAAAAAACATTTATTTGCATTAAAAAGCAGCGGCATTCACCGATTCTATCTACAACTATAGTACGTAACTACTAAATATTAACTACTAACTCTCTAGTGATAATTCAAATAAATATTACAACAAAACCTTTTTAGCTGTAATGATTAAGTAAAATGTTACATCAAAAGGCATTCCAATCTATCTATTAGGTATTAACATAGGGGTATTTAAACGGAAAATTAGATCACTATTAATTTAATTCACAACATTATTTTAACGGTTTTAGGTGGATATACATAAAATAGGGTTTAATAACATAGGCGGCTCATTACAAGAATATCTATTACGAAAGAGGCAAAGAAAAATGAAAATTAATTTTTAGATTTTTCTTTTTAACGAACGACACTGTTAATAAGTTGATTTACGTTAAAAATGTTTCTTTTAAAGAAGACTTCAGTACACTCGTTTATAAAATTAAAAAATTCACTCACTGCTTCTTGAGATTCTGTATTAAAATTATTACATCATATACAGAGCATTTCAATGAAAAATATCCACTCCATATAATTCTGAAGGCGTTTATGTTTTGAAAAAATAAAAAAACACGTCAAAAATCATATAGGTTTAACTTTAACCCCCTCCCCCCTATGGTTACCACTCCCAATTTTTTAAATGGAACTCCCTATACATTATTACATTGTTGGATTCTCCTCTACAAGAGGTTTACAAAAATGTATAATACATAAGTGAAAAATCAATCTGTTGATTTTTGACGTGTTTTTTAATTTTTTCATAAAAGTGACGCCTTCAGAATTATGTAGGATTAATAGTTTCCATTGAAATGCTCTGTATATTAAAATTTTTACTAATTTCCATTTAGCAATTTAATAATTATAAATAGAAACCCATTTCCAATTCCCAACTTTAGAGCCCTATAGCTCGTTAACGTAAGGGCGTAAGGAAAAAATTTTATATGAAGTCCCTACTATAATTAATTTCAATCTCTCTATCATCAGTTTTTGGTACGAATTCCTGGGACACCCTGTATATACATTAAAATCAATCATAATTTCCGCTAAAACTGACATCAGCGTAATCAGCTAGAATTTTTTTTGCACAAAACATTTGAGGTAATTTGAGTTTTTAATCGAAAAAAAGTAAAACAAATTGTCTTACACTGTATACATGAATATGAAAGGCATTAAGAATAATTTCGGGTGTAAGGAAGGGCGCTTAAATATTTGTATCTACCTAAAATACCTAAAATTAAATGGCTTTTGCAATGAATTTGTTTTTTTACAAAAATTCCCCAAATTACCTTATCTTTTGGTAGTAGTGGCAACGCAGCTTACTTGAACGTTTCAAAATACTTAACCTCAAATTTTCGATAAATTCAACACTCTAACATCGCCTACTTAGATGTAAAAATAATTAATAGTGTCAGTTATCCAATCAAACGCAATACACGACTGTCAATTAGAGACTTTTTCATTTGTGATTTATGAATCTTTTTATTTTTCATAATAAAAATTTCCTTCTTATAAAAATCAACTTTCAATTTTTTTAATTTTTTTAATTTTAAGAAACTTTTTTTTCCACATCGTCTTAGACTGAGCGGCAACTATGAGGAAGCTGCTATCTTTCTGTATCATTTTTATCTATTGCGCATGTTCCATACAATTTATCTAACGATCCGCGCATAAAAGAGCCTTTCCATTGCGCAGCACTTTTAAGAAAAATTCACATTGTCGCAGCGTACAGTCGTACAATAAATACTCCTTTTTGGTTCCTTCACGTATCAAGAAAGCGACGATAGGGTTAATGTTAAGACATTAGTTCGAGGCGAGGGTGGAGTATGGAGGGGTTGTTAGCCATTATACGTTATATACGGATCAATGAACTCTTACGCGTACCAGGAAAATTCAATAAGGGTTTAAAATTACCAAAAAATGTTCAGTCTATTTCGTTAGGACTTTCATTAATTCTTTTAGACGTTTTTGTTCATTAAAAAAACGGGAGTACCTACGTAAGAATTATTTTCTATGAAAATGATGGTGGTAAACTTGAAGGACATTATTTCATGGAAAACTCGTCCTGTAGGAATCGATCTTATATTCATTCAATCATTTATTCATATATTTGGGTTGTGCTCATCAGCCCAGGCACTTGTACTGAATCTTTGTACCATTTCCCCTGCTATCCACTTCCATTCCAGAAGCTTCTTGTCTTCTATAAAGGTCACTAGTTTGACTGGAAGGATTTTCAGTAGTTGTGATGGTTGTATTAATTCCTCTCCAAACTGCTTTCGTCTAAGTTCTTGTAAGTTCTCGCAGAAGCAGAGTATGTGAGAAGGTGTTTCATCATCAAGTTCACATTTTCTGCACTATCTTTTCCCATTTTGTACAGATGTTTCCTCAAGGTGCAGTGTCCAGTCACCAGGTTGGTAACTGTCTTCAAATGTCTCTTACCCAGTTTCAGTAACCTGGTTCAGAGTTCCTTGTCTACCTTGTTTGTGGAGGTGCCCTTGTGTCAACCTCCATTGCTGTTCCCTATCTAGCTAGTTCCCGATTTCCCCTCTTATGCAATCTTTTGTGATTCCACAAAACGGTTCCTGACCTATGAAGTCTCCTTTAGAACCTTCTTTAGCTAACTGGTCCATTATTTCATTACCAATCCCTCATATTAGAGACACTTTGTTTTCTCTTGCCAGCCTGTTAAAGGATTCTTTGCAGTTTTTCACCAGTCTAGACCTACTTGTTGAAATCGATCGATCATTAATTATTAACAAATGTAGACAAAAAAAAACAATTATTTATAAAACTCTTATAAGACCATCTCTTAAGATGTGGAAACAAGTACAATAACCATAGGAGGAGGAAAACTATCTAAAAGTAACAGAGGGAAAACTAGTACTAACAATTTTAGGACAAAAAAAGAAATAGAGGTGATCGAAGGAGGAAATATAATAGGATCAATGGAGGCATAGATGCTTCAATGGGTAGACGAAAGCCTACAGGCTGGATGCCAATATGGTCTATAAGAATAGGAAGACCAAGATAACGATGGAAAGATGTTATAGAAGGAGACGCAAAGATAATTTAAATGAAGGAATGGAAGTTACATGTAAGGATAGGATAGAGTGGAAGAAGATAGCGAGACTACTGACAACTTATTTGAAAATGAGAAAAGTGGGAAGATTGATTCATCGGATATGATGGATCAAAGTGTATTAGCTATAATCCGCAAGGATTATAGTATTGGTGTTGATTTCTTCTTCTATTCTGAGAAAGTGATATGGTACTTACTTGAAGTTTACACAATTCATAGTCAGCATTATAGTATGGAATTTTGTCATTTCGATATATTACATTCCCGAATTGTTGGATATGTTGGAAGCTTTCAACTAACAGTGGTGTTTTTTTATTTTTCCATTATTTTTTGTCAATTTTGTTATATAATTGCTGGATTTTTAGTGTTCGATTTTGGGCCATCAGTTTGGTTACAAAGATATTGCTGAGGTAAAACCTCCTAATTTCTAGAGGGGGCTCTGCTGCTTCTGCTTCTTATATATTGAACGGTGTACTTTTTAAGGCTCCTAGAAATAATCGTAAACTTTTGTTTTTAATTTTCTCTATAGCTTGTAATTGGTTCAAACTAGTGTTCCCATACATAGTCCAATATAGAGCGTGCTAGTGCTTTGTAGAATATAAGTGCTATATTGGGATCTGCTTCCCATTTAGTATTGCAGAAAGCTCTTAACACATTTAAAGCGTTCTCACATTTTCTGGTGGGGTGTTGTATGTGGTCTTTCCAGGATAGTTTTTGGTTAAGTATCATACCCTAGTATTTAACTGATGATTTGCATGGAATTATTAGTAAGCCTAGCTTTACCTCGTTTGGAGATTGATAACGGTGTCTTGTGAAGCAGCACATGACAGAATCTAATCCATTTTGATTTGTCCATTTAATAACTCCATTAACTGCACATTTTAATTCCGTTATTGTGTTTTCAATTGATTTGTTTTCTGAATATAAACAAAGGTCGTCTGCAAATTGCAATATTCTAATTTCTGGTTGAATATTATCTCTAATATCTGCCGTATATAATATGAAGAGAATTGGGCTCAGAATACTTCCTTGTGGTAGACCTAATGATGTTGTACGTGGTGAACTACAGAGAAAAAAAATAAACACCATAATTTATAATTTTTTTTTAAATAAATTGAGTGGAAAACAGTAAAGATGTAAAATGTAATACGATTCATAATAAATGCTGGAAATGACAGAATTTCTAGCTTTACTGAAATTTTAGAAAAAACAAATAAAAACTCAATTTTAGTCACCACCTTTTCAGGGTGATATCTCGGAAAGGGGTGGCTGATTTTGTTATAGGACAGACCCATCTTAATTTCATACGAGCAATCACCTCCTGGATTTTATCGCATGAATTTAGAAACACCCTGTATATGGAATCTCCTAAAACGAAAAATTGCAGCGACTGATTCAATTGCTGTATCAAGATAGGAAGTAGGAATGGAGAACTATCGATAGTCCCGACTAACGATATTTTATCGATAATGCTATTTTTACTATCGATAATTTTAGTTTTACATCGGTAAAGTTGACATCTATCACTCTGTTGTTTATATATAATTGTCAACATTTTGAAAAATGGTCAATAATTGTCAAAAATTGTCAAAATTTTAAAAGAATGGTTAATAATTGTCAAAATTGGTCAATAATTATCAAAAATGGTCAAAATTTTTGAAAAATTGTCAAAAATGGTCAATAATTGTAAAAAACTGTCAAAATTGGTCAATTAAATTCAAAATTGGTCAATTAAATTCAAAAATGGTTAATCATTGTCAAAAATGGTCAATAATTGTTAAAATTTGGAAAAATGGTCAAAAATTTTGAAGAAATGGTCAATAATTTTCAAAAATTGTCTGAATTTTGAAAAAATGCTGAAGCATTGTCAAAAATCTTGAAAAATGGTCAAAATTTTTGAAAAATTGTGAAAAAATTTCAAAAATGATTGAAAACGGTCTAAAGTGGTCAAATTTTTTGAAAAATTGTCAAAAATGATCAATAATTGTCAAAATTGGTTAATAATTGTCAAAAATGGTCAATAATTGTTAAAATTTGAAAAAATTGTCAATAATTGTCAAAATTTTTGGAAAATTGTCAAAAATGGTCAATAATTGTTAAAATTTTGAAAAATGGTCAATAATTGTCAAATTTTTTGAAAAATTGTCAAAAATGGTCAATAATTGTCAAATTTTTTGAAAAATTGTCAAAAATGGTCAATAATTGTCAAAACCAATCAAAAATCGTCAAGAATTGTCAAAAAGTGGTCAAAACTTTTGAAAAATTGTCAAAAATTGTCAAAAATGGTCAATAATTGTTAAAATTTTGTATAATGGTCAAAAATTGTTAAAATTTTGAAAAATGGTAAATAATTATTGCCAAATTTTTTGAAAAATGGTCAAGATTTTTGAAAAATTGTCAAAAACGGTCTAATAAGAAAAAAATACTTACAATATTCCGAGGGTCATGAACCTTACCGAATCCGTCTTAGATTCTGACAGTTTAAAATAATGATTGTAATCACACGCAAGTCACTCTCTTTCTCTTCCTTCTCTCTCTCCCATCTCTCTCTTCCATATCTCTCTCTCATTTTTCTTTCTCTCTCTCATATTTCTTTCTATCTCCTCCATCCCTCCCTCTCTCCTCCATCTCTCTCTCTCTTTCCTATCTCTCTCTCCTATCTCTCTCTGTCCCATCTTTTTTCCTCTCCCATCTCTCTCTCTCTTCCATACCCCTCTCTCTCTCCCATCTTTCTCTCTCTCCCATCTTTCTTTCTCTCTCTCTCTCTCTTTCCTATATCATTCTCTCCCATCTCTCTCTTTTTCTGTCTCTCTTCCATCTCTCTCTTTCCTATCTCTCTCCTATCTCTATATCCCATCTTTTTCTATCATCTCTCTCATTGATCTTAAGATATAGTCGTCTGTTTGTATAAAGTCTACTTATGTTGTTTATTATGTCTCCTGGAATTTCTACGTCTTGTAACTTTTGTGCTAGGATTTGGAGGTTAACTGCGTCGTAAGCTCCTTTTATATCCAGATATAGTGCTGTGATGAAGTTGTTAACAGTAAATGCTAGTTGTGCGTCTGTAACCAATAAAGCTGTTGTTTGTTACTTTAAATTTTTTGGTATTCACGCCCATTTTTTCTGCTGAGAGTTTGGTCCATTTTGACATGCTGTTGATTCCAATAGGCATGTTTCTTACCAAATCCCTTTTTCCAATTTGGACAGACTGTCAAAAAAAACCTATCACTTGTGATTTCTGGATTGGTATTCATTTTTTCCAATAATTTTAAAAATAGACGAGTAGGATAAATATCTTTGTTAGTGTTGTTTCTTACCAACCATTTACTACTGGCCAATGCTTTTCAACTCGCTTGTATGGTCTTTGAAAATATGGGATTGTATTCGATACGTCCCGTATATTCTCCTTTTAGGTCTAATTGTTGTTAGAAATAATGTACTTTACTTCGTTGCCTCACCAGGCAAGTTCAAAAGTAAATAAGTGAAATCTTTTTTTCTGAAGGCCATCTGGGGTGTCTTCGACATGAATTTTTATCGTTTCCAATAATTATTGTCTTATAAGGGCTTTCGAACTCTCTTTTCTTTTCTCTTGGTTACCTTGAAGTTGTTTTCCTTTGCCAAACGGGCTGATTTAAAAACAATATACGTAAATGGGTCTATTTTTATAATAAATTATTGATACTACTTTTCATGTAGCATCTGGTCCATGGGGTTCCATATGCTTTTATTACTTGACTCTTTGTAGTCCTCTCCGTTTTTTTAATATTCTAAGCATAATCTTTTATAATTGCTAATTCTTCGACTGGAGTATGCTTTTTAAGCCAACAGAAAGCTTTGGAGACTCACTTATTTGGAGATATATTCTCCGATACTGCCTCTTTAATTACTGCAATGGATTGTGTTCCAAATCTGTTCTTTTCTTCAGAAGCACTCATTTTTGAACTGAAATAATCTGAACAAGAAATAATACAATCACATTTTAAATAAATAACAAAATTTGCTTTGATCAACGCTCCTTGAAAAAATTAAAATTGCAGGTAACTTTTTTGTTAGTAGAAAAGATGCCGTTGCTATGGTATTTTTCCAGTGAAAACTCTCTGGTGAAATAGTCTCTGAAACTATAATGATGGTGGTTAGCTAAAAGGACAAAATCTCAGTAAAAACTTGTCCTGGTTTATTTTAATACGTCTCAGAAAACTATTTAGTAAAAAATTCAAATATCAAATATTCGTCCTATAGAAAATCGTTTCTTTTGAACAACCTATAAAATGAGCTTTTCAGTAAAATATTGAACAACTTAAATCTCAATAACAAATTTATACGAATATTGTTTGATTGAAGAATTATAGAAAAAATCCTCCTCTTTCTGCCTCAGTCTGGGAAACCACCCATACAATATTTTTGCTCTGAAACAATGAGAAGCATTGTTTAGAAAATAACATTCTAGTCGTTATTTTTCTAAAAGAAGTTATAAAAGAGTTAACGTGGAGTTTCCATTGTAAGAAAATAGCGTTAGAAAGTCTAACAATACCTTTGAAGAGTCATAAACATTGGACAAGTGTATATGATAAAAAAAATTGTATCGTAAAAATAATGTTTATTGCACTATAATATTTAAAACAAATTATTTTAAATTCTCAAATTGAATGTTCTTTTTTTTTTCTAAACGTCAAGGGTGAAAAAATATAATAAAGTGTGACGGTTTTCATCGTGAGAGAAATAATTATTTTAAAATGATGCTGAATGCTCTCGAGACATTATATTGCAACAGTTATGAATTTAATTCTCTCGTTTTTACGTACCCGTTTGTGACTTTTTATTATCTAACGACGCCGTGCTTTCTTCATTTCCTACATTTTTAATTAGACGTATATTTTAGCTTTTAGGAGGGTAGCTTTTTAATGAGAATTTTTATGATTTTTATAATAGTCAAGATTAGCATGGACGCGCCTGAGATATTTTAAAGATCTTTATAACCTATAAAAAAAGACCATTATAGACTGTTTTTTTATTCCAGCATATCATTTTCATCCCCGATATAGGTAGTGCCTCTCTGAATCAAAACATTGCCGCAAAAATCAACTATCTGTTAACAAACTGGCCTGGCAGCTACGAAAGCCATCAGTATACAACCCCAACAATGAAAAAATAAACTCACTAGCTCGAGAAGAGACACGATCACTTCCTTTTGGTCCAAAACCTTTTTATGGTACAGCAAAAGCGTTGCAATAAACAAATACCAGTACTTGGACATGAAAAAGCAGTCTGGAGAATGGGATAAGGCTCTTGGGTCAAAGAACCATCACGTAGTACCTACTAAGCCAAGTAGCCCATATTAATCTTAAATCTCTAAAATCAACGATCTTTAGATACAAAGTAGTTTTAAATAGCATAAAGTGCGAATATAATCTGTCTTCTCCAATTTGTTCAGATACCTTTCTGTATTGTATGTCGGTAATGCGGAGTTCCACAGGGACTAGTGGAAGCCCGGATCCTGATGGAATACTCCACTTACGGAAACTACAGTATTCACTGGGATGAGCTTTATTGTATACTTAACTATTTACACTAGTTTTACATGTGTTACTTAAGATGATCATATTACTGGTATAACATAGTTTTAGATCTGATATCGATGAACTACATTTCAACATAACTAAATGTATCTGAATGTATGTGAATAGATCGGAATGTCTCCGACTGTTTCTGAATGTTTATTATGAATTATTCTGAATTCTTCGCTTATCTACTTCATCAGCATATATAGAGTACTGCCCGTGGTCAACTATCCAGTTACGTGATAGTTCTCTGGCCTTTCACTGTCACGTTCGTGACCTCGCGTGATATAACAAATAACTAAATAGATTGTTTTTATAAACATAAATACCTTAAATGAATTAATTAATAATAGATAATTTCAATGAATTGAATTCTTTACGTAATGCCCATACCTCGTAACAAGTCTTATTTATAATTGAAAATTAATTTTCTTGCAATTCCATCGGGAAATTATTCCTATCTGGTTTGTGTGAGCAGGACTATCCCTGACGAACAACACCATTTACTAAATTGGACCCACCTTCGTTTTCTGTCTTATCTTTACCACCCAGACTGTACCACTGTCGAGCAAAGAAACTTTCTGTATACTCAACTCCGACATAGTTCAACATTTGGACCATTACACCTTCGGAGGCTGTTTCAAGCAAATCTTTTATGGAAATGGAAAGAGAAAAAACGTCTTTATTTTGAAGGATCAAAAACTCATTAGGGGATCTGGATAATGGTGATAATAAAGAATAGCCTTAGGAAAAAGATTTTCATGAATAAAAAAAGTTGACTGGTTATTCTTGATGATTTAACAGCAAACAAAATATTTTATTAAATAAAAGTGTAAAAATAGCTGTGAGAGTTATGCCTATGCTACGGAGATTTTTTACTGGTTCATAAGAATCAACCACGATTCCTCTGGAAAGGATATCATCAATAATTGTATTTCAGCTAATTTAGTTCATCTTAATGGCATTCGGCTGCTCCACAACTCTATATAGATAACGCGATTGATGGTGTTTGATTGATTGAATCAGTACCTACAGCCAGTGAAGGTTTTAAGATCTTTTTCTTTCGCTCTTGGTTGCATTGTTTATGTGGAAAGACTAGTTGTCATTTTGGTCTCAATGGTTTATATCTCCAGTGAGTCAGTGATTCGCTTTTGAAGATAATTTGTGATGCTCCTCTTTCATGAATAACTGAAAAATAGGTTTATCCCTATATATGCCAGTGGTATGCATGTGAGTGCAGTGACTGATGAGTAATTATGTTACCTTATTTATTTGATAATACTTATGTTCAATATTTCGTTGGTCAGCAGCTCCAAGAATTTTTTGACCAGGAGTTTGCTGTGTTTTTGATTAGGCACGTTGTTCCAGTACGTCTGAAATTTTGCTGAACTCCACCGACTCTTTCTTAGCCAGAGTGTCGTTTCATTGCCTAAAGTGTTTTTTGCGGTTAAGAATTTTTGTAGACAGTCCCAGACCAGTCTAGATCTGATTCGGAGGACTGTTTATGGTTGTCTATGATTGGAGCATTTGAGCTAACGTAGAAAAGCAGTCAGAGCTACTCCAAGTGGTTTGTTGGAGAATTGTGCTAAGCTTATGGAAATATGTTCGTGGTAAAGAAAAGACATCCACGAAGGAAATATGATTATTTTGTGATGAAAGCTTGGTCTTGAAGTATTGGAAAATAATAAGTTACAGTAATGAACCAAACAAACTTCAGCGCGAGTAGAAGTGGCGAAGTAATAACTTCAAATATATACGAAGCAGAGTGTACACCTCTATGTATATGAACCTTTCTGCAGGGACCGCCGATCCCCTAAGGGAGAGGTCAGCATTGGGGTTAGGGGCGTTAGGAGAGGACGGAGGGAGGCCTCTGAAACTTGTAAATGCAAACTAAGCAAAAGGAGGGGAGTAATGGCTACTAATGATCAAAAGGGTGTACGAAAATAGTCCTTATTTCACCGATAAGATAGATTACCGCAGTTTGTGACAAATTTACAATCTGGGAATTCAAGGGGAACGGAAGTATATACGTTTGTTTGCATGTGTTGTAAGTACCCATATTTTGGTGAAACATTCCTGAAATTAAAATATTTTGGTTTATGCATTTTGGAAGAAAATGATACAATCTAACAATACAAAATATTCAAGGAATCTTTTCCGTTTTTAACCGTTTGTGTCTTGGAAGTCTATAACCAAATCACTACCGATTATGATTCTATGAATAAAATATGCTTTAAAAATTTTAAACATTGATACAGTAAATGCTTTTAACACACCAGACTTGGAGAAAACGCCTTTATATGGTTTACAGATGTTCCAAAACGGTAGAAGAGCCTAGGATGGAGTGTACCAGTTAGGAACCACTGGGAATATTTATAGAGTGCGAAGAATTGTTATTTTGCAGAATGGCCAAACAGTCATTAAAAAGCACTGAATCAGCTTTCAATAATTGACTAGACAAAATTAACTTGACAATAACAGTGTGATAGGAAGATATGGAATAGCAGATTAACTTGGAAAAAAGAGGCTGGAAGTCTTTTGTGGTGATAGCACCAATAAAATATTGGAACAAATAGATAAAACCGAAAAAACAAGCAGATTAGATCATTTTAACGATCTAGTACGGCTAAAACAATCAAAAATGCTTTGACCAGATGACATCAAAATAATGCATACGCCTGAGTACTAAAAGTTTTGAACAGCTGGCTTTCCAAGAAATTCAACCTAAGGCTAGCCATTTAATTTTTGGTATAACTGAACATATTTATTGAAAAACAACGAATACATTTAAGATATTTTTGTTCACTGCTAGCCCACTCAATGGCTTGCAAAACAAATTTTCTTTGACGGCCTAACCTAGTTGTTTACAAGCTTCTGTAATAAAATCCTATTAAATCAAATTAATTTCAAACACCCACCAACTTTTAATTTTTTTGTTGTGGAAACGCACCATAAAAAAGGTAGAATTGTGTTCGGTAATAATTAGCGGAACACGTACCTCAAAGCAAACTGTCAGCTCAGTTTTGGTTTGTGCGGCATTCATTTAATTTTTCAATATAAAATAGACTTCGTTAATATTAACATGGCATAGCACGGCTTCGGAATCTGAATTTCGTGACGTCGAAAATGCACACACATACACAACATATAAATTCGGAGTAGCAGTTTTTGCCAGGCGATGCAATGTTGCAAACACGCAATACGAGATATTAGAGGTGGGAAGCGACATTTTTGTATCTTCTTTCTATTTTATTTGTGCCACTTTCTTCCTCAGGATTTAAATTGAACTTTCAAAAAGGCTAAACTTCCATTAATGACACTACCAATAATGTTTGAAACATTTTGATTAACAATATCTCTTGGGTTTAAGGACCATGGTTGATTAGGATTGGACCCAGACCAGCTGCAACTACGGCATCAGTTGTCAATGGTAGCAGGATGAACACCTGAGTATTTTTTCCACCAAATTTAAATCATGATAATAATAATTCCGATCATGAACGCCTTCATTTTTCTAATTTTATTGATGAAAATGGAAAGTACACTGTTTGAGTTAATTATACTTAGATTTCTTAAATCATAGGAAATGCTATTCAGATTAATTCCGTTACCATTCCTATAACTCATCTTCCATCAATGGCACTCCCAATATTGTTTGAAACATTCTTCTTATTGCTAATGCTCTCTTCAGTCGCCATTCCTGCCGATTTCCATCCTACTTGTCGTTGGATGTATTAATTCCAATCATTTGATTGGTACAGCTCCCCTTATCATATCCTAAAGAAACTCGGTTTGTACTCACATATTGGGGGTGCGATGATAGATACTGCTCCATCAAAGCACATAACTAATTGCTCCACTGTTGGCTACAGTCGAGCCTTCACTGTCTTGGTAATAACTAATTCGCTTTTTTCTTTTTTGATATCATGTAAGCGCAAATTGCATAATTCACATCTTCTACAAGACCCATAGATGCCGAAAATGACTACCACAACAAGCACAACTCGTCCATTTATATCTGTTACCTTTTGCCCTCCCATCCATTTGATGAATTGAAAAAATAACGTAAGTATTTGTGGATTTGTGTTCGCAACACTTGCTCTATTTAGAAAAATCGCGCGACCTTTTTATACTCAAGATATTTTATGAAAAAAGGGTCCTTTAGCTTGGAACTGCAGTTTTTTCAAAAAAATTTGGACAAGAAGGAACGAACTAGCAAAAGTGACCAAATCATAGAGATACCTACATTGTGTACGATATTAGTAGATATAAAATGAGAGACCAAAGAGGTACAGTACGAAACCTAATGAGAGACCAAAGAGGTAAAGTACGAAATCTAATGAGAGTCCCGTTTCTAGTCTCATAAATTTTTTTTTTATAAAATTTTTATTAGAAAAATAAAAAAAAGTCTACCTACATCGTGTACGATATTATAAAATGAGAGACCAAAGAGGTAAAGTACGAAATCTAATGAGAGTCCCGTTTCTAGTCTCATAAATTTTTTTTTATAAAATTTTTATTAGAAAAATAAAAAAAAGTCTACCTACATTGTGTACGATATCAGTAGATATAAAATGAGAGACCAAAGAGGTACAGTACGAAACCTAATGAGAGACCAAAGAGGTAAAGTACTAAAGCTATTGAGAGTCCCGTTTCTAGTCTCGTAAAAATTTTTTTTATTAAATTTGTATTAGAAAAATAAGAAAAAGTCTACCTACATTGTGTATGATATTAGTAGATAAAAAATGAGAGACCAAAGAGGGACAGAACGAAACCTAATGAGAGACCAAAGAGGTAAGTACAAAAGCTAATAAGAGTCCCGTTTCTAGTCTCGTAAAAATTTTTTTTATAGTATTTTTATTAGAAAAATAAGAAAAAGTCTACCTACATTGTGTATGATATTAGTAGATAAAAAATGAGAGATCAAAGAGGTACAGTACGAAACCTAATGAGAGACCAAAGAGGTAAAGTACGAAAGCTAATGAGAGTCCCGTTTCTAGTCTCGTAGAAATTTTTTTAATAAAATCTTTATTAGACAAATAAGAAAAAGTCTACCTACATTGTGTACGATATTAGTAGATATAAAATGAGAGACCGAAGAGGTACAGTACGAAATCTAATGAGAGACCAAAGATGTAAAGTACGAAAGCTAATGAGAGTCCCGTTTCTAGTCTCGTAAATTTTTTTTTATAATATTCTTATTAGAAAAATAAGAAAAAGTATACCTTCATTGTGTACGATATTAGTAGATATAAAATGAGAGACCAAAGAGGTACAGTACGAAACCTAATGAGAGACCAAGAGGTAAAGTACGAAAGCTAATGAAAGTCCCGTTTCTAGTCTCGTAAAATTTTTTTTAATAAAATTTTTATTAGAAAAATAAGAAAAAGTCTACCTACATTGTGTACGATATTAGTAGATTTAAAATGAGAGACCAAAGAGGGACAGTACGGAACCTAATGAGAGACCAAAGAGGCAAAGTACGAAAGCTAATGAGAGTCCCGTTTCTAGTCTCGTAAATTTTTTTAAATAATATTTTTATTAGAAAAATAAGAAAAAGTATACCTTCATTGTGTACGATGTTAGTAGATATAAAATGAGAGACCAAAGAGGTACAGTACGAAACCTAATCAGAGGCCAAGAGGTAAAGTACGAAAGCTAATGAGAGTCCCGTTTCTAGTCTCGTAAAATTTTTTTTAATAAAATTTTTATTAGAAAAATAAAAAAAAGTCTACCTACATTGTGTACGATATTAGTAGATTTAAAATGAGAGACCAAAGAGGTACAGTACGAAATCTAATGAGAGACCAAAGAGGTAAAGTACGAAAGCTAATGAGAGTCCCGTTTCTAGTCTCCTAGAAATTTTTTTAATAAATTTTTTATTAGAAAACTAAGAAAAAGTCTACCTACATTGTGTACGATATTAGTAGATATAAAATGAGAGACTAAAGAGGTACAGTACGAAACCTAATGAGACCAAGAGGTGAAGTACAAAAGCTAATTAGAGTCCCGTTTCTAGTCTCGTAGAAATTTTTTTAATAAAATCTTTATTAGACAAATAAGAAAAAGTCTACCTACATTGTGTACGATATTAGTAGATATAAAATGAGAGACCGAAGAGGTACAGTACGAAATCTAATGAGTGACCAAAGAGGTGAAGTACGAAAGCTAATGAGAGTCCCGTTTCTAGTCTCGTAAAATTTTTTTTTATAATATTCTTATTAGAAAAATAAGAAAAAGTATACCTTCATTGTGTACGATATTAGTAGATATAAAATGAGAGACCAAAGAGGTACAGTACGAAACCTAATGAGAGACCAAGAGGTAAAGTACGAAAGCTAATGAGAGTCCCGTTTCTAGTCTCGTAAAATTTTTTTTAATAAAATTTTTATTAGAAAAATAAGAAAAAGTCTACCTACATTGTGTACGATATTAGTAGATATAAAATGAGAGACTAAAGAGGTACAGTACGAAACCTAATGAGACCAAGAGGTGAAGTACAAAAGCTAATTAGAGTCCCGTTTCTAGTCTCGTAGAAATTTTTTTAATAAAATCTTTATTAGACAAATAAGAAAAAGTCTACCTACATTGTGTACGATATTAGTAGATATAAAATGAGAGACCGAAGAGGTACAGTACGAAATCTAATGAGAGACCAAAGAGGTGAAGTACGAAAGCTAATGAGAGTCCCGTTTCTAGTCTCGTAAAATTTTTTTTTATAATATTTTTATTGGAAAAATAAGAAAAAGTCTACCTTCATTGTGTACGATGTTAGTAGATATAAAATGAGAGAGCAAAGAGGTACAGTACGAAACCTAATCAGAGGCCAAAGAGGTAAAGTACGAAAGCTAATGAGAGTGCCGTTTCTAGTCTCGTAGAATTTTTTTTAATAAAATCTTTATTAGACAAATAAGAAAAAGTATACCTACATTGTGTACGATATTAGTAGATATAAAATGAGAGACTAAAGAGGTACAGTACGAAATCTAATGAGAGACCAAAGAGGTAAAGTACGAAAGCTAATGAGAGTCCCGTTTCTAGTCTCCTAGAAATTTTTTTAATAAATTTTTTATTAGAAAACTAAGAAAAAGTCTACCTACATTGTGTACGATATTAGTAGATATAAAATGAGAGACTAAAGAGGTACAGTACGAAACCTAATGAGACCAAGAGGTGAAGTACAAAAGCTAATGAGAGTCCCGTTTCTAGTCTCGTGAAAATTTTTTTTATAATATTTTTAATAGAAAAATAAGAAAAAGTCTACCTTCATTGTGTACGATGTTAGTGGATATAAAATGAGAGACCAAAGAGGTACAGTACGAAACCTAATGAGAGGCCAAAGAGGTAAAGTACGAAAGCTAATGAGAGTACCGTTTCTAGTCTCGTAGACATTTTTTTATAAAATTTTTATTAGGAAAATAAGAAAAAGTCTACCTACATTGTGTACGATATTAGTAGATATAAAATGAGAGACCGAAGAGGTACAGTACGAAATCTAATGAGAGACCAAAGAGGTAAAGTACGAAAGCTAATGAGAGTCCCGTTTCTAGTCTCGTAAAATTTTTTTACAAAATTTTTATTAGGAAAATAAGAAAACGTCTACCTACATTGTGTACGATATTAGTAGATATAAAATGAGAGACCAGAGAGGTACAGTACGAAACCTAATGAGAGACCAAAGAGGTAAAGTACTAAAGCTATTGAGAGTCCCGTTTCTAGTCTCGTAGAAATTTTTTTAATAAAATCTTTATTAGACAAATAAGAAAAAGTCTACCTACATTGTGTACGATATTAGTAGATATAAAATGAGAGACCGAAGAGGTACAGTACGAAATCTAATGAGAGACCAATGATGTAAAGTACGAAAGCTAATGAGAGTCCCGTTTCTAGACTCGTAAATTTTTTTTTATAATATTCTTATTAGAAAAATAAAAAAAAGTATACCTTCATTGTGTATGATATTAGTAGATATAAAATGAGAGACGAAAGAGGTACAGTACGAAATCTAATGAGAGACCAAAGAGGTAAAGTACGAAAGCTAATGAGAGTGCACCGGGGTAACGTACGAAAGTAACTGACCTACTTTATATAATGCACGGGTAATGATCGCAGTTGACCTTTATATAATAGGAGGATAATAATATACAGAGAGCAGCGGAAGTTAGTTTGTAGTACACGGAAAATGTAACATGAAACAACGCCTCCAAATTGAATAGTTTATATACAAAACAATGCGAAATAAACAGTCAGTACAATTACGAATCGTGATTTACTCTACAAATTCCAGAAATAGACTAATTATCCCTTTTCTCAAGAAGGAACATTGAATACTGAATACGTGATCAGTATGTAAACAACTCCACAAAGAAGGGTGCCCTTCCGTATCTTCGCTTGGGTCGCAGTGCTCGACCCAGTGCAAATTTAGAAAACGATAACTTTTTGAAACTCAACTACTCAATTATATTGTTTCGAATAATCGTTGAATTAAGTTCTTGAATGATAAAATTTAGCGAGACGAGATAACTGATAACGAGACAAGACCGAGACTTATTTCTTTCAGAATTGACGAGACTGAGGCGAGATATTTGAAAGGCTCGCCCTATCTCGTCTCGTGAGAAGCCCTATGTGGAATAGGTAACGTTCTATGAAGTCTTAGACTCGAGTCTCGCATCACTTTTATTATCAATGTTCAATGTTCAGTTTATATTATTATAAATCAATTTTTTCTCTTTATTTATAATTTTTTTTTAAATTTAAATTTATATCTTTTTTTTTAAATAACCGTTCCGCTGTCGTTGCGTGCCTCTATTCAAAAGTTGAACAGCACAGAGACCAGATGGGTTGCAATGTGCAAGTCTGCAGTCGTTTTGATTACATAATTGAGAAGCCGAATTATTTAATCGCTTTTGCAGACAAATCGCATTAATATTGTAGGTGACGTCCCTTCCTGCGAAATCTCGTCGAGCACATCTTTTACCTTATTGACAGTTTTGTAAAAATCAATGCTGTCTAGAAGCTTGCTCGTAGCAAAAACTAGGATTATTTTATATATTTAAAAGTCTTCACTAATTGTCATTCGTTGACTGACTGACAATTTTTTTTTATTTAAAACAGTAATGAAAAAGTATTATACTTTTTCACCGGTGAAAATACACGGAAAAAGCGTAATTAAATGTTTTGTTACTAGTCATTATAATCTGTTGCGGTAAAATTTCATATCACTGCACTCTATTTCGAACATTTATGCTATTGGAATTATTGAGTATAACAAAGGCATTTCATCAAAACTATTCCTAATAAATGTTTTTTTTCATCCTTATAAATTTATTTGGGAACCAAAAATTTTTATAAAATCCTGTTAAATCTCACAAATAATTCAATAAAATCTTAAATATAAAACCATTCTCAGTGCCACACAGCTCAAACCACTAAGTTGAGGAGTCCATTCTTCCCTCTAAAGTAATATTTTGTTCCTAATTAAATGCGAATCTTCACCATCATCTCCAGGTTACAGAAGCTTCAGGGAAGTTGAACAAAATATTTAATTGGAGATAACAGTAGTTTTAGCTGGAACACCAAACGAACAAGAGGTTTCATTCGTTTGGGTTCAACAGCACAGGCACTTAAACTGAATCTTTGTACCATTTCCCATGTTATCTACTTCCATTCCAGAAGCTTCGTGTCTTCTATAAAGACCACTAGTTTGACTGGAGGGATTTTCAGTAGTTGTAATTGTTGTATTAATTCCTCTCAAAAGTGCTTCCGTCTGAGTACTCATAAGTTCTCGCAGAAGCAAAGTATGTAAAGTAGGTGTTTCATCATCAAGTTAACATCTTCTGCACATTGGTTCACTAACTTTGCCCATTTTGTGCAGTGTCCAGTCACTAGGTTGGTAACTGTCTTCAAATGTCTCTTATCCAATTTCAATAGCTTGGTTGAGAGTTTCTTGTCTACCTTGATAAGTAAACTCTTTCTAGGGAGGTGCCCTTGTGTCAACCTCCATTTGAGTTGGTGTTCCCTATTTAGCCAGTTCCCGATTTCCCCTCTTTTGCAATCTTTTGTGATTCCACAAAACGGTTCCGGACCCTAGTTTTTTTTGGATTAACTGAAATGTCCTCTTTAAGGCACCATTCCTCCACAATTCGTAGTCCTTCTTGTAGGACATTCATAACTACCTCTGGGAATTTCCCATTGGTGACAATCACTATGTCGTCCGCAAAGCCCTGCGTCCATAGGCCTTGATCATTCAAGTCATCCACAATTAGGTTCCATGTGGTGAAAGTACTCCACCTTGAGGACATCCTTTAGTTTAGTCCTAGTCCTAGTGCTGTTAATCCCTCTTTTTTAAACAAGAGGTTTAGGAAGGGTTTTAATGGAATAGCTCACACTTGGAGGAAGCTTCTGCTTCATTTCTGCTCAGTATCTATTACTGACAGTAGCTCTGGCGGCAGACGGTTTCAGTTTCTATTGGTGGAAGGGCCATTCATCCTTGAACACACATAGGTTCACTAACTTTTCCCACAAGGTCAGTTTCAACAATCTAGTTGAGAGTTTCTTGTCTACTTTGTTCAGTAAACTCTTTGTTCGTGTCAACCTCCATTTGTATTTGGTGTTCTTTATCTAGCCAGTTCCAGATTTTTCTTCTTACGCGATACTTTGCGATTCTCCTTTAGAGTCTTCTTTAGCTAACTGCGCCAATTTATTAACTGCAATCCCCTCATGTCTTGGCTCCCAAACTAGAGACACTGTGTTGGGATGACTGCCTATTAAGGGATTCTTCCTCTTCTGATGTTTTCATTAATACAGGCTATAGCGGCAACACAGAGGTATATCGACCAAGGCTAAAGAATATTCTCTTTCTAGGTCCGTTCATGCCATCTCCAGTGCCATGGTTCCTAGTGTATCTTTCTTCTTCGTTATCAATATTTTTTTATAACTGGCCTAGCTTACAACGAGCAATATTACTCAATATAAATGTTGAAATTACTAAATGAATTTTTGTAGCTCAGTGTAATTTGAATTTTCTTTTCTTGTTTTCAATAAACGTACATAATAGCTTCTTTGGTAATGTACAAAATGCGAGTTTTATCATTGGCTGTTAAGCTATTGAAGCATCGTTGAATGTCAGTTCAAAACCCATATTTGCACACATAAAAGTTTATCAAAAGCTCATTAGACAGAGAGCAAAGCTCACGTTAGCACCAACGTTAAACGACAAATGCTCGTCGATATGGCTACAACGGAAAATAAAAGATAAATGATCATCTAATCGAGCGCGATAAAAACAAAATGCAGTAAAAGACCAGAGGCGTGCATTAATGAAAGAAAAAAAATATTTTAACCACGTTTATTACTGGAGTTTAATAACGAGTGATTTAATACGGAAAATACGAATCTTGTTATGCTAGAGATAAAATAGAAAATACTTTTAGTATGATTTTATTTAAAAATGCAAAAATATTGCTTCAGGATAAGTTTACGAATTTAATAATAATGCTAATATACAGATACATTCAAACACAAACGTAACATAGGGATTTTAAGCATTGTATCAGAGCTGCTTTTGAACTAGTCGACCAACATCCAGCTTCAACAGATTATTACAATCATTTATTTGGACATCTATAACATATCGTACATCTCCCACCACTCCGTATTCTCAACTGTGGACGGTCCTTAATTAGCGTCAGACAGCCAGTAAACAGCAGTCGGTAGATGAGAGCGTTGCTTTGTTTCAATTTAAAGAATCCTCCTGTATTTTGTTTTATTTACGAATTTATTTTCATTTTGAAAGCCGTTATTGCCAAAAGAAATCAAAATATATTATCTTAACTCGAAACATTAATTGTTAAAGAGAATTTAACAATTAATTTTCGATTTTAACAACATAAAACGTAAGCATATTGTTTGAATATGTAGCGACGTTTACTAACCCCATCAAATAATTATTCAATACGAAATCGCATGCACACACCTCGCACATAACTAACAAATTTTGGAAGGAGAAGGGGCTTACATTGGTTCTGAATCCAGCTGTCCAGATCAATACTCGATATTCATTGAAGTGAACTTATAGAAATGTTTTGTTGGTACACTATTTAGATCGGACAATACATTGAATCCCCATGTTCCGTTTGTGTTTGAATGTATCTGTATACCTGGAGTAAGAGAAGGCATTTGATAGAATCTCACAAGAAATGGTATGGGAAGTAGTGCAAAACAGAAACATTAACAAGTTATTAAAAGGTATCCAAAGTGTATATAACTTTGTAAGGAAAAACAACTTCAATCAGATATCTTTGAAGTTAACGATGAACTACGCAAAGGGTAAGCATCTATCCCATCATTATTTTTATCGGTAATGGATGAAGTAATAACTGCAAAGTAGAATCCGCAAAACGCATATAGGATTCATTAATTTACTATCTGTGAAATTGTCATAATGTGCATTTACGGATGATACCTACCGGAAAAGTTTTATTTGGCGAAAAGAACTGGAGAAAAGGAACTTAAGATTACCAGAAACAAATACACCTAGGAATTAAGGGAGAAAAAATAGAACAATCTAGAAATTTGGATGGATAGGGAAAGAAGTATGGAAACTGACATAAAAGATTGCATCGGAACTATACTACAGTCTGAGTAGATCGGTTAAAAGATAAAAGGAAATGGTCAGGAGATCAGAACTGGCGGTATACAAAAAAATCTTTGGACCAGCACTAATTAGAAAGAGAAAGTTGGATACTGAATAAATCACAAAAAAGCAAGATACAAGAAGAATACAGATAAATTAAAACACAAACGGAACATAGGGATTTTAAGCATTGTATCAGAACTGCTTTTGTACTAGTCGACCAACATCCAGCTTCAACAGATTAAAAACACGATTATTACAATCGTTTATTTAGACACCTATAACCGAAACATTAATTGTTAAAGAGAATTTAACAGTTAATTTTCGATTTGAACAACATAAAACGTAAGCATATTGTTTGAATATGTAGCGACGTTTACTACCCCCATCAAATAATTATTCAATACTAAATCGCAGTTTGCACACACCTCGCACATAACTAACAAATTTTGGAAGGAGAAGGGGCGGGCTTTCTTACATTGGTTCTGAATCCAGCTGTCCAGATCAATACTTGGTATTCATTGAAGTGAACTTATAGAAATGTTTTGTTGGTGGACTATTTAGATCGGAGAATACACTAACTCCCTATGTTCCGTTTGTGCTTGAATGTATCTGTATATGAAATACCTGAGAAACGTCAAAGGAGTCGCTCGTCCAGACAGGATAAAAAACAATCAGATCAGAGAAGGGTTGGAAGTAGGACTAATAGTTAATGTAATCGAAAAGAACCAACTAAAATGTTTGGTCATATCAATCAGATGGAAGGATATTTTGTTGGTGCATGTTTAGTTTTAGAGGATGCACTCGTTGGATACCGCATCTATTAACTGAAGAACAGAAAGCAATTAGAGTGAATCGGTGTCAAAAAGATCTAAACCGGTTTAACGCAGGAAACTCAAAAAATATATCCAGTGTTGTTAGTGGTGATGAATCCTGGATTTACTCTTATGAACCCGAAAATAAACGTCAGTCGGCTGTTTGGTTGTTTCAAGATGAACCAAAACTGACGAAAATGATCCGTTCTCGAACTGTTCTCAAAAAGATGGTGGCGACATTTGTCTCAAAAGCGGGTCATGTAGCAACAATTCCTCTGCAAAATCAAAGATCTATTATTGCTGATTGATATATATTGATTTTTTTTCCGAAAGTAATTGCTGGGATTAGAAAAACCAATCCCAACAAGAAATGATCCTCCCAAGAGAATGCAAGCTCGGAAAACAATTGAAGTTTTGAAGCAAGAAAACATTAAATCGTTGGACTTTCCTCTTTACAGTCCCGACCAAAGTATGAACTGCGTGGTGAAAGGTTCAAGTCCTCCAGAATTGGTTTCAAATGACTAAAAAATTTCTTTTCGTGGAAAAACAAGCTCTAGCTCTATAGGCAAAATAAAAAAGACAACCCTCGTATATATTTTGAATATCTACTGAAATATTCTTAAGTATCTAGCGTTCTACCAAATTCATTTCCCAATATTTCAACCCTGTGTTAATTTCATTGACTACTACTACTTTATGTTGAGAGAAAGCTCGGATTTTAAAATTTGCTTGAATATTTCGTTATTTAAATTAATTAAATGAGAGACTAATAAATTTTTAAAAAATGAAATAACTTAAAGATGATATGGCGTTAAAAAATCCAACAAACCGAATGGCGCATGTGAAAAATGAGAAAATGGCCTGGTTTTAAAGCTGCGGTACGTTCTCCAACCCATTCGGCGGTTTCCTCCATCCACTATACCTTGCCACTGATATAGATAGGATTTTTTTGCGGATGCCGAAACACTGACTTTTTTTCATTGAATGTTTTTGTTTCCTTTATGTTCGTAGTTGATGTTTGCCCTTGTTCGACGCCCCCGTATTATTTCTATTTTGTTATTGTTGCTTATATAAGCACGGACAAGATAAAAATAACGGATGAGGTTCTTGATGAGGCTCGAAACACAGCGTCAGTATCTCGATTGTATGACTATGAAATGGAAAAAAATTTAAAAAAATACGCTGCGCTAGTCAAATGTTATCGTATTTCCGTATTAACTATTGTGGGTTAAGCGTTAAAATTTAAAATAACATGAACCTGTGTGTGGATAATAAAAAATTATGTCTCTTTGTTTACAAATATTGGATTAGGGTTGCGCGATACACTAGAAAGTATCGATATTAGGTATCGATAAGGATCGGAACGTAAAGTATCGATACAGTAGAATATCGAATATTAATTTATCGATACTCGAAGTATCGATACGTTACGAGATTTTGCTAATTTTGACGTTTTTTCGGTAAAACACACTTTTTTGGGGGGATGGAAAAAGACATTATTGCGATTTCCGGCCAAAGTTGAGTTCCTAGAATAAAAAGTTGATTATAAAAGTTGTAGATCTTGGGAGAATCTACAACTTTTTAATCAGTGACTTTTCCACATAACCTCAAAATTAGCTCGAAAAACGCAAAAAACTGCATTTTTCGTTTTTTTATTTTTGATTTCGTTAAAAAATGTTCGATTTTGATGAAAATTTAGTAGAATGTAGCTTTGATAGTCACAAACCATGAAAAAAAATTTCAAATTAAAATATTGGACATTTTTCGAGTTATGACGTTTTTTCGGTAAAACACACTTTTTGGGGGGGATGGTAAAAGACATTATTGCGATTTTCGGCCAAAGTTGAATTCCTAGAATAAAAAGTTGATTATAAAAGTTGTAGATCTTGAAAAAATCTACAACTTTTTCATTAATGACTTTTCCACATAACTTCAAAATTAGCTCGAAAAACGCAAAAAACTGCATATTTCGTTTTTTATTATTAGTTTCCTTAAAAAATGTTCGATTTTGATGAAAATTTAGTAGAAGGTAGCTTTCATAGTCACAAACCATGAAAATAATTTTCAAATGAAAATATTGGAAATTTTCCTAGTTATGACGTTTTTTTGGTAAAACACTTTTTTTGGGGGGGTGGAAAAAGACATTATTGCGATTTCCGGCCAAAGTTGAGTTCCTAGAATAAAAAGTTGATCATAAAAGTTGTAGATCTTGAGAAAATCTACAACTTTTTCATTAGAGACTTTTCCACATAACTTCAGAATTAGCTCTAAAAACGCAAAAAACTGCATTTTTCGTTTTTTATTTTTGGTTTCGTTAAAAAATGTTCGATTCTGATGAAAATTTAGTAGAAGGTACCTTTGATAGTCACAAATCATGAAAAAAAATTTCAAATTAAAATATTGGACATTTTTCGAGTTATGACGTTTTTTCGGTAAAACACACTTTTTTGGGGGGATGGTAAAAGACATTATTGCGATTTTCGGCCAAAGTTGAATTCCTAGAATAAAAAGTTGATTATAAAAGTTGTAGATCTTGAAAAAATCTACAACTTTTTTATTGATGACTTTTCCACATAACTTCAAAATTAGCTCGAAAAACGCAAAAAACTGCATATTTCGTTTTTTATTATTAGTTTCCTTAAAAAATGTTCGATTTTGATGAAAATTTAGTAGAAGGTAGCTTTCATAGTCACAAACCATGAAAATAATTTTCAAATGAAAATATTGGAAATTTTCCTAGTTATGACGTTTTTTCGGTAAAACACTTTTTTTGGGGGGGTGGAAAAAGACATTATTGCGATTTCCGGCCAAAGTTGAGTTCCTAGAATAAAAAGTTGATCATAAAAGTTGTAGATCTTGAGAAAATCTACAACTTTTTCATTTGAGACTTTTCCACATAACTTCAGACTTAGCTCTAAAAACGCAAAAAACTGCATTTTTCGTTTTTTATTTTTGGTTTCGTTAAAAAATGTTCGATTCTGATGAAAATTTAGTAGAAGGTACCTTTGATAGTCACAAATCATGAAAAAAAATTTCAAATTAAAATATTGGACATTTTTCGAGTTATGACGTTTTTTCGGTAAAACACACTTTTTTGGGGGGATGGTAAAAGACATTATTGCGATTTTCGGCCAAAGTTGAATTCCTAGAATAAAAAGTTGATTATAAAAGTTGTAGATCTTGAAAAAATCTACAACTTTTTTATTGATGACTTTTCCACATAACTTCAAAATTAGCTCGAAAAACGCAAAAAACTGCATATTTCGTTTTTTATTATTAGTTTCCTTAAAAAATGTTCGATTTTGATGAAAATTTAGTAGAAGGTAGCTTTCATAGTCACAAACCATGAAAATAATTTTCAAATGAAAATATTGGAAATTTTCCTAGTTATGACGTTTTTTCGGTAAAACACTTTTTTTGGGGGGGTGGAAAAAGACATTATTGCGATTTCCGGCCAAAGTTGAGTTCCTAGAATAAAAAGTTGATCATAAAAGTTGTAGATCTTGAGAAAATCTACAACTTTTTCATTTGAGACTTTTCCACATAACTTCAGACTTAGCTCTAAAAACGCAAAAAACTGCATTTTTCGTTTTTTATTTTTGGTTTCGTTAAAAAATGTTCGATTCTGATGAAAATTTAGTAGAAGGTAGCTTTGATAGTCACAAACCATGAAAAAAAAATCAAATTAAAATATTGGAAATTATTCGAGTTATAACATTTTTTCGGTAAAACACACTTTTTTTGGGGGGTGGAAAAAGACATTATTGCAATTTCCGGCCAAAGTTGAGTTCCTAGAATAAAAAGTTGATTATAAAAGTTGTAGATCTTGAAAAAATCTACAACTTTTTTATTGATGACTTTTCCACATAACTTCAAAATTAGCTCGAAAAACGCAAAAAACTGCATATTTCGTTTTTTATTATTAGTTTCCTTAAAAAATGTTCGATTTTGATGAAAATTTAGTAGAAGGTAGCTTTCATAGTCACAAACCATGAAAATAATTTTCAAATGAAAATATTGGAAATTTTCCTAGTTATGACGTTTTTTCGGTAAAACACTTTTTTTGGGGGGGTGGAAAAAGACATTATTGCGATTTCCGGCCAAAGTTGAGTTCCTAGAATAAAAAGTTGATCATAAAAGTTGTAGATCTTGAGAAAATCTACAACTTTTTCATTTGAGACTTTTCCACATAACTTCAGACTTAGCTCTAAAAACGCAAAAAACTGCATTTTTCGTTTTTTATTTTTGGTTTCGTTAAAAAATGTTCGATTCTGATGAAAATTTAGTAGAAGGTAGCTTTGATAGTCACAAACCATAAAAAAAAAATCAAATTAAAATATTGGAAATTATTCGAGTTATAACATTTTTTCGGTAAAACACACTTTTTTTGGGGGGTGGAAAAAGACATTATTGCAATTTCCGGCCAAAGTTGAGTTCCTAGAATAAAAAGTTGATTATAAAAGTTGTAGATCTTGAGAAAATCTACAACTTTTACATTAGTGACTTTTTCACATAACCTCAAAAGCATCGTCTTTTTAATCGACTGGAGCTATTGGTTTATTGAGAAATTTAAGATCTGATCCTCAAATGGGATAGTGGGCATTAAAAGAATTTTTATATGAAATTTCAGGAGGCTGTAAGAGTTTGCATTTTCATATTACAAGTGTTTAAATGGAAAGTAGGAGAAAAATATATCTTCTAATGATCAAAATTTTATACTGAATCGATAGAGGATACATTTTTCCTCAATTAAAAGAAAATGAATTTAGTTGGAAAAAAAACTTGATTCGTCGGATTCCGTTGAATGAAATTAAATAAATAATCAAATTCGAATTCCGTCCAAATTATCTACGTAAATTGTATAGTAATAGAAAAATGAACTAGTTGTTTACAAATATAATCCTTCACTTAATATTAACACAACTACAAATTGTTTTAATGATTTTGTTAAATGAAAAATTCATACATTAATTGCTATTTATTTAAAACATTTCGAATGTTGTTTTATTTCATATTATCAACCTTATTGGAGTTATTAATAATTACAGAGGTGTTCGGGACCGTTTATCCAAATAATGTAATTCCAACATTATAAAATATGTATACTTAGGATCTAATGGAAATAAATTGCTGTATTTGTTTTACGGCACAAACTCTGTTTTATGTTAAGTAGACGTCCATCAACAATGTTTGTTTAAAATAATTTCAACAAGCGATTAACAATAACAATAATCAACTATTTGGGTAATTAGTCGATTTAAAAAAGCCTTTATTCACGGTAAATGCATTATGCTAATAAAGAGAAAGCCGTAAATATCGATAGTACTTTGAGCTATGTTGATATTTTTGTCATAATAAAATCTTGTGTCCGTCCAAACACGAAACTTTTATCTAATTATTATCATTATCACCAGGAACAATCAGTACTTTTTAATATCACTTTTTCAAATAATTTTGTGGCCTTTTAATAGTTTTCTTCAGATCAGCTTTCCAGTTAAAAATCTTAGGTGTAAATGTTTTTCTGTCTAAAACTTCTGCTTGTATCCGATGTTCCCATTTTTTCCTTTACTACAGGACAAAAGTGTCTTCTGCAGTGAATATATTTACTGCAATCCAAAGACAAGCCATCCTTGATATTACTGGAAGTCCTTATTAGCATTCCTCATCTGGAACTTTTTGCAGGGGTGCAGACAATGAAGGCGATCTCCAGCTTGATCATTGAATCATCTTAAATACCGACAGAATAGAAGAATCTTTCGAAGAAACTCTCTCTCTTTGTCTCTAAGGAACAACTTGGTGGATGAAGTATTACGTGCCATGGTTTACGTTCCATGTAGAGATCTTGGAATACTAACTGTTGAGGAAGAAATTGAAAGGTTTACAAAGAAGCACGAGGACCGGATTTACCTTCATGACAATACAAATGCTCTTTAGCTACTGGATTGTGATGCCTTTTGGTCTAATAGAATAATATAATAATAATATTCAAATAAGAAATAAATTCCCTTGAAACTAATTTCAATAAATCATTAGAACGTTGAAATATTACATAATTATGAATAGGAAGGTCGACAGGTACGAAGTCAAGTTCAGCACGTGAAATAAACATGAACATGTAATATTTAATATTTGTTATTTTTATCGTTAATAACATTTTCTTATTATCCTTTTTATATTAAAAAAAATTGGATAAAAAAGAAAATACAACAAAAATTTAAGAGTCCATGTGAAAGAATTACATTTCCACTTTATCCTGACCCTTCCGTCGTTCTCTGGGTTAAAAATTTCTCACTTCTTTTTTATTTTTACGCGCTCGGCTACTGATTTTCATTTTAATTTCGCCTGAAGTGTTTACCAAGCCGAATATTGGGAGTTAAAAAAGATTATTATTTTTTTCTAAAAACGATACTTTCATATTAAAAAGGCGTTTTGTATTGTAGAGAGATTAGGCGGGAATAGATAGTAGCATTTTATATTTGTTTTATGATATGATGAATATTTTTAATATTTTTTGATGATTCGAAAGGTAATAATTTCATTTTGGAGAAATATACACCCTGGAAAATGTGTTCTAATATAAATTATTCATTAAATCAACTGCGTCCTTTTCGTTATATTTAAGGACGAAATAACAATATATTTCATCCCTTTCCAACGAAATCACATTAATCGTCCTTTCTAAGTCAGAATAAAAATTTCTTAAGAAAAAACTCCCCCAATTTCCGGTTGAACTTTCTCCCCTTCCACGAAGCCACCACATCTTTCTTGTCCTCCATTCCCCGGCTTTTCGTAAGGGTCAAGTCTCTTCGAACGCGATATAGCGGAGGAGGAGGAGGAGAGGATGTCGGAGTGATCGGTGGCGACGAGAAGGGACTAAGACCACAACCCACCCTTGTCCTTAGAGTTTCCACTACCCTCTCGATCAATACAGCTAGCTGGCTCCTGCAAGAACTAAAGCTTAGCTCGTCCGGGTCCGCTCCTTCAAGGAAATTTCCCACTTTCGACTCTATCCGCTCTAAACATACGCGTCACTTCTTTGTTTTGCCACCGGCAAAGCCCGTAAAGGAGATTCTTTTCTCGCGGACGGGAAAAAGTTGAAGAGTTCCGCGATAAAGAATGAGGGTGGGGGAATTCGTTGGCGCTCGTTTGTTTCGAAGTTTAGAGAGCAGAGTTTTCTGCTGCGAAGATTTTTAAATGGATATTGTTTGTTCTTTCGCTTTCGCTTCGGACGTTCGTATTTTGTTTATCTTTACACTTTTCTGGAAGTTTTATTTGTGTTTTAAATTTTTTTTACTAAAAAGGATTTTCTGCAATCTCTGGAATAACTTGGAAACTGCTACATTTTGAAATAAGTAAAAAAAATGACAGTCTCAAAAAGGACAAATTATATAAACTATTGCACTATTTATAGTTATACTGTAGGTAGAAGAAATAATGTATGCAACTCGCATGTAATTGCTGTTAGGATAATTATATTAATTAAAATTACGCGATTTTATTTCTCATGTCTTAATGGCATTGCAAAAAATATTATAATAATAATTGGAGTTTTATCCACACTTATGAAGCATATAAAGTACCACTCTATCCACTAGTGGAATAATGAAAAATATAATTGAAACTAAATAGCAACCATTCAACACCACCCAAAATTTTTTTTTCAATAATTTTTGACGTTACAGCTGCTGTCAGAGCGAAATGTCAAATCACTTTTTATTGAAATCTGATCCTAAATGACTGTAATTGTGGATAAAACATTGTATTGCATTCGTGTTTTACACTTATATAATAAATAACTATTACTAATATAATTCGTGCGTTCTAATACGATATGCCAAAATATTTTTATTGACTTTCAAAAGGCCTACGACAATGTAGGTATATCTGTACAAAGTTATGAACAACCTCAATATACTAAAAAAAAACTGATTAATTCCACTAAAATGATGATTAAAGTGAGTCATAAGATAAAACAGTTTTAAGACAAATGCTGGACTGAATCAAGGAGATCTACTGTCCACTACGTTGTTTAAAGCAGTGGACTAAACAGTTCTGGGACACTTGAAAAAAAAACGACACAATTGATGGCCTACGCAGACGATTTATTAGTTTTATCAACATAAGAAAACTAACTGAATAGAATGACAACACCGCAAAGAAGATACATTTTTGGTAGAACTAAATAGACTGAGATCGATGGAGTTCGAACAAGTTCAAAGCAATGTCTATGTAGGTACGGATATTGAGGAGAATGACGATGAGGAGATGAAGATAGAAACAAGATTAACAGAAGGATAAATAAAATAATACTTTCAAAGAAAGTATCTAAAAACACCAAGCTTACTATACGGAAGAGAAGCATGGATATTGGATGAAGGGGATGAAGGAAGGATGAAGGATATTAAAAGGAAGAAACCAGGAAGGGGTATGGATGAGGAGAGCAAACCAAGAAATAGTAACAAAAAATGAGTAGAGTGATAGAAATGAAAATACTCAAATGGTTAGGTCATAGACAGCGGATGCCAGATACCAGAGTGACAAGGAAAAGACAGATAAAGCACGAGAACACGAGAAATACCAGAAAAGGTGGTATAATGAAGCAACCGAAGACCTGAAAGAGAGTAGTGTATAAATATCCCATAATTTTGGATCCTAAACATCGGTACACCCAGTTACTAGTCCATCACTACCATGAGATAGCTGGTCATATTGGAATTGAGTAGTAAATAACAAATGTCAGAAGTGTAGAATGAGAAGATACCTTTTGGAACCTTTTGTTTTTCCTTTCACCTACACTGGAGTCGATTTTTTTGGGCCAATGGAAGAAGACTGGAGAAAAGATATGGCATGTTGTTCACTTGTCTCACAACTCGAGCAGTTCACATTGAAATAGCTTCTAGTCTTGACACCAGTGCTGCAATAATGACTATTCGACGTTTAGTTTCTAGAAGAGGACAACCGATAGAAATTTTTTCCGATAATGGCACCAACTTTGTTGGCGCAGATCGTGAACTCAGGGAATCTATTAAAATTGCAGAACCCGGTAATATCTACCGAGTTATCTCTAAAAGGAATTTCATGGAGCTTCAACCCACCAAGCGCTCCACACATGGGAGGAATTTGGGAAAGGATGATAAGAACAATCAAAACTGCCCTGAAAATATGTCTCCCCAAAGAGGAAGTTCTCGCTGAAGTAGAATACACAGTCAACTCAAGGCCATTGACTCACATATCCGTCGATCCCAATGAACCAGACGCCTAATCATTTCCTATTAATGAGACCTGGATCTGTACAGAATCCTGGTTTTATTTAAATAGATTTTACTTATGGGATAAAATCATACACACTACGGCTAATTACTATCTATTTATTTAAAGAAACACGGTATTAAACTTAATTTATATACACACTATACTTAATGTCTACTAATTTATTTACACTCGGTATAATAGTTTTAATTTATTTTCACCACTTGAATATTACACTATTTATCCTCACTATTTTATTCACTGTCCGATTACTAAGAACTTCTGTGAACTAACTATTTACTGTCCGTTTCACTAATTCTCTCGAACTAACCGTTTCAATAATAATTGTTCACGCACTCAAAAACCCGCGTATATATATAGTCCTTCTTAACTCTAGAAAATTCCAGTACCTTCCGCGCTCGCCCTATGCACAAACAAAACCGTTGTACTCTAATGTTCTCGAAAGGGGGGGGGGGCAGCCAACAAAATTTAGATTCGAGAGACAGGGCCGGCTTTGACTTGGTGACCTCGCAACAATAATAAAAACAGATAAGTTTTATAATATAACAATGATATTATACAACATTTTGTAAGCCTCCGGTAGGTAACCTGATAAAAGATTCACTTGTACTGTCATTTACTATACCTGGAAGTACGAAAACTTAAATTATACTTCGTAGTATGATTTTTTTCATTAGAAATTTCTGTAATTTGGATCTCTCCTTTTTGTAAACTTGGTATTTTAAGCCAATGAACATAGCTGTACTTCCACATTCATATTATTTACTCGAATTAAGTTCCTCTCTGCTCCGTAACCATTAAATTTCAAAATTCAAGAAACTTTACTGCTATTGAAATAGCGGTCGGAGAGGAGGGGTTAGTAATAAACCACACTGTTCATCTAAAATCCAAAATATGTCTAGCATTCGGTTGAGCCATTATTAGAATTGCGGCATTATGTTGTAAAAGCATCAGCCACTAGGGTCAGTAGTTTCTGTTGAATGCTCTAAGCCAGAAAATGTACACGGAATAGATTAGAAACCTGCTGTTGCCAGTAAACTACGGCTTTTATCTAATCCAGTGGCGTACTTCCTCAAACAACTTATTATTGAACACATGTATCAAAGCGGTTGAAAATAAAGTTAGTAATCAGCACTACAAATTGAAACTATCATTGGCATAGCACGTACTAAAGACATTGAGAACAAAAAGAGCTCCAGGTGCCACTGAGCTCTTGGTTATGCCACAGAAACTGACCTTCAAATACATTCTTCGAGTTGTAGAAGAATGGGAGAGAAACCAAAGTCTGAACTTGTTGAAAGTATTGTACTGCATGCAAGAATCTTTCAGGGGAAAATTTTCGCCATTGATCTATACTTGAGATGTAAAGATGGCACTGTACTCCAACAGTTACAATTCTCAAAAGATTTGGAATACTAGACTACTCCTAAGCCAACTAGCCAGAAAAGGAAGTCAGTTCCAGTTCATAAGCCCCGAGTGTCGACTGGGAATATCTTTAATTCTGGCAAAGAGAGCTATCTCGGACCAGATAGACCTCAGAGCTTAAGGCAAGTCAAGGTCTTCATCAAAGGAATCTCAAACCAGAAGCCTTGCTTAACAAGGACAGGGAGGAAATTAGGTCTGTAACTGGGATCCTTCTAGAAAGACCGCTCACAGATACCAAAATAAGTCACTGTGGCACTTTACTAAGGATTTAAGTGAATTCAAATGTAACATTTTTCTGTGTTCTTTATGGAAACTGTTCTATTCTATGAAAGAAAAGTTTATTTTTTCATTGAGCGGGTATTTAAATGTCAAAATATTGGACAAGAGTTAACATTGTGTATTGGAAAACAATTGGAAACAGTTTTAAAAGTTTGTATATTTTTCTAATCAACGTGATGTTACTTGCGAAGACAATAGCTTGGCCGTTTTTCTCCCCCAACCCTGTTTGATGTTAAATCTGCACATGCATTATATGTTTCATTCTGGACCACTACGTACAAACATTTTGGTTTTGTTTCTAGAAACTTTCCGAATAATTCACAATCAGTTTGGAGTTTCTAGTATAATTATTGTTTGAAGCTCCCGAGTAGTATCTGATGAAGTTTGAAACTAGTTATAGGAAAACGATAAATTCAAACAAACGTTTGAGTTTTAGTTAAACGTTGTAGAATAGTTTTAGGACCTTGTATGGTATTAATATTTTAATGCTATGCTGATTACAGTTAAAAGGAGTTTGTCGCGCTTCGTTTGGTAAAATATTTCGGTTTCATTAATTTCAGTGTTCTAACTGTAGCTGATAATTACAATTTTTTTTGTCATGAAAAATTTGCATATGTAAAATTGTTCTGAGAATGCTTTGAGCATAAGTTTTCTATGCACTTTTAGGAAATAAAACTCTCAATGGAATTGACGATTATTATTATTTTTTTCATTTCCTATCCTTCTACGAAAAATTTGTGAGCGAGACATTATTTTTGGGCAAAATTTAGTATCCTGTACACTTTTACAAAATTAAATGCTGAATGTAGTTGACAAATATTATGGTATTTCTTTATTTTCAGTGTTTTTCTCATGGGAAATTTGTGAATGTAAAAATATCCTACCACTCTTCAGTTTTCTGTACACTTTAAAAAAATAAAGTTTTCTTATGGGGTTATTTAAAATCTAAAGTATCTTTTAATAGACCAGACAATATTGCTGATTTAAAAGTTAGAATAAAATAACCCCTGAGGTCATACAAAATGTTGTATGAGAATTCCAAAATCGCCTCGGTTATTGTCAAGAAGTGAATGGTGGACATTTTGAACATTTAATTTCATTGTCAAGTACATTGAAAAATACATTCTAAATATTATGCGCCATTATTATCTTCATTCTACGTAAAGTTTTGTGATAGAGACATTATCAAAATTTTACATCTTAAAAATCAATTTTCTCAGTTAGGATTGCACCAAATTTAAAAAAACTCTATATTGATGAACAGAGGACTAAAATCCCTTTCCAACAGGGTGCCACTCGACCCCCTTTCTTAATTAAAATTTTCGAGGGGGTGCTTATAATTCAGAGGGGGTGCTGGAGGGGGATAATATTTTCATACTGTAAATTGTCAATTTAAGAATAAAAATCGACCTATTTTAGTTTTTTTCACATAGTACATAATAACGCTAAAGTTGAATTTATTCCATACATATGGACCGCATTGTATTTAAATCATATGTTCTAAACACTCTTAGAACTGAAAAAAAAACTTGCTATTCCATTTAAACGTTTTAATCACGAGCTTAAAACCAAAAAGGAATCTATAATTTCATGTGAAATAGTCTATTTATAATTATAGCATAGGGCTAGTGAAAGATAACTATCGGGTAAATAATTTATCATAAATATCCCGTACTTACTAGCTATTGCTTGTCAACTATTATTATGATTTTAATTGAATATTTTATAAATATTATTGAATAAAATCAATGGAATTATTCCACATAGTACCCCAGGGATAAAACAATTAATTTGTTATTTTCTAATACTTTTGCAAACAATTATTAACAATTAATACTTGACTTGTAGTGATATTATAACTTTTAATGAAAATTAAAAATTGTATCAACCATTCCTGATTTAACGAATTTTTTGTAACCATAACTAGCCAATTCGATACTCCGCAGAAAAAAACTTTTTTACAAACGAACAAAACAAAAAATGCATCCTAATAAACCTGCAAAAAACACAGTTATCGATCAATTGTGAAACATTGTACCGTTCGACTGAATTATTTATGAATGTTTTTGTCAATAAATACGTTTTCTCGCGAATTTTCCGAGGATTTTTCCAAAATACTAAAATTAAAAAAAAAGAGTTTCCCCATTTTTTTATACAAAGTTATCGTTTTGTTTTTTATTCGCCACCAAAGCAGTTCAGTTGTTTAGAAAGCTGTTGGGAATTTTTTCATTAAACCATTAAATCCCGATAGAGTTCACTGCTTCCTACATTATTATGAAGGAAACTGTTAATGTGTGAAATAATCTATGAAACTTAAGCTGTGTCAAAGGTTTATTACCATCCGAGGCAGGTTCAAAGTAAAGATAATTACAAAGGAAGAGAGGGAGGAAGTGGGATAATACACAAACACGCCAAGATAAGAGAAGATAGGGAAGATCGAATACTGATGTACAGCAAGGACATCAACGCTATACAAAAGGACAACGAAGAGGAAGGAGTCCGGATCGACAAAATCAGCCAGATCCACTTTAGGTACAGCGAAAGAAAAAAGATGAGCAGTCGTCGGAGAGGCGACAGAAGCTTGCTTCTTATGCACAATAGAATGACCATTTTTGACCATTTTTCGTAAATTTTTGACCATTTTTCAAAAATTTTGAAATGTTTTGACAATTATTGACCATTTTTTCATAATTTTTGACAATTTTAGACCATTTTTCCAAATTTTAACAATTATTGACTATTTTTAAGCATTTTTGACAGCTTCTGACAATTTATTGACCATTTTTGACAATTTTGACCATTTTTCAAAAATTTTGACAATTTTTAACAATTATTGACCATTTTTGACAGTTTCTGACAATTATTGACCATTTTGGACAGTTTCGGACAACTATTGACCATTTTTGACAATTTTTCAAATATTTTGACAATTTTCAACAATTATTGACCATTTTTGACATTTTTTTATAATTATTGACAATTTTTTCATAATTTTAACAATTTTTGATCATTTTTAAAAATTTTAACATTTATTGACTATTTTTGACCATTTTAAAAAATATTTAACACTTTTTGACGATTTTTGACGTTTTTTACCATTTTTTACCATTTTGACAATTTTTGACAGATTCTGACAATTATTGACCATTTGTGACAATTTTTCAAAATTTGTGACAATTATTGACCATTTTTGAGTCTTTTATAATTATTGACCATTTTTTCAAAATTTTGACAGTTTTTGACCATTTTTCCAAATTTTTGAAAATATTTGGCATTTATTAACCATTTTTTCAAAATTTTGACAATTTCTGACGATTATTGACCATTTTTCCACATTTTTGACAATTTTTGAAAATATTTGGCATTTATTAACCATTTTTGCAAAATTTCGACAATTTTTGACGATTATTGACCATTTTTCCACATTTTTGACAATTTTTGACCATATTTCAAAATTTTTGACAAGAGAGAGAGAGAGAGTGGCGTGCCGCTGTGTAGCCTACGAAAGAGAGAAGAAGAAGGCAGCTGAGGAAAAGAGGGGAGAGAGTTAGCGCAGTGGGCGGCCGAGAAAGAGACGAAGAATGAGTCATCGCGTGACGAACGCTTTTTCGTAACATCACACGTTTTACGAGTTCACTAGCCTTCCCAAAAGTCCTATGTCGTGCAATAAAAGCAAGCTTCAAAACCTCTGCCCATCTAGAGAAAAATAAATTGGGGAAGATCCAAAACGTGAGGTTAAAATGGGAAGAACCGAAGATGAAATGGTACAATTTCTAGGGATTCTACCATAAGCAGACGACATGCTTAGTAAATACCACGTGCATCAAGTGTGGAGTACCAGGAGACCAAGAGACAAACCAGCCACCTACACAAAGTGCCAGGTAGAACATCCAACGAACTACAAAAGATGCCCACAAACAACAGGACGAGAAGAAAAACACCGAAACCAACCCCAAAAGGAATAGCGCCAGAAGCGACAAACAAGTAAACTACGACAACTACGAGCACCACGACGAAGAAGCAGATATTCGAATAGGTGACAAGACTGCTAATGGCCTAGTCACCAGGTAGAGTACTCAAGAAGAGAACAGGATCCAACTAGGCGAAATCTCGACACATTCACAGTAAGATGAGTCGATATTTCAACTGAGGACAGTTAGAAGTGGAACCACTCTATAAGGTAGCCTTTGGTCGCAGTTCATCTGCTAAGCAAAACACACACTCAACAGAAAACAGTATATTACAGAAGACCACTGAAGATAAAACGTTACTCAGTGAAAAGGAAGTCCACTAAGGCCCGGCCACTAGTCATTGAGGCTGGAAACGATTTCAAGATCGACTTTGATGATGCCCCAATGAATCCACCCCAGTTAAATGTATGTGAAACACAATAGGAAATTTTGGCATATTCACTGATAACTACGGAGGATTACCTATCAGCACTAAGCAGTTCTGAGCAAAATGCAAAGAATACGCAGAAATGGTATGTGTTGTACACTTGCATCCTCTCCAACATCCTAAAGTTAAAAGACTACAATTTTAGCTTATAAATTAAAATCGAACTTGTTTTCGCAGTTTTTTTTTCAATTAAAATTAATGTGTCTCGTCATCTAATGGCCACTGTGTAACGGTATATTTGATCATTGTTAAAATAATTAAAATTCACGTTCACGTTGTGCAGCTCCGTCCCTGGCCTAGTTTAATTTCTTTCCCTCTATATCGATTATTTTGTGTGAAGGCATGAAATAAGTATATACGTTCGAACTGTGAATTCTCTTTCCTCAAGGCTACTGATTGGGTAAAAATACCGGACGTAGGTCTTGGTTTGGGTCGTATGATAGGATGATTAAGTCAACGGAATAAGGAATTTCATTCTTTTCTCGAGCAAACATGAACATATAAAGTCGAAATTAATTAAGTTCTATCTTGCCGTAACGAAGTGCATTCAACATTGAATGAACTTTACCTGGGACAAGGACTTCATCTAAAACCAGGACATTATCCAGAACTTTATCTGTACCTATATCTGGAACTTTATCAAGGTTTTCATCTGAAACCAGGACATTATCCAGAACTTTATCTGTACCTATATCTGGAACTTTATCAAGGACTTGGCTGTATTGTTTGCAATCTAAAAGTAAAATATATGCTCTATTGTGAGTCTTGCACTATCACAGAATTCACAGGTAGGAGGAATTTGTGAAGACATCAGATAACCATGGGTTAGCCGGGTGTGATCTATTCTGAGTCTTCTTATAATGCTTTCGTTCTTTCTTGTCAATGGAAGCATTCCAATGTGTTTGCCATGTTTGTCGAGGTGCTGATTTTAAATCCTGATGGAGTTGAATTTGCTCTACTGGCGAGTCGGAGGAACAAGTTTGTTTCGCTGCTTGGTCTGCACATTCGTTGCCAGTAATTCCTACATGGGAAGGGATCGGGATGATATTCACAGAGATACCTCTAGATGGTGGTGGCAGGAGTCAAGGATATCTTGTACTAAGGGGTGTTGTGAGTAGTTGTTTCTGATGGAGTATATTGATTAAAGAGAGTTTTTAAAGTAGACTTCGTACCTACATTAAATTTAAAGCTTTTGTTCTATACTCGACAACAAAATTATGATTAAGGAGAGCATATTAATCCACAAACTTTGGCTATTTACTGTGTGCTCACAATTTTCAAACTTAGACAATTCGTATGCACGTACATACTTGGTAATTTACATTCATTTATAACTTTTGACTTGATTCATTAAACTTTAAAATATATTCGCGACATGTTTTGTTTATAATGTTATCGAATAACCAAAAGTAACATTAACAATAGAATGCATAATTTGATGCTTTGCCCGGGTTTATGCTAAAACAGATATTTTTGTGGACGAACGATGCAACAATTACATCCGTGATTTTATAACGGGAAATAAAATTGTGGCGTGTTTTCAGTTTTTGTATTTCGACAATATTTATCGTTTTTGAAACAGGCTTTTTGGGGGCAAATTCTTACATTAACTAAAAAAAATAGCGTTATAATAAAGCACAACAATCGAAATTACCAAATGTTAAACGATAGGCCAATCCAAACTGTATGTCTATGTTTATAACACTCTGGTTCGAAATAAACAAATACATGTTTCAAATGATTTATTGTTAAAGTGTTTAATTTTCTTTTCACAGGAATAATAACCCAGCCTATCCTAAATAAATCGGGGGTCACATTGGACTAGTTGCCAAATGCAGTTGATCAGCGGCTAGAAGTAGCACCAGCAAGCTGAGGATGGCAAAACGGTCACATTTTCTTCTACCAGCTAGCAGCGACTTTCAACCTGGTCACATTATGACGTCGGGTTACTCACCAGTTCAGACTTGTTCAGTTCAGCAAGTAAAAGGTGGACCAGAGATGAATACTCACCACTGGTGCGAGTGAGTTACGTTGAACATGTCCAACTCTGCCAGCTGCTAGAACGATTCGCCGACTGGTGGAGCTAGTGTAAAATTTTGTGATTCGTTGGCTGACAGTAGCAGCTTCCTCAAATCGTGGCTGACAACCAGCCTAGTGTGAACCGAGCTTAAAGTCGTTCAAATAAGATGAGGAATAGATTTACAGTACTGGTCCTGTAATTCTATTCATTATCTGATCTTTTTCAAAACTTAATATTGGGTTGTAATTCATTTGAGAAAAAAAAGTAATTTTGAATTAAAAAGGGTGACTACTCCTATTATACTTCGGGCAACTTTGAATATGCGTAGTGCAGTTTTGGCATCCTATTAGTATCAGAAATATCCAGGATAAAGGCGATTAAAACAAATTGTTGGATATGCTTCACTTTTTTCCATAACTTCACATCACTTGTAACTACATTTTCCCCCATTACTTACACAATACTGGTTACCAAGGACCTAAACGAGCTATTAAATTGGAAATATGTCGAAAGTATTGGAGAAATCTATGGAAAAGTGTCATTAATTTTCCACCCAGTATGATCCTTTCTTAAAACACATCTTCAGCAAATCTGTTTAAAATATATTTTTGTGACAATATCATTTACAAAGTTTTTTTAAAAGCATGTAAAGCTCAATACCCTCCTAAAATATTTAAGGGTATTAAGGAGTAATTGGATATTTTTGAAAAATGATAACAGCCAATACCGACAACCTCATTACCGATATTAACTTTTTTTTAACATATACCTAACCTGGAATCTTTAACACCGTCTGGCATATGTTGAGTCTATGTTTTGGATACACATTAAAAAAGGGTTTCAGTCACAAAAAGGCTTAAAGGGATAGATGCCGCCAGGACTAACGAACCGTGAGGAAGATTATGCGGCGTAAAAATCAGGGTTACTTTGCCAGGAGTCGAATTAAGGATCCTTGTTGGGTCAGAAGTTGAATCAAAACAAAATTTGCGGTCATAAACACGGGATAAGGTTGTTTATTTTTTGTTGATTTCACTATAAAAAGAAAAATTTTATTATAAAAATTTTGTTCAAGAAAAGTTGTTTGATTTAGAGAGGTGAGCGGCTGAAATTTCCTTCGTCGTACCTACAGTGGATCTGGTTAATTTTGCTGATTCGGACCCATCTCTTTTCGATTTCCTTTCGCTGTTTGTTGATGTCCTTGCTGTATGTCAGTCCTCGAATGACGGTCTTCCTTTTATTCTCTTCTCTTGGCGTGTATGTCCCAAAGACAAAAATAAAGAGACCACAATAAGCAGACAACCATCCGTTATTTTCCAAAGCATCCAGCATTGGAGTTCAGTCCGAAAAAAACATACATAAGCCAGGCGTAACCACAAGGTTTATTACCTGTGATTGATTAAGGTATGGGTGTATCTGGCTAATTTTGCTGATCCAGAGTCATTCCTTTTCGATTTCCTTTCGCTGTTTGTAAGTCCTCGGATGACGATCTTCCCATTCTTCTCTTCTCTCGGCGAGTATGTACACCATTCCCATTCTTCCCTTCACTTCCTGATAACTATAGCCCTCCTTGTCTTCATCGATAGACCACTTAATTCCAGCGGTAGACCTTCCGCAGATAGCCGGTTGGTGGCCTAGTTGTTGTGGTCTTCTTATTTTCTTCTTTGGGCTGCTTCCCTTCTCTGTGGTTTTGACCAATGTAAGTCCTCGGATGACGATCTTCTCTTTCTTCTCTTCTCTCGGCGAGTATGTACACCATTCCCATTCTTCCCTTCACTTCCTGATACCTATAGTCCTCCTTTTCTTCATCGATAGACCACTTAATTCCAGCGGTAGACCTTCCGCAGAAAGCCGGTTGGTGGCCTAGTTGTTGTGGTCTTCTTATTTTCTTCTTTGGGCTGCTTCCCTTCTCTGTGGTTTTGACCAATGTAAGTCCTCGGATGACGATCTTCTCTTTCTTCTCTTCTCTCGGCGAGTATGTACACCATTCCCATTCTTCCCTTCACTTCCTGATACCTATAGCCCTCCTTGTCTTCATCGATAGACTACTTAATTCCAGCGGTAGACCTTCCGCAGAAAGCCGGTTGGTGGCCTAGTTGTTGTGGTCTTCTTATTTTCTTCTTTGGGCTGCTTCCCTTCTCTGTGGTTTTGACCAATGTAAGTCCTCGGATGACCATCTTCTCTTTCTTCTCTTCTCTCGGCGAGTATGTACACCATTCCCATTCTTCCCTTCACTTCCTGATACCTATAGTCCTCCTTTTCTTCATCGATAGACCACTTAATTCCAGCGGTAGACCTTCCGCCGAAAAGCCGGTTGGTGGCCTAGTTGTTGTGGTCTTCTTATTTTCTTCTTTGGGCTGCTTCCCTTCTCTGTGGTTTTGACCAATGTAAGTCCTCGGATGACGATCTTCTCTTTCTTCTCTTCTCTCGGCGAGTATGTACACCATTCCCATTCTTCCCTTCACTTCCTGATACCTATAGCCCTCCTTGTCTTCATCGATAGACCACTTAATTCCAGCGGTAGACCTTCCGCAGAAAGCCGGTTGGTGGCCTAGTTGTTGTGGTCTTCTTATTTTCTTCTTTGGGCTGCTTCCCTTCTCTGTGGTTTTGACCAATGTAAGTCCTCGGATGACGATCTTCTCTTTCTTCTCTTCTCTCGGCGAGTATGTACACCATTCCCATTCTTCCCTTCACTTCCTGATACCTATAGCCCTCCTTGTCTTCATCGATAGACTACTTAATTCCAGCGGTAGACCTTCCGCAGAAAGCCGGTTGGTGGCCTAGTTGTTGTGGTCTTCTTATTTTCTTCTTTGGGCTGCTTCCCTTCTCTGTGGTTTTGACCAATGTAAGTCCTCGGATGACCATCTTCTCTTTCTTCTCTTCTCTCGGCGAGTATGTACACCATTCCCATTCTTCCCTTCACTTCCTGATACCTATAGTCCTCCTTTTCTTCATCGATAGACCACTTAATTCCAGCGGTAGACCTTCCGCCGAAAAGCCGGTTGGTGGCCTAGTTGTTGTGGTCTTCTTATTTTCTTCTTTGGGCTGCTTCCCTTCTCTGTGGTTTTGACCAATGTAAGTCCTCGGATGACGATCTTCTCTTTCTTCTCTTCTCTCGGCGAGTATGTACACCATTCCCATTCTTCCCTTCACTTCCTGATACCTATAGCCCTCCTTGTCTTCATCGATAGACCACTTAATTCCAGCGGTAGACCTTCCGCAGAAAGCCGGTTGGTGGCCTAGTTGTTGTGGTCTTCTTATTTTCTTCTTTGGGCTGCTTCCCTTCTCTGTGGTTTTGACCAATGTAAGTCCTCGGATGACGATCTTCTCTTTCTTCTCTTCTCTCGGCGAGTATGTACACCATTCCCATTCTTCCCTTCACTTCCTGATACCTATAGCCCTCCTTGTCTTCATCGATAGACCACTTAATTCCAGCGGTAGACCTTCCGCAGATAGCCGGTTGGTGGCCTAGTTGTTGTGGTCTTCTTATTTTCTTCTTTGGGCTGCTTCCCTTCTCTGTGGTTTTGACCAATGTAAGTCCTCGGATGACGATCTTCTCTTTCTTCTCTTCTCTCGGCGAGTATGTACACCATTCCCATTCTTCCCTTCACTTCCTGATACCTATAGTCTTCCTTGTCTTTATCGATAGACCACTTAATTCCAGCGGTAGACCTTCCGCAGAAAGCCGGTTGGTGGCCTGGTTGTTGTGGTCTTCTTATTTTCTTCTTTGGGCTGCTTCCCTTCTCTGTTGTTTTGACTAATAAAGTGAAACATGATTATTGTATTAACAATCTGATAACAATCACCCAATGAGTACATCTTATGGAAATGAGTAGGACAGGAAGAAGCAAAGGCCAATAATTGAAAATGTAATCTTTTATTAGTGGTAAAATTGATCTTTTTTTTAAAGTTTAGTAAACTGTATGGAAAAATTTCAAAAGAATTAGGAGTAAGAATGTCACAGAGTAAGTATCTAAGAAGAGAAAATAAAAAGAGGACAACTGTAGATAAAAGAAATGAAGATATACGAAGAATGTTGAGATCAATTAAGCTTTGATGAATATGGATGATGTTTACGGATAAATTAGAAATACAAAAGGAACGGATAGAAGATAATGAGGGAGAATTATAAAGACTCAAAGAATTGAAAGAAAAATGCCACATCAGTGTATTAAAACGCGTTTACGATATTTTTCCCGTTCTATACTCTCGTACTGTGCAAAAAAAATTTTTATCGGAATAATGGGTTAGTAAACTAGAAAAAGGAATTTTTAAAAATAATGACCTAAAACTGTGTGATTTTTAAATTTGAAAAGTGAAATCTGCAAAAAAATGAAAACATGTGAATAAAAAAAAACGAAGAAGAAAAAAACGAAGCGCTCCCCATCGAAAGTTCCAATAGTGTTTGCGTTTACCAAACAGTGTGCGAGCGCCGCAGAAGACTGTATCGGTGAAGCGCAACCGGTTTCAGGAGCGCTAGAAAGAAACAGAAACAAGGATCGAACGTTTCCTACGGGAAGTAAGAGTCGTGAAGTTGATTCTATGTGGGTGTAGAAGCGAGAGCGTAAGACAAAAATAGATAAAAGCATGCGCGGCGACCGACCCTCCCTATTCTGCATCGATCCTCGCCGAGCAAAATGGCTCCAGAATCCAAAACCGTACAGAAAATCCACTAAGGCCGCACAGCGAACGATTTCCCAATGAAAATTCACCCCTATTGGAGTGTTTTTAGAGTCCACGCACTGTTGAAAAATTACGAGGTTTGCTGAAAATTCACAAGGAGCATATTCGTTTAACTGTACCTTTGGTCAGTGTGCATTTTTCTGTTCAAATAGACCTAACGTGCACTTTTACTGAGGGGCGAGAGAGCCCGCATAAAAACTATCTTTCAAAGCCAAGCGTCACTGAAAAATATGTGTACTTTGACGTGAATTAATGTGCGTAGCGTAAATTCAACTATTCTACGATAATTTTACATGAACGCGGAGATTAGGAACTTCTAATTAAAGGCCTAAATCTAGCCCTTTTTACGACCGTTTTCGTTAATTTCGGCTTCGCTTAGCACTAGAGGTTTCTTTGTTTCAAGAACGTATACAAAGCACTAATTGCCTTTTAATTTCGAACAAGATATATTTTTTGTTTAGACAAAGAAGTGCTTTGTACATGTTACATTGAATATCAAAACATTTTTTTTAATAATATCGAAAAAAACGGTAAAAAGGGATAACTATCTTATGCGGAGGTGGTAACCCTTGGTAACTTCTAGGTCTTTCTCTCACGTTTCTACCAGCTGCTAGATATCTACTTAGAAGCCGTGAAATGATCAATGAGACGAAGACAGTCTATATGAAGATCTCGGCCTCACAAGAACGAAGGACGATGGATGATCTGACAATTGACGATGTAACGTATAAGGCGGTATCAGAATTCAAATACCTGGGAGAGCTTGTTAACAACGAAGGAAGAACTAGCGCCGCCATCAAAGAAAGAATCCGAAGTGGAAACCGGGCTTACTTTGCTAACACCGCACTCCTGAAAAACAAACTCATCTCACGTAAGACCAAAATGACCATATACAAAACCCTCATAAGACCCATCACCACATATGGCAGTGAGAGCTGGACCCTAACACAAGAAGACCAAGAGAAAATCAGGAGGTTTGAAAGGAAGATAATAAGGAGAATATATGGGGCCATTCGAGTGACCGAGGAGGATTGGCGTATCCGAACCAACAGAGAAATCCTGGAAATCTTGCAGGGGGAAGACATCGTGAAGTTTATCAAATCACAAAGACTCAGATGGTTCGGACATGTACAGAGAATGGAAGACTCAAGGATGCCTAAGAAAATACTAAACGCGAAGATATACGCCACCAGAAGAAGAGGCAGACCTCGTCTCAGATGGATGGACCAGGTTTTAGGTGACCTGAAAGTGATGCGAGTCACCGGATGGGGAGCCGCAGTCAAGGACCGTCTCGTCTGGAGGCGTGTAGCTGAGGAGGCCAAGGCCCACCCCGGGCTGTAGCGCCAATTGGTAAGGTAAGGTAAGCCGTGAAATGACACTTTTACTGACTTGGAAAACGTCTGCAGCTTCTTTCTGAAGACGACCCGCCTCAATCATACCAATAGCTCTACTAGCTTTATCCGCTCCAAGTTCACGTCTAGGCAGAAAATACTTAATTAGTTAACCAAGTGAAAATTCTATATATTACAGATTAGAGACAAAACCTTGGTGAACAGTTTGAAATTTTATTATAAATTATGATTCCTTTGACTTATCTTCAGCAAAATTCTCTTTTCAGTCTCCCAATCGGATTTTCAAAAATTTAAACTTATAGTATTTGCTTGAAATTAATTTATGTCTTTTGCCGTTCCTATTTCAACTCTATTCCCTTTTCCTGACTGGAATGAATTTTTATTCTCTTGCAATACAAATTGCCTGACTTTCAACGTATTATCCTGAATATATTTCGATATATACTTTGCTTATCCTTTTCAGATGTTCAAGAATTTTTGTAGCTACATTCGAAACCGTTCCAAAGCGAATAACAAAAAAAAATTGGACTACCACTTTCGGTCTTTGGTAATAATTTTTTTTCCTTCATTTCAATTTTATCGTTTGCAACATTAATCAAAGACAAAAATACTCCTGAATATATTTTAAAAAGCTCTGTCGTCTCTTCTTCCTTTGGGATATAATGGAGTACAGGAGAAATACCTACAACATGCATAAACATATGCTGAGCTGTTGTTCACAATCAGGATAACAATTAAATGACCCTATGGAATGGGTGAATATAATTGATATTGAATTGACGGTAAAGGCATCGGAAGTTGTGCATTATTAATATGTTTATATATGTTTCATGACTTTGTTCTATAAACAGTCGTACTTTCTACATATTTCGATAAAATTCGTATAAAGAGGTAGAAAAATTGTATAGAAAACTTTGACCTTGAATTTTTAATAGGAAGATTGAAGTGAGTTTATCTTCAGTCCCTGGTTATCGAAACGCGCGTGAGATAGTGTAAAGTGTTAAAGCTGGTATAGTGGTAGTGTTAACTGTGCTCATTAGAAGTTGTGACATTATTTAAAAGCCAAATTAACATTTGATAAGTCCTGTACTAACGTTAATAAAGATACAGACAATATTATGTATCATTTTCACAACATTGTCTCTAAATTGCAATCCTCATTGAAAAAATAAGTCCAATCTGCTTAATGAAAATGGAGTTGAAATACGTAAAAAGCTTCCGATAAATTTAAAAATATAATTTATCTCGTTTTCTTCGACATCCAAAGAGATAAACGTCTAATCAGATCAAGGGTATCGGTACCATTACAAAAGAATGTTAAAAACAAATATTTACTTCAGCGTAAGTAAAACTGTTAAAAGCAAAAAAGGCGATTGAACTTTTTCAACCTGGTTGTTGCTATACGAACATTCAAGCTCTATAACCTTTTCGGGAGAGCGAGCTTGTTGTGTATCTCTCTTTTATCTACTTTCATCTCACTTCATCTACTTTCTCATTCTCTGTCGTTTTTCCTATAAACCACTGGCGTACGATACAGGAGACAGACGAACGAGGTTAATGATCTGTTTGTGATTAAGATTTTCTTTTGGGAAACAAAAAATATCAAAAGAAAGAAGTACTGAGCAACACTTCCCTCAATAAGTATTTTATTCATTAACATAATTTTCTTCAAGAGTGATACCTTTAACCCTCTTCGGTAATCCTTTTTTTACCAATGACCATATTTTTGAACCTCAAAAAAGCCAGTGATTTCTGGGTTCCAGATTTGGAAAGTACAGTGGGTAATAAAGCAGTTTGACGCGTAATTCACCTATTTAACCATCGTTTTTATCGATGAGGTGGCTATCTAAAGGAAAGGTATCAACAGAAGTTCCAGAACTGAGAGCTTAATTGTTACTGTTCTTACATTTTGCTAAATCTGAACAAGCTCATTATTTATGTTTGGCTCTTGAAATGAGTATTTTTTGATGAAAATATCCAGTAGGACATCGCGAACCACAGTTTAGAAAACACTGGTTTAGGTGGAACTGAACTTTTTTCTTTCTCACGTAAGATCGTGTAAAAAACACACATCCCTCAATAAGTAACTTATTCATCAGCAGACTTCCCTTCAAGAGTGATACCTTTATCCCAAGGACCTTTATCCCAAGGATCATCTTCGCCAATCACTTCTACATTTTTCCCAATGACTATATTTTTGATACCTCAAAAAAGCCAGAGATTTCTGGGTTCCAGATTTGGAAAGTACAGTGGGTGATAAAGCAGTTTGACGCGTAATTCACCTATTTAACCATCGTTTTTATCGATGAGGTGGCTATCTAAAGGAAAGGTATCAACAGAAGTTCCAGAACTGAAAGCTTAATTGTTACTGTTCATACATTTTGCTAAATCTGAACAAGCTCATTATTTATGTTTGGCTCTTGAAATGAGCATTTTTTTGCTGAAAATATCCAGTAGGACATCGCGAACCACAGTTTAGAAAACACTGGTCTAGGTGGAACTGAACTTTTTTCTTTCTCACGTAAGATCGTGTAAAAAACACACATCCCTCAATAAGTAACTTATTCATCAACCTACTTCCCTTCAAGAGTAATACCTTTAGCTCAAGGCTCCTCTTCGCCAATTACTTTTACATTTGAGCCACCTTTTTTCCCAATGACCATATTTTTGATTCCTCAAAAAAGCCAGAGATTTCTGGGTTCCAGATTTCGAAAGTACAGTGGGTGATAAAGCAGTTTGACGCGTAATTCACCCATTTAACCATCGTTTTTATCGATGAGGTGGCTATCTAAAGGAAAGGTATCAACGGGAGTTCCAGAACTGAAAGCTTAATTGTTACTGTTCTTACAAGTTGCTAAATCTGAACATGCTCATTATTTATGCTTAGCTCTTGAAATGAGCATTTCTTGCTGAAAATATCCAGTAGGACATCGCGACCCATAGTTTAGAAAACACTGGTCTAGGTGGAACTGAACTTTTTTCTTTCTCACGTAAGATCGTGTAAAAAACACACATCCCTCAATAAGTAACTTATTCATCAACATACTTCCCTTCAAGAGTGATACCTTTAGCCCAAGGATCATCTTCGCCAATCACTTCTACATTTTTCCCAATTACCATATTTTTGATTCCTCAAAAAAGCCAGTGATTTCTGGGTTGCAGATTTGGAAAGTACAGTGGGTGAGAAAGCAGTTAGACGCGTAATTCACCCACTTAACCATCGTTTTTATCGATGAGGAAATGTATCAACATCAGGAGTTCCAGAACTGAAAGCTTAATTCTTACTGTTCTTACATTTTGCTAAATCTGAACATGCTCATTATTAATGTTTAGCTCTTGAAATGAGCATTTCTTGCTGAAAATATCCAGTAGGACATCGCGACCCAAGAATTCATTAATAGGCTGGCAAAGGAAAACACAGTGTCTCTAATATGGTTACCGGGACATGTGGAGATTGCAGGTAATGAATCAGCGGACCAGTTACCTGAAGAAGGCTCAACACCAATTCAAATGGAGGTTGACAAAAGGTCACTTCTATAGAAAGAGTTTACTGATCAAAGTAGACAAGGAATTCTTAACCAGGCTGTTGAAGACAGTTGCCAACCAGGTAAATGGAGCAAACTTCTGCACATAATAGGAAAAGTTAGTAAGATTATTTCAGAAAATGTGAAAGGACCTACTCACATACTCTGCTTCTGCGAAAACCTTCAAGGATTCAGACGGAAGCACCTTGGAGAAGAAAGAATACAACCATTACAACTACTCATAATCCCCCCAGTGAAACTAGTGGTCCATATAGAAGACACGAAGCTTCTGGAATGGAAGTAGATAATATGGGAAATGGTAAAAATATTTAGTTCCTGGGCTGTTGAGCACAACCCAAACTTCTGTCCACATATAAACATTTTTTTCATATGTAAAACCCACTTAGAACTCTCGAATGAAGACTGATAAATTGTGTTTGGATTTGGATTTTCATGTAAAGATATTTCTATTCGCCTTAAATAGATATTATTGTGTAGTGATAATAAGTGCGCCACTGTCAAAAACCCTCTTTGTTTGCCGGTCATTAATGCAAACCTATCTCTCTTCTACGTGTACTCTGCAGAATTCCCTTCCCTACCATCACTTGCAATCTCCCTCTCCGTCCTCGGGACTTTTTATGCAAATAACGTAATCCCCCTCTCTTTCTCTCTCTCCTACTCATCCCCGAAACTTCAGACTCCATGAAACATATATACAATGTTGCCAATTAGGCGAAAAAACGAGTGTTGTTTCTGTTTTTCCATTATTTTTCGTTTTACATTCACCACTTTAATTTTATCATCCGACTCACAATTCGTCTAATTTGTCAAAATACATTTTAATCAGTTTAATAAAAAATAAATTAATTAGATTCTACGAAGCATCCATCTTTGGTACTATTTAAAAACGTAATTTATGCATTTTAGGGAATTTCAGACATTTTTATGTCTTCAATATAACCTCACTTTTTTTAATCCTGTTCCCTGAAGTGCTTTTTGAAACTAAATACAAAAGGAAATATTTCATTGGTACAAGGAATGAATTCGGTTATCTTGTATTTGAAATACCGAAAAAGGAACATTGAAGATACTTCTTGAAGTATAGAGCGACGATAAAAAATGATACAGAAGTTACCTGTAGAGTATTTATTTTTACTGGAAACCTTTTTTTTATTCCCTTACCATCTTTTGCATTGCACTGATGTAATAATCTTTTATCTTATTATTTCGTGTAACCTTCTGCTATTTGGTGTTCAAATCTTCATGCTTCTGTGGATTTTGTCCTTTTTCACCTCATATACCAGAAGAAATATGAATTAACATTCACAAATTAATAATTGTAATAGTATTAAAAAGAATTTAAAAATGCAAATTGTATTTCGGCAACACCGCATACGTACTCCCTCGTCTGACACATGTTTTTTCGTCTACCGTCCTTGTCTCTCTCTTTTTCGCAGGAAAACTTGTCTGTGGTCTCTTTCGGTACGGAGGGGTCCTTTTCTGTTATTACTGTATGCAAATTCTGAAAATTTGTGTTTATGCAGGACTATTTGAGTTTTTACTCCTGTTTATGTGCCTGGCAAATAGATGTTTTTGTTCTAGAATTCCCCAATTAAGTAAATTAATTTCGTTTAGTACGTGCGTTCTATGGAAAAATGGAGATAGTTAGTTCTACGGAAAATGGCAGTTTAGAAGGGTTTCTCTGGATACTGGTTAGTACTAATGGGCGAATAATGTAACAGATAAAATGTTTGCAGTTACATGCAATAATTACTGATCGATTTGTTAATTAAAATAATTCACGAAACCTCCACATTCACCTAAAACTTTGAAACAAAAGCTAAAAGTTATCCAAAGGCATGCTTGCGGAAGCTATGAGGTAAGCCCAAATAGCCGCAACTTTATGTCTACATACAAGGCGAAGCCAGATCAGTCACCAAAAGATTGACATGGCAAGAAAGGAATGAGCTCCAGCTAATGCAGAAAGGTCCTGCTACACAGATGGATCAAAAACCGAGTAAGGTGTGAGCCAAGACAAAGATAAGAACCTCACTGTTCCTATGGAAACGCATGACGATATCCAGGCAGAAGTTGCAGCAATACATCACTGTGCAGAACGGTGGAAGAAGGTACCGGAAATTGGACAGTTCAGAGAATCCATCAAAGAACTATCGCGAAAATTCAATTAGTACCTAGTAACCCAGGATATGCGAATAGCCAGGATTAGTGATGAGCAAAATTGGTCTTGGTCTTTCAGTCTTGGTCTTGCGAAAAAGCAAGACCAAGATTACCATTAGACTAGCAAGACCAAGACCGGATGAACAAGAACAAGACCAATACCAAGACCGAATATGCAAGACCAAGACCAAATACACGAGACTGAACTAAAAATTGTGACTTCAGAGCGTATCGTTCCCTTTCTACAAAAACCACGTAACTAAATTTTTTTCGAATTGAGATTATTAGTGAAATACACTCCTCAACACTTCTAATAGATGTTTTTGATGATCTCCCGAAAATGACCATTTTTCAGATACGAGGTTTACATAGAAAGGGGACGATATATGAGTTGAAATATTTGTAACAGCGTCAATATATGCTAGGTCTTGTAAATTATTTTAACTTTATAATTATGACCATCTTTAAAAAAATAATAATAAGACAGATAGAATGACCTAGACCAAGACTGGATACTCGAGACCAAGGACTAAATAAGCAAGACCAAGACCAAGACCAGGACCAGGACCGGACATATTTGAGCAAGACCAAGACCAAGACCAAGACTGGATCAGCAAGACCAAGACCAAGATTGTCCAAGTCTTGGTCTTGGTCTTGGTCATCATCGTCATCATCATCATCATCAGATCATTTCTATAAATAATAAAAGTAAAAGGTACCGATATACTGCCTTGTGGAACTCCCCAAAACGTTTCTATTGAATCAGACTTCATGAACTGCTATTTTTTCCTTGTTTTAAGCCCATTTAATTCAAACAGTGAACAAATTTAATAGAAAAAATCTGGAAATCAATGTCTTGGAAAAATCTAATTTTATTTTTGGCTAACTGAAGTTAGAAGATTTTCAGTAGGGAGAATTTTTCAAAAAGGTTTCCCACTGAAGATATTCATCGTTAATAATGATATCTATTTTCATTGAATATATTAATTTTTTTCGACAATTCACATTATAGTATATCGTCAAATTTCCACGTTTTGATACCATGTTTAATCCACTATATCAATGTTTCGAGTTATTACATGATTTGAGCATGTCCACGAATTAATTTGGAGTTATTGTAGAATGTGTAGAAGCATTCATTTCAAGTCTATTATAAATATTGATAATTTCAAGAGGTTAGAAAAATACTATCCAATACCAACATGAAATTATTGGTAAATTATGTCAAAATGTAAGACAATTTTTTTTTCTCACCCTGTTATTCTTAAAATAGTTAATCACAGTTCAAACACATAAGATGCACCTTGTATATTATTAATACTTTCATTAATTTTGGGGATTTCAACTATACTAATCGTTAGTTAAATAATTAATCATTATTTATGGCAAATTGAATACTCAGAGTGTTTTTCTATCTAATTCCAGGTACGTCATCTCGGTTGTTCAACCTACTTGGACCATGTCCACATGGACTGTTCAATTAAATCCAGGCATCACGTCCAGTGTCTTGTAAATAGTTATTTTCAACATTTAGATTTGTTTTATTATCTATATTAAAAACGATCGAATGTAAGTACACAGTAAGTAATTAAAAGTTAAATTCTAATTAAATATATCAATCTTTACAAATCACTCATTCTCCTCAAGTCAAGTTTTTCCCTCCTTACAAAAAATAAATTAAAATCTCTGGATAATTTTGAAAGGATGTAAATGCAATTGATAGATTTTTATAATGTTAGAAAAAAATTAAAATAAATTTTGAAATTGAGAGAAGTAAATTTCAAAGCCACCATTAAACGCTTTATTCGTTTTTATGCAAAACCAAACGGACTAAAAATGATAACAAATATTCTCAAAAAAAACAACCGCGCATTTTGAAGCGCTCTCTACGTTTTCAATCATCCTGATAATCAGCGTGCATACGAGGTAAGGAGAGCGAACATAACTCGATAACTTCACTTTCCCGAAGCAAAAGAAAAGAAGAAAAAGTAAAAATAAAAGATCGTTCGAATGGAGAGAATGCACGGTAGAGTTGAAAATAGAATAGGAAGTTCTTTGAACTCTAAACAGCGCGCAAAGCCGCATCTCTCATTCACAAATTATTAATCGAAGCGACCTTGACATTTTTTCGAACCCGAACATAAACTCATACACACTTATCCGGCGCCGCGCCGTACCAAAACCGACGAAAAAAAAACCGGCAATGGATTCGATGTTCATGAAGGAATCGGATTCGTAATTTTTAATGTCAATATCATAAAAGGTAACTCTCTACACTATAAACTTCTAGACTAGACGAAATAAACAAAAAGGTACACTCCTGCACCAAATTAACGAATCACTGTTTACTTCCACTGTTCTCCCACTCCCACTCCCACTGTTCTCAGGTTCTCACTGTTCTCAGGTTCTCACTGTTCTCAGGTTCTCACTGTTCTCAGGTTCTCACTGTTCTCAGGTTCTCAGGTTCTCACTGTTCTCAGGTTCTCACTGTTCTCAATGTTCTCAGGTCTCTCCTTGATGGAGCAATAGCTCTGGTTAACTATGGTGGTAAACAGCGTTATGTAGCTAATTTGATAGGCGTAGAATAGTCAAGAATAAGTCGGAGAGTTAAACATGTTAATGAGCTTGAGACGTTCTTTATATATTAAGGACGTAAAAGATCTTCTTAGTCAGCTTTCCTTGAGGAAGAGGCGATTATCCTGTTCCGAGCTTAGCGTAGCTTTTAGCAGAAGTTCGAAGGCTTATTTGAGCAGGTCCAAAGAGTAGAAGACCAGCAATTGCACCACTGCCCATCAGGAAACATAAAGTTGCTAGATTGGGTTTTTCTATAGCACATGCAAACTGCTCTGGGAACAAGTTTCATTTTCGTATGAAAACTGGTCTGAAATCACCAGGTGGACGTGAGCGCGTTTGGAGAAGACCACAAGAAATGCTTGCTGACTTTAATATCTTTCCATTTGGTGGTTCTGAAAAGCAATTTATTCCTACTCTTGTACAGAGTAGGTTCCTATTCACAGGAGATCGAGGAATGCACATTTTTACCTCAAGAATATTGCAGAATGCTGTTTGCTTCATTTATCAACGATACAAGATATCGTTCGAACAGAAGCTGATGTTCGAACAGAAGCTGATGTATCACTATGTGATGCATTGATTTTGTCTAGGAATTTTTAACAAAAAGGCACAGGAGAAAGTTCTACGAATTATTTAAAAATTTTCCAAGCTCACTTTTCGTAAGGATGTATTCTTCTGATTTTGCACCATGATAATTGTTTTGAATTTGTAAGTCTCTTTGGTCTTAAACTCTGTTGTTCCTCACTCACTTCAAATTATAATCTAGATGACTTACGGGTAGCGAAACCTAATTTATCCTTATATTGAGGCAGAAGACCTTTGATCTGTTTACAAACAACGGTCTCCTGGCTTCACTTTTTATGATATTTAGTATTGGCTTCTAGATCGTTGTTTAAAATCTGTTTTTCCATAGATTAATCTTTTTCCTATTGTCTTTATCTTATACAGGTGAAAATATTTAAAAAAACGTTTAAAACAAAAACCCAATGGCCGCGACGTTACCTTCATTTTAAAAAATCTCGATCTACCGAAACCCCACGTTAAAAACGGTAAAACTGGTAGCGGGGGCAGAGAGGCGGCGCACAAAATTGAACTTTTCATAACAGCTCCTAGTTTTTATCCGGGTTTGCCGGTATATGGCCGTGAAGTTTTGGACCGATCGGCCTGATAATAACATGGAAGGAAGTTGGAAGTTGGTTTATGGCTGACATGACACACTAACACTTTTTCGTGGATGTTACCGTAAGTATATTTATCTGAGGTTATGTTTTTCTTGTATTACGGTGGAATTATTTTATATATTGAGCATGAGCAAAGATGTTAAGTTCGATCTTAAGTCGGTGATATGTACTAGAGTTATATAATTTTGACGTACGTCAAATGGTAGATATTGGTTTAATTAATCCAATTTAAAGTTATGTAATCAGTATCTTACCGACTAACTGTTTTAGTACTTTCTACTTTCATTGTTACCCTCGTATATTATTTTTTTTACATAATTTTGTTTAAATAACAAAGTTTTATCGATTGAACTTAAACACTGTCCATTCTTTAATAATGACATGTTTTTATTCTCATTTTCGGATAGCATAACAATCCCTATTAATAAACTATGAATAATAGACCTACTTCGAATTATTTTTATGGTTATTTCATCAATTTTTGCTATAAATCTTCGGTAAAAATCAACTTATGATTACTTTATATTGAAATTTATTAGTGAATATTCACTTACAACAAAATTTTAATTCTTAAAAGATTTAATAGTTTTATTCTCCATGCTATTTTGAAAAAAAAAGTGACAATTTTTTACGGCATTTTAGTTAATTTTTATTGCACATGTGACTGTTGTTGTTTTTAAAAATTTGTGTTTTGGGTGTAAAAGCGTTGGATTTATTAAAAAAAAACTATTTGCTTGATTACTTTCATTTAAGACTAGTATTTGGGAATATTACCGTAATCTAAAATTGAAGAGATATAATTAGATCATAAATACACGTTTTTTATTTCAATGTAACTTAACTTTGACGCAATTTTACATCGTTTTCTCCTAGAAAAAAATTATTGATATTTGCCAAGACCCCCCTCTCCCCCAAGTGAGATTTAGTAAGATTCGGCTCGATCCCCTTCCCCCCTGAACACCTCACGTAATTAATGGACGCCCCCCAACTTCCGGAATAAAGATATTGGGATATGTGATTTTCGCCAAACAATTTCAATTTCTATTGAAATATTCTTGAAGATTTGTGCCCTTCCGTTTAAATTTTTGAAAGAAATTGAAAAAACTTGTTAACTGTTCAGGTCACGCCATCTGGTTACCCTACATGACAACGAATGCATTAACATTTCACTAAATGCTTAATTATCTTACAAATGACTAAGTTTGTTAAAATCCGTTGAATGGTATTAAAGTTACTTTATTAATTTGACATTCTCATTATTTCCTAGCAGTTATTTTAGAAGATGGGGAATCGAGCTTATTTGGAACTGTTTCAGAATTACCTGAGTATATTTTTATTATTTTTGCCCCACTTTTGCTAGAAATTTTGAATAAAAAACTGGGAACCTAGGAATTACGGTGAAATTGAAGAACTAAAAATAATTCACCTCTATATCAAACACCCAGTACAATACTTAAAAATATTGCCTGCCTTAACATGTTCAACTTTGCTTGTCAGTTTATTTAGCTCTCTTCTTATTTTTATTCTAAATTGAGCTATTATAACATCTTAAATCCCCTTCCTTGCTTTTTTTACTATTAAGCATATTTTTGGCTCAATATTAGTGTCAACAAATAAAATTTTCATCCCAAAAAATTATTATTAATAAATATTTCTTAATTAAATTAATCGTAGAGATTTAATTCCATTTTAATATCTAATCTAGTCGAGCGCTAGTATCTATTTTAACAAAATGGATGCCTTATTTTACGTCCGTCGCGACATCGGATAAGGCAGAGCTTCTGTTGATCAATAATGAATGTGTCCGACTTCGCCATCAACAACATTCATTCCAGATATTTGCTCTCTCTACTCTCCAACAGCATCGGACATCGCCAGCTTGTTCAAACAGACTCAATGCCAGATATTTTACTATTCTCTCCCCCTTTCCTTGTTCGTTATCTATTTATCAATTTTACGAGAGGTCAAATTACAAAAAAAAACAACAAAAATTAAAAAAAAAACTGATTTGATGAAATTCCAAACAAAGATGAAACTCATTTTTTTTATATAAAACATAAAAACGTGAAAAATTCTATAAAAAAAAAGAATATTCAGATTAAAATTTCTATTAAAAGAATTAATTATGGAATAAATAATATAATATTTTGGTAAGAGACAAACATGGATCTCTGTTGATTTTTCTGAATATTGGATTTGTTGTAGAATTTGATATCCTGAACAAATTGACTATGACTGATTAGTCCAGTAAATGAAGGATGAAAAGTAGGCAAAGTGTACAAAAATCCTGCAGGTCCATGAATTTTCTGTGAAGGGTAGGGTTTGACTAGTAATTGAACATCCAGAAATTTCTCACACCTCATCGCAATTTTGGGGGGGTATTCCCGGCCCCAAAGTTACAAAAATTGGTTTCCCGCCAATATCTCCCAAAATACAGAATTTAGAAAATTTTTATATGGGGAAAAATGAAGATCAGGTCATTATCTACAAAAATGGTTCTTATGACTTTTTTCGCAACATTAATATTTTTCGCAAAAGCCGATGTTGAAAAATCCACAACTTTGAGACTAAACTCGAAAAAAAAAAATGAGGGCACAATCAAAAAGGAGAAATTCCCAGCTTTAAAATGACGTATCTTGGAAGACAATCCGATAATGTACAAACTTTTACAGTGATTGTTCGCAAAATATTCCCAATCTCGAAAAACAGCAAAAATTTGGAAATGAAAACACCAACTGAAAAATCAAGGGGCAAGAAAGGAGGCCAATAAAAATTTCTGAGATCAATAAAGACCTTTAGAGGACCCGTAATAACAAAAAATCGAGAGTAAATGTCTCTTATTAAGAAAAATATGAGTAAACACTCGAAAAAAAAGTTGTTACAAAATCTTTGACCCATTTTATAAATATGGTGGAAATATTGAAAGGGGGTCTTGAATCATCGGATATGATAGCTGTGGATTTCCCCTTTCATCTGAATTTTGAATTGTAGAAAAATATGCATTTTTACCCGAGATATTGAATAATTTGTTCGCCCGATCATGAGTAAGTGCAAAGAACCCGCTCTTTCGACTCTACATAAAGATTCCATTTGAGGGCCATTATCTCGAAAACTATCGAGTTTTCGGCAAAAATCATGGGGATCATTTTTGTAGATATTGACCTTTATATAAAAATTCTCTAAATGCCATATTTTAGGAGATATTGGCGGGAAACCAATTTTTTTAACTGTGGGGATGGAAATACCCCCCAAAATGGCGATGAGGTGTGTGAAATTCCTGGATGTTCAATTACTAGTCAAATCCCACCCCTCACGGAAAATTCATGGACCTGCAGGTATAATCGCTTCTGGGACCCTTTATATAACGAACTAGATACGGGACGTTAAAATAGGCAAGAATCGGTTATCTTCAAAAGTGCAATGTCAAAATTGAACATTTTATCATTTTATATAAGGCAAGCCAAATGTCGCTCTTCTGCTTTTATAATCAGTATGTTCATATACAGTTTGGGACAAAAATATTGCGGAAATAATAATTTTTTATGTACCACCATCTATTTGAAAATTTCGTCGGTTAAATTCTGTAATTTTTGGGTAAAAGTTTTAGTTTGACTAGTCAATAGAATTGGTGAAGATTTAAGGCTTTGCTATTACCAATTTTAGAGATATTTGACATATTCAAAGTTTGGACGAATCAGTATTTTATTAACGTCATAAATGATTATTTTCCGTGTGACTCAATATAAAAAATATATTTTAAATACTGTTGTTTACTATTTAAATAAACATAAAAAGACACATATTTATACAGAGTGTCCACAAATATACCGACCAGGTAAACTTGAAGGGTATTTTCAAAATAACATTTTAATTTATGAGTGAATTTAAATTCAGTAGTACCTACACATACTCAAAAAAAAATCATATCGAGCGTGATCTGGAATTGAACTCCAGATTTCCTCGCCCAAGTCTTATTTGCTGTCATCTTCGTCAACTGCTTAATATGTTATGATTAAAGGGAATATATGCAAAGTGCATATATATGCATAAATTGCATATTTTTACTTTTTTCACACAACATTGCATATTTAAGCTAAAAACGATTTATTTTGCATATATTCTAACCATTTCTACCGACAATGACATTATTTTAGAAATTGAGAGGTTTTCCCAGAGAGATTATTTGTTTAAAGGCCATTAGGAAATAAGTATAAACATTTTTCCCTAGAAACATTATATAAAAATAACATTCGTGTTGCCAGTTTCCCGAAAACATTCGTTTGAAGTAAAAGTAGTGTAGTGGTGTTGTAATAGTGGTTTTGAAGTCTTTTGTATTTAAATAAGTCTTCCATTCAAAAAAGTGCTTGGATAAAGTGTTTTCCCGAGCTAAAACTAAGTGGAGAAAAAGTATTTTGCAAGACTTGTTCCAAAATCGTAAGTTTTTTTTCTAATTTTATAATCGTAAAATTTACTTATGTGAATTCTAAATATTATGCCTCTTACCATTAGAGAATTTTCAGAAATAAAGTTCAAGTTTGTCACATTGTTTTAACGTTTTTTTTAAATACAATGAAACGATAACAAGGGCATTTTCGGGTAGTGCACGTAGGCTTTTGGACAAATGCTCGGACAGGTCGATTTTTAATTCGAGGGGGACAATTTTGGCAACATTAGAATTTTTGTGTGGCGTACCAACCCTTCTTTCAAATACCTTCACAGTAGTGTCAAGATTGATTTTGTGCTAATTTTAAAATTAAATAAAAAAAAACTAACCGAACAATTTCAAAATCTTGATACTCCTGCAAAGGTATTTGAAAGATCTTCAAAAAAAGGTGTCACTCGATCCATTTTCCCTATATAAATTCTAAGGGTGACACTTACCCCTTGAGAGGGGTACGCCCTACTAAAATTCCAATATTGCCAAAAAATGTCCCACTCGAATTAAAAATCGACCTGTCTGAACATTTTTCCAAAACACTGCGGAAACTCTCCGAGAATGCCCTTGTTGCTTTTAGTTGAAACACCCTGGATAATATCTAGACCATTTATCCAAACTGATTCATTTTTGGTGCTTGAACAGATTTTCTGTGAGAAAAAGTTTGAAGTCGACCAGCATGTAAAAACTGCTGAAGCTGAAAAAAATGGCATTAGGTCGCTTCACACATCTTTTCAAGATGATCAAGACGAATCAAAAAAAAGGAAAATGTATGTTTAATCAAGATCTGTGCAAAGCTCTGATATCAGCAAACATTCCTTTAAAAAAATTGCAAAATACACATTTTAGGGAATTTTTGCAAAAATATTCAATATTCCTTACGAGGCAACACTAAAAAAAGGCAATGTGAATGCATTGTATGACAGAGTGATTGAGGAAATTAAAGTTTCTTCAAGTGATAACAACTTTTACGTGATTGTCGATGAAAGTACAGATGCATGTGGTCGATATATAGTGCATCTTATAATTGTTTTAAAAGAAGATGAACCAGGAAAGCCTTATTTAATAGCTTCAAAACAGCTCGAGTAAACCAATAATATAACTGTCATTCAGCAAACACTTTCAGCCTTCTTTTTGCCAAATGAAGTTAACAGCGAAAAATTTCTAATATTTTTATCAGATGCCGCTCCGGCTCCGTATATGGTGAAAGTAGGACAAAATTTGAAAATATTTTATCCAAATTTGGTCCATGTTACATGGCATAAACAGAGTGGTAGAAGTTGTTAGAAGTGAATTTGAACTAGTCAATCAATTAATTTCAAACGTGAAAAAAATATTATTACGGGTGCAATTCTACAAGGAAAAATTACCAGGAGTAAGCTTGCCTCCAGAGCCAATAATTACAAGGTGGGAAACCTGGATAAAAGCATCAATTTTCCAAGCAAATCATTTTGATGCCATAAAAGAAGTTGTGTTAGACATTCAAAATGATTCACTATGTGTATCTCAGAGTCAAGAACTTTTAAGTAATGTACAAATTGCTAAAGAACTTATGTTCATTTACCAGATCTAATACAATCATTGGAGGAAAGAAATTTACTATTAAGTGATTCAGTTAATCTTGCTAACACTTTTTCGGCTCATTGTAAAAAAATTCCCGGAAATATAGGGGTTGCAATTAGAAATAAATTAGAAAAAACACTAGAAATAGATGGGGGCTTCGATTCTTTGACAGAAGTTGTCAGTACTTTCGAAGGCAACTGTTCTAAAGAATGTCTTACTTGGCAAATTAGTTTACTGCCTAAATACTGCTCTATTACGTCGGTAGATATAGAAAGAAGTTTTTCTGTGTCCAAACACATTTTTACTGTTAGAAGACAAACGTTTTTGGTTGAAAATTTTGAAAAATATTTGATCATAAATTCATATTATAATGTATTAGATTCTTAATTATTACACCGTTATTTTTTGTATATCATTTATTTTATTTGTGAAAATTAAATATGTTTTAAAAATAAGTGTATATATTTAATATTTTGTTTCATTTTTGAGTATTTTAATAAATATGCATTTGCATATTTAGGCAAATTTAGAAAAAAATATTGCATATGTATGCGCATATTTTGGAATTGTCTTCTTACATATATTCCGCCCTCTAGTTATGATCTAATGCTAATGCTGATAATTCTGGTCAAGATATTGGAATAAACTAAATAATTGTGTTGCAAAGTTTCAATTTTATCTGACATCTTGAAGTCAATGAAAATCGTTTCAAGAATTTTGTAGATGATAATTTTAGAAATTTTAGCAATAGTTTTTAATACCTGATGTTGATAATACTGCAGATTTTTATTTATATTTTATAAGAATAAATAAATAAATATCAAGGAAAATTCTACCTTAAAACAGGGAGATTGATATGTATCTGAATACCGCTAAAAATATTAATTTATATTTTTAAATTTTGGAATGTATTAATTTTATTTTTCCCGCCCATCCAAAGTGAAGAAATTTGATATAAAATTAAAATCGATGCTGTTATTAAATGCTTTTAATCGAGAAAATTACTCGAACTTAATTTATAATAATTTAATATTTTTATTCATTATTTACCTACTATAATCTACCAAACTGTTTTTAACCGAAATTTTCATTAAATACTTTTCAACCATTTATAAATAAATAAGAATGAAATTTCGAACACATGCAAACTTACATTATTTTTATATATTTGGTATCCTATCATTATTTAACATGCATTACAATCAAGTTAAACTAATCCTCAAATCACGGAAAAGTCTTTTTTCTTGAAACCCCGGCAACTAATAAAAAAACAAATAACAAAATATTTTTAGTTAAAATGATTTTATATTCGTAAGTTACCGATTTGAATCACGACATCAAACTGATTTCCTTCAAATAAAATCCCTAAGATATCAAAACACCTTATTCTAACCGGTTAATCTTCAATTTGCACACATCCTTTTTTATCTTACAGCTGATGTGGATGCATCACTTAGCTCCATCCCTTTTTTTAACTCTCTATAAGATGCTGGTTAATGTATTAACGTAAGGGATAGGGAAATGTCTGTTCAAATTTTAATTTTTCGGGGTGGTCACTGTGGGAATTTTCGGCAGGTTGTTAGATGACCTTTTTTTATGTAGATTAAATTATTTGAATTTGAAGAATGGACATGGAAAATGTATTTGGGTCTCTTTACTGAAGATACGTTTGTTTAATTTGGTTAAACAGTTGTGTTTATTTCGTATACAGCGTGTTCCAATATACTATATACAATTCAACATTGAACATGAAACTATTAAATAAAATCAACGAATAACAAATTTGACAACAGAAATATAACATATATTATTATTTATTTATTTATTTTTGTTCAATTTTTTATTTATTTTTTTTTGTTTATTATTTATTCATTAATATCCATTTGTTTTATATTTTCTCATTTTTTTTTTATTTATTTTTTTTAATTTATTTTATTTAATTTTTTTTTCCTTTTTTTCAAATTTTTTTCTTATCATTCAGGTGTACACATTTTATTTTAGAGGTAGCACTGCTACTCACAGAATTGTGTTAGTAGTTTTTATATGATAGAATAAGATATAATTATCCTCTAGTGTCAGTATATTCATTAAATTTATTGGAAACTGTAATTTCTAAATTTTTAAATGGGCGTATTAAAGTTTAAAACAATAAATTGGTAATTTAACATAAAAGTTCACCCACACTATTTAATTTTTTTTCCTAATTCATTTTTTGGTTTTATTGTGACACTTTGTATAATTGTTATTAACCCCACTGGAAAGCAATTTTACGGGGTTTCCAACGACGTATAACAAGTAGGGGGTGACCATTTTAATTTTTGTAGGTGGGGTGGGTGTTTCTTAGAGGGTTGATGGGAGTGCGTTATCTCTTATGTAATATTAATTTTCCCTCCCTACTTTAGGAATTTCCTCCAGTTTCCATGCATGTTTCAAGAAGAATGTCGGTATTTTTTGCATAAAAAATGTGTTTCTGTTTCTTTGATACTTGTAACGTTTGCTTTTATACTCTCTGCGAATTTTCTTCATTCTTTGTTCCTTGTGGAACAGATAGACGTAATAAATATTCTAATAGTCTGAAGTAAATTTGAGGGTTGTTATTGGTCATGAGAAGGGAAGAGACAAAGAAATTTGTACGCGTTGTACGAGTATCCCTTGCAGAATTACTACGTCATTTCGTCCCTTTGAAATCGTTTTTGGGATTAAGTTGGTGTGGAATTTCTAACAAGAGACGTTAACGAAAATTCGGGGCTCTTCGTCGTTTAATTTTAGAAAAGGGTTCAAATTACACTAGATTATTGAAGTAAAAAATGTTTATAGCCAGGGAAGTAGATAAGTTTTTCTTTTACGTCGTACGCTACATATAAAAATACCCAACTAATGACATTCTGTTGTTCATGTCGTTTCATCCTTGGTATGTCGTAAAAACTAATAAAAAAGGGGTTCATACGCATCTTTAGGATAAGGGATAAAGATAACCCAAAAAATGACTGCTGCTGAGTTGAGCCTGCCTTAAAATAATGGAAATTACTCTATGTACTTCTTCAACATTCACTTCGAGGTGATTATGCAAAATCGAAGGGAATCTAGAAATTACAACCTCAAGGCCAAGCCTGGAAAGAGCATCTGCTATTCAAATAACGAAAGGGTTCTGGAATATACAGTTAGGGCACAATTAAGGGTCTTACTGGGAAAAAAGAGGTCAACATGTACGATATCCTGCAATGCGCGAGAGAAATTAATAAAGGAAGTGTTTGAAGGCTCTTATGAATCCGAAAGTTACACCAATATTTGTATTGGTTTAGGTTTGTGGTGGATGCACCTCCACTGGTTGGTATGGGTCACTTTCAAGTGGGTTTCTGGACACACTTGCATGGAGGGCAACTAAAAAGCCGATGAACTAGCCAGATAAGGCTCGTCAACTCCATATATTTGCTCAGAACCCACACTCGTTACTACTTAATTTGAAATCCGAGGATGCATACATGCTTTGGGTCAAAAAAACCAAAAAGAGAAGTAGAATGATCTCACAGAAAAACATTCATGAAAGAACCATTGAAACACAAAAATGAAGAACTGCTCCAAATAAGCAGGTTGACATCAGAACAATGACCAGTCTGTTCACTTTCTCTGTCCAATGAAAGGAAAACTGGACTTTCCTACAGGAATTGTGGTGAAGGAACAGAAGCAACCGCAGAAGATACGTAATATTCGGGAAGGCCAGACTAACTCCTGATTAATGCAATAGCCCACCGCTAAGCTTGGAAGTCACAAAAAGTCCAAGGCTCTGCTTGGGTGCAGCTCATGATAGGACCAGCATTATCTAGAAAAAAACAATAGAGAGAAACCTGTAAATAATTTCCAGCTGGAGGTCTAATTAATGTTTTGGTCACTACACCTTAGAGGCAGCTAGAGTCTTCATAAACTCAATACAATGAACTATAATTGACAAATATGGCTGTTTACACGAGAACAATTCACTTTTGTGAGTAAATAAATAATTTTATTACCCAACCAATATCCAGAGCTCTCTATTATTTTCCATTTGTAGTGGTAAATCGTTCTCTCTGCTGCGGCTTTATCTTTTCATACTCTGCACGTCCTGCTGGTTCTTTCCTGACTTTTCAAAACCCGTTAATAATGTATTCAATTTTCCTCTATTCTCTAGAACACAGCCAGAATTTCCAAAGTTTTAATTAGCCTCACAAGCGCACACGTTTGAATTTTTTCTGGGGAATATTATGCCGAAATATTGTTTAGTCTGAATTGAGTCGACAAGGATTACTTCTCTTTAACAATGATTTTATTGAGCTTAGAAAAGTTCAATTGAAGATATTAAAAAAAAACAGGAGAGAAACTTACAGTTTTTAGAAGTGTAGAAGAGTAGAACTGCTAATAGAGATACTGGGAATATTTTATGGGAATTTGGTGATGGTAACTGAGTGAGCAGTATCCAGTAAAAATGTACAAATAGCTGCCTGTCAGTAAACAACAGATTGTTGCTTTATAGACAGGTTAAGACCGACAATGGTGTGTAGTTATACCGTTTTCTGCTCCACGACAGACTCTCTTTTTATTCGAATGCAAGTTGTGCAGAGCAAATGCCTCAGAATGGCAATCTATAAAGACGTGAGACTGAATTACTTTCCAAAAACCACATGGCTTCACCAACAAACACAAATGAAATACCTCAAACCGTACATTTCAGCTCTGGCAGTACGGTACTATGAGAACTGAGAAATATGAGAACTATGAGAACTATGAGAACTATGAGAACTATGAGAACTATGAGAACTATGAGAACTATGAGAACTATGAGAACTATGAGAACTATGAGAACTATGAGAACTATGAGAACTATGAGAACTATGAGAACTATGAGAACTATGAGAACTATGAGAACTATGAGAACTATGAGAACTATGAGAACTATGAGAACTATGAGAACTATGAGAACTATGAGAACTATGAGAACTATGAGAACTATGAGAACTATGAGAACTATGAGAACTATGAGAGCTATGAGAACTATGAGAACCATGAGAACTATGAGAACTATGAGAACTATGAGAACTATGAGAACTATGAGAACTATGAGAACTATGAAAACTGAGAACTATGAAAACTGAGAACTATGAAAACTGAGAACTATGATTACTGAGAACTATGAGAACTGAGAACTATGAGAACTAAGAACTATGAAAACTGAGAACTATGAGAACTCTGAGGTAAAGTTACCTGTCAGGTATGCCGGATCAATTATAGATCATAAGACACCGAAATAAACGGATAATGCTTAGCTGCAAGGAGCCGTAATGAGGGAGAAGAAGATGCAGCTTGGAAAAACGGTGACAGACCACCAGCATATCGACAATGTCGCACTATCAATTATTATGCGTTCATAATATAAATAGTTTGTTTATCGTATCTAATGTAACTTAAATTATTGATAAATAAAGATTTATATCTTTGAGTACAAAAATATATTACTAATAGTTCCACTTGGATTATTGTTTCCCAGGGCTGTTTCCTAGTAACCCCTATTCCTACTCCTTCGTTTACTTTTGATCTATAAGTAGTTTGGCATTCGAAAGCATTCAAAGAAGATCATGAAGGTTGGAGAAGAAGCGACAAGACAATTTTGAAGCAGCTACTTGTTAATAAGCAACGCTAAAAACTCCCTCAAAATCATATCGGTTGGTAGCAATGTTTCTTGTTGGTAACAATCAATTGTCAATTCTTTATGATGGTTGTTATGATGTTACCTATGGTTGTTGTAAGGGAATAAGATGTAGGAAATATAAGAATGTGTTATTATCGATTACAAATAAAACATAAAAGGAAAGCTGGCATTTTCATTACAAAGGTACTAAAGGAAAGTACAACAAATAAATAATAATAAAACTACTTACTTTGATTATTTAAGGGTGATAGTAGGAAAATGCAGAGTGAAAGACATAATCTTGAATCTATTTAAATTATAATTTCTTGAGAAGTTGAATGAAGTAGAACATAATTCCTATGGTGATTGAAGGTAGAAACACTGCACTTTATTTTTATGTAAATAGTGGATCCAGGAGTGTATCCAGACTCTTATCAAAATTCAAAATATATGAAGTCTACTTACCTATTTTTTGTATTTCCATATCCAAAAATTGGGAAAGTAAAAAAATGCCTTTGTAAAAAGTACACAAATTTCTTAACAAATCATGTGCTATTGTTATTTTAATCAGCATTATATTTTGTGATATTCAGTAAAAAATGTCAGCTGCATTTTTGGAATTTTTGTCGAAACCTCTGTGGCATGGAGGCTATACAAGGAGATCGAACTCATACGGGAAAATTGACAAAAAGTTTCCTCAAAATCGTCAATCTAAGCAGTTTGTTTTTTATCCGCGGCGTCGCGCATTGTACCTAAGATACCATTTTAAAACTGTCACGACAATAACCTTACTTTTTATATTTTACCAATTTGACAGTAGGTAAATAGTAAACATTACTTGTGAATTATAAAAACTAGAAAATTAAAATTGTTAAAAATTGATAATGTTGTTGAAATTTAATGCAATAGTGGTTGGTAGTGCAGATTATTCCAAAGGAAGACGTGAATTTAAATTAATTTAAGTAAACCAGAGTGCAAAAATAATAAGAAATATTCAAAGATAAAAATAAAGTAGGAAAGGAAATATTCATTATGATAGACTTAAATTATATACCTTACTTGTGATAGTCTAGAAAAAGCACAATTGCACACAAAATACTTTACTTTTGCTGATGACATTATTATGTTCTAGACAAATAGAATTTAAGAGAACTGGAAGAAAAACGGTGAACAAAGATTTGAAGAAAAACCAGAGATGGTTGATAAGGAATAAGCTGTAATACTAATTTGAAAATATTACTGGCATGTTATACAAAAAAATAGGAATTCAGTTGATGTTCAGATAAAAATAGGAAATGAAAATATAAATAAGGTGAGAACATACATTGAAGCAAATATATTCATCAAATAGAATAAAATTTATGTTTGCCAATTATTGGTGCACTTTACCAATGAAAGGATTACTAAAACCATAAGACATTGAAACTAATCGGTAGGTTCTTACCAATCTTCAGCTACCTAATTCCAGTGTGGCACACTTGTAGTATAACATTCATAGATAAAACACAGAGAATTCAAAATAGTGTAGAGTATGTTTTATGCAATTTCAGTTACAGAACGTCCACAGTTATATATTTCGTGTACATACTTATGTATTTTACTAATTGTGTATTTCCACTGTGTTTGCTTCATTAGGAAATAAACTTTTGTAAATTGCAATTTTTGTATTTTTAAAATAAAGTACTTAAAAAAATTATTTTCATGTATGATACGAAATTATTTAAATATATTTTATATTGAAAATCTGTGCATGAACTAATGTCATTAGTAAGTTGTACCTATTGATTGAAAATATATTGTATTTTTCATTGTTATTGAGTTTGAAGACTTTGGGCTTCATCCTACACTTGTTAAACCATTTCAGTATTCTTTTATAAGTTTTTGTAGCTTATTTACTGTTATTTTGAGATTATTATGACTGATCAAAGCGATGTCATCTATATACTGCAATATGTATGCAAATTTAAATGTTCTGTTGCTAAATCATAGTTGTAACAAGATAGATAGATTGTAGAGCAAATAGGACAGTGAGGAACACTGGAGAAGTCCTTAAATGTTTTGAATAAAACTGTAATTCACTTTTACTTGTGGTGTTCTATCACTAAGGTAGTTTTCAAGATTAAAAGCAAGTATTTAGAACACATCATTTCATATAGTTTGTAGAATATACCACAGTTCCAAACACCATCAAACGCTTCAGTAATGCCTAGAAAAATAGCAGCTCTATGTTTTCATCATAGACTAGAGGTTGTATATTTGATGCCAGGTTCGATAGTGTGCATAGTTGAGCATCTGGTATCAAGATATACATGTATTTTCTGATATCCTTCAGTTAAAATTTTTTGCAAGAGTACCCGTAATCCTATAAAGCCTATTGGTAAATTGAGCAAAAAATATGAAGTATTCTAATTACCTTATTTTAACTTCAACAGTTCACTTATTACTCATAATACCTAAGCTGAATAAGTATAACAGGCAATAGGATAGGTAGGTATCAAGTTAGAGACAAAATACTGATTGTATCTTTGAACAATGTTTAATGATCGAAGGATTGTACACTTTATATTTAGGTAAAAGAAGTTAAATAGTGTGTAGTAGATTACTTCTCGTGCAACTCTGTATATTCAATATTTTCATAATTTCTTCTTGTAAAGGCTTGACCAGTTTGGAAGCAATCATCTTTTCGTTCATTTCATGGAAAATAACCTAAAATATTAGATATTAATTCTGTAATTGTTTTATTACTTCTTATTAATATGACCAAATTTGTGTGTTATTAGAGCTTATGGCTACTGGCTATTTATCTATACATACCTACTTTCTATGTTTTCAAACTGTATTTCTTCTAGTTGCAATTCTCAATTATTCAAAGGCCATTTAATATAGTACATTTGAAGTGGCACATTTCCTCCAAGCATTTCAAGTGATTTTTCCTTTTTTTTCCTCCGTTTTTTCATATTTTTGTGTAGCTAATATTTTTTTACTATTTAGGAAGCCAGATTCTGAAAAACTTTATACATATTGTAAACATATCTCTATATTCATCTTCAATTTATTTTTTATAATTGGGCAATCCAACTTGTGAACTTGGTTCTAGAATATACTTACTTGCACGTAGAGTGTCTTCTTTATTCTTCAAATTTATCTTTTAAAGACATACTCATTCCAACTGTGCTGGACCTTTAAGATTGTTCTAAAATTCCATACTGAAGAGAAGACATGATAGTAGATATTCATATTTTTTATCACGTAAAAACATAAATAAATTCAGCAGCACAGAGTGGAACTGATTATTTTACCACCAAACGATTACAATTTTCGATATTTTTGAAAACGAGGACAAAATACGGATTTCTTATTCACAATATTTTCCATTTCTGTGACCTAACCTCACTTACCTCACACGTGAACAGCGAACTGTCAAAGAAGCTAGTAACCAATAAAACATCATGAACTCGAGTTTTATGATTGGCTGCCGTCAGATTTTTTGGTATCGCAACTTATGTGGTGCCCTCTATAATGACCAGAAATTGGAATACATGGAGTTCGATCTCCTTGTATAGCCTCCATGGTTGTTATGATCCTACCTATGGTTGTTGTAAGGGAATAAGATGTAGGTAATATAAGAATGTGTTATTATCGATTACAAATAAAACAAAAGGAAAGTACAACAAATAAATAATAATAAAACTACTTACTTTAATTATTTAAGGGTGATAGTTGGAAAATGCAGAGTGAAAGACATTATGTTGAATCTATTTAAATTATAATTTCTTGAAAAGTTGGATGAAGTAGAACATAATTCCTATGGTGATTGAAGGTAGAAACACTGCACTTTATTTTTATGTAAATAGTGGATCCAGGAGTGTATCCAGACTCTTATCAAAATTCAAAATATATGAAGTCTACTTACCTATTTTTTGTATTTCCATATCCAAAAATTGGGAAAGTAAAAAAAATGCCTTTGTAAAAAGTACACAAATTTCTTAACAAATCATGTGCTATTGTTATTTTTATCAGCATTATATTTTGTGATATTCAGTAAAAAATGTCAGCTGCATTTTTGGGATTTTTGTCGAACCTCTGTGGTATTAGATATTTTCAGTGGTATTCGAAAAGTGACAGCTTCAAAAATAATATATGATATTTTCCTTTGAGAAGCTTTTTCATAGTAAATTTTAAGAAAACATAATAAAACGAAAATTAACATTTGAAACGTACATTTAAAATATCTATTTGCTCAGGGATTACTTTCAATTACTTAATTAAACGTTTCGAATAATATTTCTACAATTAGTTTTCCCATTTCATATTTTTTTTATGTTGAAGAAATATGAACCGTACCATGAAGGTGAAATAACATTAACCGTTTATTTTATAAATCAACTATTAAGGAAGAAGATGAATTATAATAATTTTCAGTGTAAGCACAAAAAAAGTATTCCTGAACTTGGACACTGGTAACTCTGACGAGCAAAAAATTCAGGTCACAAAATTTCATTTCATTTCAGCTTATATCTGCAAATTGTAAATTTACCTACTGCATTTTCCTAACTTATAAATATGGAATGCAAGAGCAACTCTCTCAGCTCCTGTATGCCTTCGGATACGCATGTTCGATGGGATTCATACCTGGACTGCATGCTGGCCAATTAAACCGCCCAATTTCTACTTCATCTAGATAATCACAATCCTGGCAACGTGTGGTAACCATGAAAGGTCCAACATGATCTTCCAGGACCTCCTTTACATATCTGTGTGCTGTTAGAGAGCCATTCTCTACGAAAACCAATTCTGTACGTGCTTCTGAAGTGATACCTGCTCAAACCATAACAGACCCACCACCAAATGTACATCTATGGTCAATACAAGCGGGGGCGTATCTTTCTCCGGGCCTTCTCCATACTCTTCGACGTCCGTTTGGTCCATTGAGGCAAAAACGCGACTCATCTGTAAAGCGTAACTTGCTCCAGTCATCATCGTTCCATGCCAAGTGATTTTGAGCAAAATCCATTATTGCAATTCGATGCTGGCGGTTCAAAGTTGGACCTGTAGCCATCTTTATGCAAGACAATCCATTAGCACGAAGCCTTCTTCCAACTGTCCATTCGCTAACATTTCCAAAATCTTGAAGCTGATTTCGCAGCAAAACCGCAGAAGCTGTTCTATTCCGCAAACTTGACATCAACAAAAACCGATCATCTCTTTGACTCATCACCTATTAGACCTATGACTCCCTGATTAGTTTTCTTTTTAAAATTATTTGCAATTTATTAAATTATTTACAGTGACCTAAATTTTTTGCTTGGCAATTATTATTTTAAATGTATTTAAATATGTCAGATTGTACATGAAAAAATCTTAAATAAATAAAAAAATGGGGTTAATAACATGTATAATATATGAAAATTAACTAAACGATAATAAAAATAAGGTCGTATGAAAACGGAGAAAAGAAAATCCGGACAGATTTCCTGACCTAGCGCAAGCCGCAAAAACCATAATTCAATTAAAAAACGTACAGCATCGCAGGTGACCGAGTCGGCAAAAAGAAAAGAGAATCGAGAGAAAAGTGTTTTAAAGGTTACAGGATCATAGAGGGTCTGGGTATGAGACCACATCGATTTGTTAAATGAAAATTTATGACGTTTGGCAGAAGATAATATGAATGGAAAATTGGAATGAATTCGAACTGCTCAAGTATGTTCAATGACAAATCTTTAAATTAGAGAGATTTTAAAATTGAAATCGTGTTTACTAATGAACTTGATTTCTAGAGGTTGCAGAATATAAATATTTATTAGATTAGGTTAGGTTGGGAAAACCCCCAAGTATCTTTCAATCGGAAATTTACACCATAGGAAAGTGTGCTTAGTTCAATATTGATCAAATATATAGAAGGCAAATATATAGAAGCAGTCATTGAAGCACGTGATCAGTTCTAAAATGGAATGAGAACGCCTAAGGAACTCGGTGAACTAGGCGAGAACAACATTGTCCCCTTATTGTGGATTGCTGGGCACTCTGGAATAGAAGTAAATTAAATAGAGGATGAACTTAGAAAGAGAGGGGGTGAAACAACATTTTGGGGGCCGGAATCCCTTTGCGGTGTCAGCTCCAATGTAGTATTGAAACAAGTAACGGAAACGCCGAAAAGAGGAGAAGATCGGTCATTGGAAAGAACTAGTAGGGCTTAGGAAATCAAAGATACTCATGGGAAACTACAACCAGGTGAGAACGAATGTATGCCCAATTCAGAGTAGGACTGCACTAAGAGTTTTGACAGGTGTTCTGACAGGACACTATCGCCTGAGTGGGCAACTCAAAAAGCTCAAACTAGTGGAGAAAGAAGGAATGGAGGAACATACACATACTTGTGGATTGCATGGCAATAGAGAATGCTAGGGCAAATCATGAAAATATTTCCTCTGCAAAGATTTCATGAAATTAAAAACAAAGTTTGAAAATGGTGAACAACTTTTTTTTGTAAGTCCGGCATATTAACTTTTTTTAACGCTGCTTTCTGTTTGATGTCATGCAGGTATTCAAATAAACAAAGCCGCTTGCAACATTTGATGTTTTTTAGTCCCTACGAGCTTTTTAAATCGGCCAATTAGGATTTTATATTTTTCTTTATCACTTACCTCATGTTCAGAGCTATTCGGAGAGCAAATTTCACACCTTGCTTTCCAGCAAAATGAAAGGAAACTTTCCAACTTTGGTAAAAGTCTAGTTTAGTGAACCAACGCGGATTTTGATGAAATATTTTTTTTTAATTAATTCGAGGTCGCTGAACACGAAAATGAAAAAAGAAATCGGCGCTCTCTTACCAAAAACGAGTTATGAATTTTTGAAGATGAGGTCAGATCAGCACTGCACTGGTTTTAATGTCATATTATAACTGTTTTAAAATGATGCATTAAACTTGTACACAATATTAAATACACTATAATTACTTTTTAAGATATTCCTCTCACACACACATTTAATAAACACTGATATTGACATTCATTTCTTGTAAATTCTTTTTTTAATTCCACAATTATTATATATTTTGACATTTTCATGTAACATGACTGACATATAAGTTTTGGTCTGTTTCTTCTTAGTCGTACAACTTGTACCTAATAGCATATTCAGCCATTAGAGATATTTAGCCACTTGAATTAGTTGCTGAATATTTTCGATTTCATGATTGTGACATAAAAGATATAAACAAGATGAACATCATGAACATACACCTATTTTTCCGATAGCTGGCGCTGTATTTGGCTCAACTTCCGTTTAACTGAAATCAGTTATGGAAAAATTAAATGAACAGCTATCAACATACTGTGAAAAAGGCGCGCCGGATCGACGTTTCGCAATTCGCGCGCGAATCAAAATCCGCGTTGGTTCACTAAACTAGATTTTTTCCCCAACTTTAGTTACCTACAAATCAGTGGAAAATATGTCATATTTTCATTTTTGAAGTACTTTAAACAACTTAAGTGGAAATCAGTTACAATTTCGATTGAATGACATTTAACATGAAACAAACTTCGCTAACTTTTTACGTATATGACAAGTGCATTGCATGTCGAAGTCAAGTTAAAATATGCGTTGATTTTTTTTTGATCAACTGGATAAAATTTCACATATCATTTTCCCTGAAACTCCAAAAATTTCCAAATCTAGTCTCTGTTTGGCTGAAGACCATAGGTATAAAACCGAGAAACCCAAAAAAGTATGAAGGACATTTTTGTGTAAGACCTTCATTACTGTTAAGTAGTCTTTTTGTCTCTAAAAAAATAAGTTTTTTTCTTTTTTTTTATAAGAAAATTTCTTAACTGAAGAAAATTCCAGGAGCCTGTATAAGTAGAATATATGTGTCTTCGACGATGCAAAATATTCGCCGTCGGTCACGTGACGGGATTGTGGACCAATAGACGCTCTCTATGGGTCCGCGTATCGACTTTTAGGCTTGTGCGTACATACAGATTTTATAAAACGGCCGACTAGATGCTTGCTTGGTCTGTTTGCGAAGGACGAGTGCGAACAAGATCAATGGTGGCTATGCTTGCCTCTCGTAGGGTTAATTGCAGGACTATGCTTTCTATTCCTATCTTTCTCTCTCACTGTGTGTGTGTGTGGGTGTATGTGCATTCCAGAAATGATTAACTCGTCTGATGTAATAGAATTATTTTTTTTAAATGAAGAGCGCCGAATGAAATTTGGTTAGAATTAAAAAAAAAAAATTGAAACAAACGATAAAAAAATTTTTTTTTAATCAGGCATTATGGCAGAGCCGACCAAAATAAAAATCTGAAAATTTGTAGTTGTTTTCGAAATTGGTCCGCTCCTCTTCCGATGCCTTCGGTTATACCGGAAGTTGCAGGTAACTTCGTTATTTTAAATAAAACACTTCGTATTTCTTGAACTTTTTGAATTGCTGACTTCATTACAAACAACTTTGTAACGGTAAAGGGCGCCAATTTGTAATGGTAAAGGCTCCAGCTTGAAGGGCTCCGGCTAGAGACTCCTCTCAAGGGTGATTCGACCCCAAGTTTATGTCGCACAAGGATAACAGAAAGGTTGTAAAAATTGAGGGCGCCACTACCTTTTCGACGTCGATAAGAAGTACTAACAAACTAAGGCGGAAAAGGTAGAAACGCCTTGTAGAATTTAAATAAAAGTTAACCAGAAATTTTACCCCGGGCGATATCTCCCTCAACTTTTATAGTTGAGGATTTAGAAAAAGATAAAAAAATAGATTTTAAAACAAACTTACATTTATTCTTCTACCACAGGAAATGGAACAAATGTGAAGACTTGTACTTTTATAGGTACTTAGCTTATGAAGTGTTGTTTCCGGAAAAGGTAGATAGATCTTGCCTCTACGAAGTCTTTAGAAGATTTAGACTAGATCTTGAAGAAGATAGGTAGATAGAGTCTTGATTTGAATGGTATCCTAGCAGATGTGTCCTGGTCTATGGCGGTATCCTGGTCTAGGGCTGTATCCTGGTCTAGGACTTGGGGCTGTGCTTACCACAGCAAAATTAATTAGATAGGAAAGGTATAAAAGCGATAAGAAAATGGAGGTCTTTCCTCGAAGAGAATCGATAGCGGAAAGGGCTGACCCTCGTGGCGTTGAAAAAATGGAAGCGACCGTTGGCAGATGTCAATTGTCTTATGGCCAGGGTTGAAGATCGGGGTGACTAATGAGACGACGAGCGGTAATTAAAAGGATTTATTCTATAAAATCGAAACAGGTCGATAGATGTTATAACTTATTATAACAATTCTTGGTTTTCGGGATAATTATTATGTTCTTGAAAATATTGGTGTTTCACGGTTGTTTATAAATAATTTCGTGATTAATGATAATTATTCAATTTCTACCCTCCACATCAGTAACTGTAAGTTAGCTAAATGATTTCCTATATAGGAAATTTTTTTCGATATACAAGACCAAAAATAATTAACATTAATGTTGGATAAAGGAAAGTAGCAATATCTATTTTTTTCACCCCCTACAGTAGATTTAGAGCATATGTTTTCAACATTTCCCCATACTTAAGTGTTTCAGTCTTAAAGAGGACCTTTCAGTTAATCCGAAAAAAGACCAAACTAGTTCTGCCGCAGGGTAGAGTACTGATGTTTGGAGGAGAACTAGAAATATTCAAAGAAGTTAAATATCTGGGAGTGACCGTTGATTCCAAACTGAATTGGAAGGCACACCTGGAAAAAATTACTTCCAGGGCGACTAGGCTTTTCTGGCAATGCATAAGAGTTATGGGCAAAACCTGGGGATTACGACATAAGGTGGTTCACTGGCTTTACACAACTGTGATAAGGCTAACGATCACCGATGGAACAATAGTCTGGTAGAGGAGGACAGAAGTGTCCTCTGCAGTTAATATATTAACTGCAATTCAAAGACAAGCCCTTGATATTACCGGGGCAATGAACAGCCATGCTCTGGTGAAAAACTGCAAAGAATCCCTTGACAGGCTGGCAAGAGACAAGAAAGTGTCTTTAATATGGGTAACGGCACATGAGGGAATTGCAGATAATGAAATGGCGGACCAGTTAGCTAAAGAAGGCTATAAAGGAGACTTCATAGGTCAGGAACCGTTTTGTGGAATCACAAAATATTGCATAAGAGGGAAATCGGGAACTGGCTAAGTAGGGAACACCAACTCAAATGGAGGTTGACACAAAGGCACCTCCATACAAAGAGTTTACTGAACCAGGTAGACAAGACACTCTCAACCAGGCCATTGAAACTGGGTAAGAGACATATGAAGACAGTTACCGACATGGTGACTGGGCACTGCCCCCTGAGGAAACATTTGTCCAAATTGGCAAAGTTAGTGAATCTACGTGCAGAAAATGTGAACTTGATGATGAAACACCTATTCACATACTCTGCTTTTGCGAGAACTTACAAGTACTTAGACGGAAGCACTTTGGAGAGGAATTAATACAACTACTGAAAATCCCCCCAGTATGACTAGTGTCCTTTATTGAAGACACGAAGTTTCTGGATTGGAAGTAGATAACATGGGAAATAGTGCAAAGATTCAGTTCAAGTACCTTTGCCGTTGAGCACAACCCAAACGAATGAATGAAAATGCCATGAATATAAAAAATGTCATTTCTTGAAAGTTTGATTAGTGAATGAACGAGTGAGTTTTTGTATTATTATAATTTTTTTACCATAGAAAAATAATTTTTTATTAAAAAAAATAATATTACAGAATTTGAATTTAAAACTGCTCATACCTAAATGTAACAGTTTTTGAGATTTTTTTGCTTATATAATAAAAAAATGATGATTTATATATTTGAAAAAAACACACATGATTAGTTATGCTCTGTTATCAATGATGCAAATGCCTGTCGAACCCTATTCAGGGTATCTTCTTTGGTTATAACGGGGTGCTGGTAAACAACATTTTACAAAATTCTGGGAAGTTATGAGTCCATTGGAATGGTCTTTTATTTTCTAACCATATTCCATCAAACATTTCTTCTAACCTCTGGAATTCTTGTCGAAACCATGAGATGTAGCTTCATCCTTTTGGTACCAAGCTTGCTTCTTTTTTTGTGTTGGCATATTATCAATTGCTGGTTGCACCACGGTATTTAATATTTCTAGATATTCAATCCCGTTCAAATTTTCATTATAGAAATGCAGTCATACATCCCAAAGGCTCTGAAACTGGAGTAGAGACAGCGACTAATAGAAATCTTGACAAATTGGAATGTTAGATGCTTTCAGAGTAAAATACATAACATTCCAATTCCTCCTGTATTTCCTTTACAAACAAGTCGACAGTTGCATGTTTACGGCAGCACTACATGTGATGTCGAAAACTATTTCAAATAAACACCTCGTCGTTAAAAATCTTATAGGGCTTCATAATGCCTATTCCGATTGACTTCTATTCGATCTCATTTCTTACAGAATAGGGCTGATAATATTCTAGTAGGTGCTTACCTAAAAATTTTTGTTAATGTTATTAGGCAAACTCCTATTTGAGCTCAAATCTAAAACAAACTACATTAAAAGACAATGCATTTTAGGAAGATCCTTCAGTTGTACGGTTTTTCTCTTTTAATTTTAGGAACAAAAGTTTCATGTTCCGATTAAAAATAATTTTCTGTTACGTTTTTCCCACAACTACATCGTCTACTTGAACTATATCAAATTTTATTTAAAGTTAGTGTTAAATAAAAAAAAAGTTTCACTTGCCGGTGCTTTTGGCGGCCGGACAATCGTTCCTTCGAATTTTTTTTCGGATTTCACTCTGATTTTAGATAAACTATACCAAAACGCATCTTGTATCCTTTCTAACCTACGTAACATAATAAATAGCAAAATAAATTTGTCCAATTTAATGTTTAACAGATAACATATTTAGGGTACCAAATAATATTTGTTGAAATTACCCTCACATATATGTAATAGACGATTAAACACACAACTGATATATCAATACCATCAGCTGATTATTCTATAATTGAGGATAATGAGGTGTTAATGAGTCCTGACCTAATCTGATAGTAGGATCGGTCTGTTATATTGTTATAGGCTGTAGACGCAACAGAATAGCACACATTCCAAAGGCGAGCAGCTATAACGTTAACGACATAATATATTAATTAATGTCTCAGAATTTCCCATCAACTGTCAACATACAAGGCTTATTTTTAGATTGTTTTGTTATAGAAGTTAACAAATTAACTTTCTAACCACTTTTTTAGTTAATCTTTGATCAACTTTTTATCAGATAAAATCCTGAAAGCATTTCTATATAGGTATTCTTTATCTGCTTCGAGACGATTTTCTTGTTTGTTTTTAATTATCAATAAAATTTTAATTTATTCTGGTATAGGATGCGAGTATGATTCCACCGGAAAACCAACGTATTGGCCTACCGATCCAGATAAAATTCCTGACCTGCTAGACTTTTTTATTTCTAAAAATATATCCGCTAATTACATCAAAATGTAGGAAGCGTATGACCTAACGTCTGATCATTCCTCCATAATAATGACAATTAGTGAAAATATAATTATGAAGAATAACTAATCCAACATTAACAAACAAAACAACAAAATGGAAAGATTTTAGAGAAGAACTAGAAAATAGAATAGAATTCAATGTACCATTAAAAACATTCCAACAACTGGAACATGAAGTGGAAAAGTTTGTGGTAGATGTCCAACAATCAGCCTGGAATCATACAGTCGAGGTTAAAAGAAAAATGTCTGGAAACAATTACCCAAGAGAAATATGTGAATTAGTCACAGAAAAAAGAAAGGCAAGGAAGAAATGGCAAACTTCTAGAAACCCTAATGACAAAACAGTATCCAATAGACTCGCCCAACAGTTAAAAAGGGAAATACAAAATATAAAAAACGATAGAGTTTGTTCATATCTAAACGACAAGAATCCAGAATAGGGATGCGCGATACTATCCAATATTCCAGTGTATCGATACTTTTACTTCCGATACTCGATATTTTGTATCGATATTATGCTTTTCGATGCATTCCAAGTATCGATAAATTTGTAGTGTATCGATACCTTGCGATACGGGATTTTTAGTGGTAGCGGCAAGTGGCGTTATCTATAGTGATGAACGATATCGTGATTTTTTAATCACGTTGTGAAATGATATCGTGCTTTTTTTAACGAAACTGAAAATAAAAAACGAAATATGCCGTTTTTTGCGTTTTTCGAGCTAATTTTGAGGTTATGTGAAAAAGTCACTGATGTAAAAGTTGTAGATTTTCTCAAAATCTACAACTTTTATCATCAACTTTTTATTCTAGGAACTCAACTTTGGCCGGAAATCGCAATAATGTCTTTTTCCATCCCCCAAAAAAAGTGTGTGACCGAAAAAATGTTATAACTCGAATAATTTACAATATTTTTATTTGATTTTTTTTCATGATTTGTGACTACTGAGGCTACTTTCTACTAAATTTTCATCAAAATCGAACATTTTTTAACGAAACCATAAATAAAAAACGAAAAATGCAGTTTTTTGCGTTTTTCGAGCTAATTCTGAAGTTATGTGGAAAAGTCACTGATTAAAAAGTTGTAGATTTTCTCAAGATCTACAACTTTTATAATCAACTTTTTATTCTAGGAACTCAACTTTTGCCAGAAATCGCAATAATGTCTTTTTCCACCCCCCCAAAAAAAGTGTTTCACCGAAAAAACGTCATAACTAGGAAAATTTCCAATATTTTCATTTGAAAATTATTTTCATGGTTTGTGACTACTGAGGCTACCTTCTACTAAATTTTCATCTATATCGAACATTTTTTAACGAAACCATAAATAAAAAACGAAAAATGCAGTTTTTTGCGTTTTTCGAGCTAATTCTGAAGTTATGAGGAAAAGTCACTGATGAAAAAGTTGTAGATTTTCTCAAGATCTACAACTCTTATGATCAACTTTTTATTCTAGGAACTCAACTTTTGCCGGAAATCGCAATAATGTCTTTTTCCACCCCCCCAAAAAAAGTAAAAAACGTCATAACTAGGAAAATTTCCAATATTTTCATTTGAAAATTATTTTTATGGTTTGTGACTATGAAAGCTACCTTCTACTAAATTTTCATCAAAATCGAACATTTTTTAAGGAAACTAATAATAAAAAACGAAAAATGCAGTTTTTTGCGTTTTTCGAGCTAATTCTGAAGTTATGTGGAAAAGTCACTGATGAAAAAGTTGTAGATTTTCTCAAGATCTACAACTTTTATGATCATTTTTTTATTCTAGGAACTCAACTTTTGCCGGAAATCGCAATAATGTCTTTTTCCACCCCCCCAAAAAAAGTGTTTCACCGAAAAAACGTCATAACTAGGAAAATTTCCAATATTTTCATTTGAAAATTATTTTCATGGTTTGTGACTACTGAGGCTACCTTCTACTAAATTTTCATCTATATCGAACATTTTTTAACGAAACCATAAATAAAAAACGAAAAATGCAGTTTTTTGCGTTTTTCGAGCTAATTCTGAAGTTATGTGGAAAAGTCACTGATGGAAAAGTTGTAGATTTTCTCAAGATCTACAACTTTTATGATCAACTTTTTATTCTAGGAACTCAACTTTTGCCGGAAATCGCAATAATGTCTTTTTCCACCCCCCCAAAAAAAGTGTTTCACCGAAAAAACGTCATAACTAGGAAAATTTCCAATATTTTCATTTGAAAATTATTTTCATGGTTTGTGACTATGAAAGCTACCTTCTACTAAATTTTCATCAAAATCGAACATTTTTTAAGGAAACTAATAATAAAAAACAAAATATGCAGTTTTTTGCGTTTTTCGAGCTAATTTTGAAGTTATGTGGAAAAGTCACTAATGAAAAAGTTGTAGATTTTCTCAAGATCTACAACTTTTATGATCAACTTTTTATTCTAGCAACTCAACTTTGGCCGGAAATCGCAATAATGTCTTTTTCCATCCCCCAAAAAAAGTGTGTTTTACCGAAAAAACGTCAAAATTAGCAAAATCTCGGATCGTTAACGTATCGATACTTCGAGTATCGATAAATTAATATTCGATATTCTACTGTATCGATACTTTACGTTCCGATCCGTATCGATACCTAATATCGATACTTTCTAGTGTATCGCGCAACCCTAATACAGAATACTCACTCTGGAAAGCAACAAAAATACTTAAAAGGCCAATCACCCCAACGCCAGAAATTAGGAAAGAAGAAGGAGGTTGGTCAAAAAATAATATGCAAAAAGCAATTCTATTTGCAGAACACCTTGAAGGGATATTCCAACCTAATGAACTAGCAACAGAGAACTCTCTAGGAGGAAGACAATCAGCTGGAGAAAAAGACATCAAATTGGTCACTCCCAGAGAAGTAGCCGATGAAATAAAAACAAACCTGAATCCAAAAAAAGAGCCTGGATACGATCTAATCACAGGAGCAATATTAAAAGAACTACCAAGAAAAGGCATTGTGAAACTCACTAATTTGATCAATGCAGGTTTCAGACTGAAGCTGGAATATAGCTGAGGTGATTTCAATCCTTTGACCAGCGAAAAACGCAAGCGAAGCTAAATCTTACAGGCCAATTTCCCTCTTACCTGTGATATCAAAACTCTTTGAAAGCTATTTCTGAAGAGACTTAAAAATATTATAGAAGAAAATATGCTCATAAAAGACTACCAGTTTGGATTTCGTGAAAAACATTCGATAATAGATCAAGTGCACAGGATAACAGACTTAATAGAAAAAGTCTATGAAGAAAAATAAGTATGTGCTGCTCTGTTCCTAGACATAGATCAGGCGTTCGATAAGGTCTGGCACGAGGGGCTCATAAAGAAAATGGAACAAATTCTCCCAAAAAAATATGCAAGGTTATTGGAATCTTACATAACAGATCGATTTTTCAGAGTTAAACAAGAAACTGAATACTCTGAACTAAAACAAATAAAAGCAGGTGTGCCACAAGGGAGCGTGCTTGGCCCAGTTCTATATCTACTATATACACATGACATACCAGATATGGATGATATAAAAATTGCCAGATTTGCTGATGACACCGCTCTTCTTGCAACAGGAACAAAAGTGGAAGAAGCTACTCAAAAGTTACAAAGAGCCACTAATCATTTCAAAAAGTGGAGAATAAAAATAGGTAAACATAAATTTTACAAACAAAACGAATAATCAAAACATACCAATCGCAGTTAACGGAATGGAGGTACCATATGGAAACACAGCAAAATATTTCGGAATAACTCTGGTTGCTAAGCTAAGATGGAAGGAGCATGTAAAGAAGAAAAGGAAAGAACTAGATACAATATATAAAAAAATGTATTGGCTTATAGGTAGAAAATCCCATAATAAATTGCTCATATTTAAGCAGATTCTGAAACTCATTTGGACATACGGACTACAGCTTTGGGGCTTTGCCAGTTCAACCAACATAGCACCCATGCAAAGATTTCAAAACAAAGTACTCCGTACTATTGTGCACGCTCCATACTATATTCGAAATGCAAAACAGGTTACATAATCATGTTAACATCGAGATGCTCCATCAACACAACCTGAAGAGAAGATTGAAAAGGACGAACCTTCTGAACTGGTGTAAGTGACAGGTGAAAGTGTTGAAAGCAGAGCATAGTGATAAGTGAAAGCTCACAGTTAAGAACTGAGTGTCATCAATGGATTATAACTTAGTTTCAAGGATTGTATATATAATTTAGGATAAGACTAAATTGCTGGTTGATCGTTGTTCTCGACCAGGAGTAATATTTCTTTCCATAATAAAAGAAATTCTTTGACCTACGGAATCGATAAAAGAAATCTGTCAAATATGCATCAATACATTGAATTGTATACAGCTATAAACCACTCCACAATTTGTCTATCGAAAATTTTCGAATGCGATATTTGAGAAATTTGAGATTAGGTTGAGTTTTGTGTAGCATTGAGTTTAAGGAACTAGGTAAGGTTGGGTTTATGGCGAGTGGGTCTATTAGGCACTCCACTGCGACTCACCGGACGATGAGCTACCTCAAGCTGGTACTGCTAACATAACTATCCTATGGTAACAATATGGCCAAATAAAAATGATAATATTACCTTATTTCAACGGCTTGACATCTCCAACCATGACGGCTATCAGGAATCGAAGAAAAATAGCTCTATTTTCATCCCAAATATTCCTACTTTCTCCATAATTCCTTTAACAAGAATTGAAATTACCATTAAGTAACATATTATGCCAGAAGACTATAACTCTTCTCTCTGTCCAGGTATTTAGTGTTTGTTTGACAAAACTTAATGAGATGCCAATTGCAGGTACTGGTCCTATGAAATCATCTGTGGCACCCTTCCTTGCAAAAGGAGTCTGCATTTCGTTGCCATCCATACCAAAATGGCCAGACCAGAGACACATATTTGTGTCTTCCTATTGGAGAAAGAGTCTTTTTTGTCAGTATGATACCAATGTCGACGTTACACGGTAACAGCTAAGTGCTTTCGCCTGAAATACAGTTGCTTAGGATTCTAAGGAGGATGATTTTTCTGTCCTAAGCCTGCGGCCACATACACCTGCACCAGAGCCTGATCTATCCGTGTACCAAAAGCTATCTGCTGGAAGAAGTTCCTTCTTACAGAGGACCCAATCATATCTATTCGGAATTAAGACGGTATAAGACAGGTAGTAGTTATGTAAGAGGTTATTCCCAAAATACTGTGACTTTGAGTATCCAACAACAATCCGTATAAGCCCGTTTTGTGCATTTGGAAATTCTATATGGTCCTTATTTAGGGAATGTTCGAATTTTTCTTGGGGGTAGTCCTGAATCGGTTCCAAATATATAAAAAAAAATCGTTTGGAACTCAGAACTCGAATGATCTTCTGTGTCCTACTCTTTGGATGTGAAAGCTGGTCACTAAATTCACAGATTGAAAAGATAATAGAAGCCTTCGAAATGTATGTGTATAGACGGATGCTGCGAATTTCATGGGTACAAAGGATTACCAACGTAGTACGTAGAAGTACTTCAACGCATGCACAAACAAAAAGAACTACTGAACTGCATCAAGGAAAGAAAAATGCAATACCTGGGTCATACGATGAGAGGTGATAAATACGAAATATTGCGCCTCATAATAGAGGGCAAAGTTCAGGGGAAAAGACCAATAGGAAGACGCCAGAACTCATGGCTAAAAGATTTAAGGAGATGGTTCAACCGCGTGTCTGCAGAAATCCTTCGTGCTGCAGTTTCCAGGCAGTTTCCGGCAACCTTCGGCAGGAGAGGGCGTGATAAGAAGAAGAAATTTAAAAATTAACTCAACCCCCTCGACAGAAGATAACATGGGAAAAGTTTTGTTATTACTTTTGAATTTTTTAAGCCATGGGCTAATGAACGTATTATATCAAAACATCAAATTTCTTGAAGCAAATTTAACGCTCCACAAAAAAGGTCTCTTGGGTTTTTTTGCTAACTTGACTGGTTCAAAAGTTATTCGAAGTCAAAATCAAAGCTCCAGTCAATTTCATGGTTTTTTCATCTTTATCGTGGTTTAATGATTCAAAAGTATAAAAAGGGTTATAATTTATAATCAACATGGTAGTATTTTCCAGAAAGCTTCCAGGGTAACCGTGACCCTAAAAAGTTAGTTACACCAATTTTTTTTTTATTCTTGACTGTCGTTAGTTTCTAATATTTTTTAAATTCTAACCCTCTTTACATTTTTTAATCATTAAACCACGATAAAAATGAAAAAACCATGGAATTGACTAGAACTTTTATTTTGACCTCGAAATACTTTTGAACTAGTCAAGTTAGCAAAAAAACACTTTTTTGTAGAGCCTTAAATTTATGTGTCGATATGATACGTTCATTAGCCCATGACTTAAAAAAATTTCAAAGTTATAACAGAACTTTTCGCATGTTATTTCCATTTAAACTTTTAGCTGCCGTGGGGGCCGTGAGAATTTTAAAATTAAGACCTGTAATTTAGCACGAATTTTTTTTAAATATATTTGGAACCTATTCAGGACTCTCTAGAAAAAAAAATCGAACATACCCTAAATAAGGACCACCCTAAAATGTAAATTACATAACAAATAAAATACTCAAAAATAATTAGTTAAGGCATATTGCCTTGATAAAATTATTTTTTAGCTATAGTTGGATATATAAAGTTCCACCTTTTTAGTCCCTTTTTGTTCCAGTTTCGGATGTATACAGTTTAAGCGAACTTCCATCAAATTTAATGATGTACATGCCCCTGTCTGATGCGTCATTATTTTTCATTATTAACGTACCGCTAGTTTTCAAAATTGCATTTTGCAAATAATGGTGGCTGATGATGAAATTGTGAATTTCTTGTGAAGTCTCGTTCATAATTCTGAACATCAAGGCAAAATTGTCTGTTTTGGAGGACGAGAGTTATGATAATGCTTGCAAAATGAAATTTTGACAAAATTAAAATTACTACCAATTCTCCTCTATGATTGTCGGTCGACGAGTGATGAATCGTGAAATTGTACGGAAAACCTTATTTCAAATGCAGAACTGTCTATAATGTTTAAAATTGTATGGAATCCAACTGGAACATTTGTTAAAATGAAAGGAAAACAAACAATCATTATTTTGTGTTGTTGCTACGCGGTCTTCAAATTGTTATTTGTGCAGCCAGTTGGAAAATGCACTATTTTTCGTAACAAGTGTTTCCCAGCGTGTTTCACGCAATAGTTTCACTATCATTTTTAATTCAATATAAAACACATTCCCTCTATAATACGAGGGTTGTCTTTTAGCTATTGCATATAACAAGGTAGTTGGCGCCTGTCAACAAATATGAAATGTCAAAATTAACTGTCATGTCAGTCGCCAATTTCTCGTTGGTATGGAGAAGCCAAACGTGGACGGATTTTACATGAAGAATTATCTGTGAGAAACGATTGGATACCGCATTTGTTGACGGAAGAACAGGAAGCAATTAGAGTCAATTGTTGTCAAAAAAAACTCTAAACCGGTTTAACGCAGGAACTTCAAAAAATATATACAGCATTGTCAGTGGTGATGAATCCTGGATGTACTCCTATGAACCCGATTATAAACGTCAGTCGGCTGTTTGGGTGTTCCAAGATGAACCAAAACCGACGAAAGTTATCCGAAAGTGTTTCCAAAAAGATGGTGGCGACATTTGTCTCAAAAGCGGGTCATGTGTCAACAATTCCTCTGCAGGATCAAAGAACTATTACTGCTGATTGGTACATATCGATTTGTTTGCCGCAAGTAATTGCTAAGTTTCCAAAAACCAACCCCCAACGAATGATTCTCCACCTAGACCAGTGTTCTTCAACGAAGCCTCTTTAGGGGGGTCGCGAAGCTTCTATAGGGAAGTTGCAAAAGGTTGGGAAGGTTACTGCAGTAAAAAAAAAGTTTGAAAAGATTTATTAACAAAAATTTTAACTAAAGGACATAATCATTTGTATCAAATTAACAAAAAGTGAAAATAACTAATGAGATCTCTTCCATCTTAAACATTTGTATCAAATTAACAAAAAATAAGAAAAACTTGAGAATTGAATCGTTTTCCAAATTTAAGCGATTTCTTTCCTTACTTTTTATTTGGGCCATTGATGAAAATGTCAACTCACACAAGTACGAGGTTTTTTTTCGGGCCGAGATGGGAAACTCATGTTCGATTGGGTCAAGGACCCAAAGAGTGCCTACCAACCAAACCCACCTAACCTAACCTAACCTCCATCCCCATTCTCCCGATAATTGCTTTCTCCCTTTCCTTATATCCGTCTCCACATACCTATGTAAGCTCAAGCTTTCCTCATCCTCCAGCACCCTCCAACTACTCACACTTTCACCCAGCCATTCATCACATGCTGTTATATCAATGAATGACAAACCCCCGTCACCCCTCACGAAGGTGGGCAGTAGTCCATCATTCAGCACCGCCAGCCCGTTTGATGTCAACACTTCCTCCAGGATCTCCCCTCTCTTGTCCGTTTTTCCGTTTTCTCCCCCCCCCCCCATACAGTATTCTTGGCATTGAAATCAACTGTCACCATTCTCCTAATGATCCTCCTTTTACTTTTTGACACCCTCAGATCATTCCCCAATCCTGTCATGCTCCTCTCATATTCTTCCTGGCTGACATTTGGGCTTATATACACACTGCACACCACCATGTCTCCCATTCTCACCACCACCCATCCATCCTTCCTTTCCTTACTCCATCCGCCCTCAGTCCATCTCCCACCACTCTTATTCCTGTCTCTCCTGTATCAATCATAATCCATCCCTGCTTTCCCACATATCTTGCACTTACCTCAGATCCACACACCACATCCACTCCCCTCCTAAAAATCACTTCATCCAATATATCATGCGCTATCCTGCATTTCCCTAGATTTATCTGCAACACCCTCCATCCATCCCCTACATTCCTACATTCCCTCCCATTTTTTCCTTCTTGTTTTCCATCGTCTTCATCTACTCCCTTCCTTCCCCTACTACATTCTATCTCCCCTGGCTGGTGTCCCCTTTCCCCACATACCCTACAAAGGAAGGCCTGCCGACAGTCTCTGGCCATGTGATCCTCGCTCTTACATAGCCAGCACTTACTTCTCTCCTTGACTCCCTTCACCTTACAACCTGATACTTTATGCTCCTTTATCCCACATCCAAAGCATCTGCCATCCTCTTTACCCTCTATAATACTTAGCCTGTTCCACCCCAATCTAATTTCCTTTTTTCCCAATAAGGCTACCGCTTTTTCCCATTCCGCCCTCACCACCGCCATTTTCTTCCCGTTCCTTTTCCTTACCACTGTAATCACCGTTTTCCCTTTCCCAATCAAATTCTCTACGAGGTGGTACGAGGTGGCAAATGGAATAAAACACTTCAAAGACTCTATTGTTAATAATGGGTATTCTGATTTCCTTTTTAACCAAAAGGTATCCAAATTAACAGACTTAATTTCCAATTGCAGCATCCCATCCACAGATAAATCCAGCAGATTTTCTTTGAGTTCTCACAGTTCTTCTTTCAACTTTTCTAGCATCATTTTTACACCAGGTATAAAATCCTTGATGAATCGAAGTGGTTTTGATTTAGAAACGATGACCACAAGTCAATTTTGTTTGTAAAGCCATGGATTTCGAGTTTAGCATTTTCATTCCGCTCTTGAAGACTTTTAATTCAAGATATTTGAATGCTCAAATGAGTCAGAAAGAAAAGCAAATTTCAAATGGAATTCCGGGTCACAAATGAATTTGGAGTATTCTGGTGAATACAAAAAAGTTCAGTGCGAAGTTCCAAAACTCTGGCTAGTACTTTGCCTCTTGACAACCACCTAACTACTGCATGATAAAGTAAATTTTGTTGGAGTGCTCCCATATCTTCACAAATTTTTCGTGTCTGCAACGCTTTTCCTTTAATGGAATTTACAATTTTTATAATGATTTTTAGAACTTGACTGTATTCCTGTGGCAAGAGCTTGGCTCTGGAGAAAGCAATGTGTCCAATAAGCGCTTGGCATCTACTCCACTGTTCGCACCAGTCATGGCTTTTGCTCCGTCACTACAAATAGCAATACATTTATTTTCCCAATGGATATTATTATTTTGCCGGCATACTGGCGACGGGTAGGGGGGTCGCGAAATATTTCTTCATACCAAAGGGGCCGTGTCATGAAGAAGGATGAAAAACACTGCCCTAGACAGTTCAAGTTCCCACACAGCAATAAAAACAATTGAGATTTAAAAAGAAAATATCGAATTACTGGACCATCCTCAATACTGTCCTAGCGAATTTTTAACTTTTCCAAAAATTGAGATTGTACTGCCTGGTTATGAAGGTTCCAGTCCCCAGAAAATGCAGTTAACGCCTTCAAAAACTCTATTTTGATTGTACCAACAAGCAAGTGGAATAACTTTTTTCCAGAATAATAGTGTTTAAAAGTTATTTACTGTTTTTTTCTAGCTCTATACGGAAAATAAAAAAGGTGAGCGGTCGTCGGACCGTCGACAGAAGCTTGCTTCTTATGCACAATAGAATGACCATTTTTCGTGAATTTTTCACCATTTTTCAAATATTAACAATTATTGATCATTTTTGACAATTATTGACCAATTTTGACAATTATTGACCAATTTTGACAGTTTTGTCAATTATTGATCATTTTTGACAATTTTTCAAAAATTTTGACCATTTCAGACCATTTTCCAAATTTTTACAATTATTGTCCATTTTTGACAATTTCTGAGCATTTTTGACAGGTTCTGACAATTATTGACCATTTTTGACAGTTTTTCAAAAATTTTGACAATTTTTAATAATTATTGACCATTTTTGACAGTTTTTCATAATTATTGACAATTTTTCGATAAATTTGACCATTTTTCAAAAATTTTGACAACTATTGAACATTTTTCCAAATTTTTGACAATTTTTGAAAATATTTGGCAATTATTAACCATTTTTTCAAAATTTTGACAGTTTTTGACGATTTTTCCAAATTCTGGACAATTTTTGACCATATTTAAAAATTTTTGATAATTTTTCAAAAATTTTAACAATTATTGACCATTTTTGACGAATTTTGACAATTATTGACCGTATTTGACAATTATTGTCCATTTTTGACAATTTTTCAAAATTTTTAACATATTTGGCAATTATTGACCATTTTTTCAAAATTTTGACAATTTTTGACCATTTTTCAAAATTTTAGCAATCATTTATTGATCATTTTTGACCATTTTTGACCATTTTTGACAATTTTTGACGAATTTTGATTGGTTTTGACAATTATTGACCGTCTTTGGCAATTGTTGATCATTTTTGACAATTTTTCAAAAATTTTAACCATTTTTTCAAAATTTGACAGTTTTTCACAATTTTTCATCATTTTTGATAATTTTTTACCATATTTAGAATTTTTTGACAACTTTTCAAAATTTTTAACATATTTGGCAATTATTGACCATTTTTTCTAAATTTTGACAATTTTTGACCATTTTTTAAAATTTTAACAATCATTTATAGATCATTTTTGACCATTTTTGACAATTTTTGACGAATTTTGATTGGTTTTGACAACTATTGACCTTCTTTGGCAATTATTGATCATTTTTGACAATTTTTCAAAAATTTTAACCATTTTTCAAAATTTTTGACAATCATTGACAATTTTTGACATTTTTGGACAATTTTTGAAAATATTTAGCAATTATTAACCATGTTTTCAAAATTTTCACAGTTTTTGACCATTTTTGACAATTTTTCACACCTATAGGTGTGCGAGCTCAGTGCGGCAAGAGAGATTGCGCACAGTCGCTTGAATGAGTTATCGCGTAACGAACGCTTTTTCGTAACATCACACGTTTCACGAGTTCACTAGCCTTCCCAAAAGTCCTATGACGTGCAATAAGAAGCAAGCTTCAAATTAAATTTCATTGGATTAGTGGATTATTCAGAAATCTGGCAACACTGTTGCGTGACGGTCTTTTCGTAACGGTTACACGTTTTACGAGTTCACTAGCCTTCTCAAAAGTCCTATGTCGTCCAATAAGCAGCAAGCTTCAAAAAGACAACCTTCGTAGGTAGGTATAATGATTAATTTTGAAAAACTGCTTCACGATGTTTTCAGACGTATACCTTATCCAAAATATATGTTGTCATTTTTCAAAAAGGAGGTTTCAATACAAAATAATATTCAAATAATTTTAAATAATTAAATATTGTTGTGTATTTAAATGTATGAAACCTCATTTACTGGTTGAATAAATAACTATATAAACCTGAGAAAACGTTAAATAAAGTAGAAATTACAGTGCAAAACCAAAAGTTTTCGCCAAACACAAAACATTAATGGAGAGTGTGTATCACTTCTGCAGAAGCTAATACCGTTGGATCCTTGGAGGGATAATTAAAGTCTGTCGCCAACTAACGAAGCTAAACATACACATTCATCACATACCCTTCTACCTCCCGATGTTACCACCCCCGCAAAACCGCCCCCTGTCGCGGCTGTCTTCGATACACTTCAAAAAAGTTTCCGCCAATCTGATATTACTTAATTTTTTATTCATCAACGAAAATTGATCAGCTCCACTTAATTAATCTGTTATATTAATTTAGGTATGGAAAAATTGTGTTTCCTTACACATGTAAGCTTCATTATTTCGAATAGAAGCCTCGCTTATCAACCCTTAGTATCACTTGGATTCGTATGCCATGTTGTTTTCGGATCAAAAGTAGTATCCAAGGAATGCATCCAAGTACACAGCATCCATAAGTTAATTTTTCTAGTTTCGAGAAAACATTTTCAATGTCCTCTGTAACGTCGATTATCCTGCTTGGGTCTTGGGGGAGAATAGCCTTATTCTACTTGTTTTTCTCATGAAACTCGATGGTGAAAACGGCTTCCATTCGAAATAATGAAGCCTACATGTGTCATTGGCTACCAGTCTATTATCTTCTCTAGAGGTCTGCTCATATAATTTCGTAAGAATCTTCCATCTTCTATAGAGCTAGGTATCTCGACCAAAATAAAAACCTTATCCATTACTCCAGAAACTAGATACATTATCAATTACTTCCTAAACTCAATTCCACTTCTTTTGACATCTCGCTAGCCTGTCAATTAATTTTTCTAGCACCTTCTTTAAAAATTCAGTTTTCCTCCCCAGTTTTAGGGTTGGAAGTGAGTTAAAAGGAATTGTGGATAAACAAATTGTCGATGATGGAGTTGCTTCAGTTGTGGTGGTTGCTGCAATTTCTGAAATATTCCAGTAGAAGCATCTGTCATTATTTTTTTCTGACAGTTGACTGATCTATTTATTTCTCCTCCACGCTTGCCAACCTCCATGTTAAAATGTCTCTTCCCTAAGTTGGGAATTCTGGAACCGTTGGCGATACTTGACACTGAACACTGTTTACACTACCACTACACCAACTTTACACTATCTTACGTGCGTTTTGATAACCAAGTCATCTTCTTCAGAGACCGAACTTTAATTCGTTTATATTTATACAGGGTATTTCCAAAGCAATATGAAATATTGTTATAGGTTTGAAGACCTTCTAAATTTAATGTCGGGGTTGTGTAAACAAGTGATTTTAAATATCCAGGGGATTGTGTTCAGGTGATCTTAGAGGCCATGGTTGTGGAGATCCTCGTCATACATACGTCTTCTAATCATCCTCCGAAATAACTAGAATATATTTTTACAGTGTAGAACACGTACACAAATTCATTCCCGTCGTTAGTGTCTTCTCTATACCCGTATAATTATATACGGTGTGTTCACCAGCCGCGATTAGATAATCATACGATGCCTGGTATTTAAGTTCAATCAGAGATTCAATGTTGTTTTTATCTGGTAGTCGTAAACAAAAGAGATAGTCAGTGTTTTGGAGAGAACGGAAAATCAACTGATTTTCACGTACAACAAGCTGACTCGGTAGACAATAGAAAATCAAGCTAACGCTCTTTTTTTTTAATTTAAGGACGAGCGTATTTCAAACTAAAAGGCGACAGTTCATGGAGCAATTTATTTTTAGATGCAATTGTCTAATTGATTTTAAAGGGGAAATTTTTTATTTGGAATGATTCAACTGATTGTTATACTATCTAATTATAGGTACAATTGGAAGTATTTATGTGAGATTTTTCCGGACAATAACAAATTTCTTTTTTAAACGGAAATGTGGAATCCAAATTTCTTCTAAACACTTTTTTGGAATTGACACCCCTAGTAGTACGAAAAAAAGTGTCTACAAATGCAGCCAACATTTTTACATCCCAGTTAGGGATACTCCAACATATGATATACATTGTCCAACTGTACATCTGCAAGAGGCACTTCAGCTCTTTTTTGACCAGGCTAGACTGGGTTGGCTTCATTCCCCTGTTCCATTTCGTAATTTAGGGAATTTTGCATTGTCTGCTGATCGTCTATCATTCTTTCCTTAAATTATATCTTGGTCCTCGTCTGGTTGATCTGAATTTTTCCCAGTATCCTCCTCTATGTAATCGAGTAAGGGATCTCCAATTTCACTTGGTATCATAATGTCCCTTCTCTAATTCTTCTTTTTCAATTTTAGAATTGCAGACCGAGTCTTAATTGTACATGGATGATTTTAGCTTTAATAAAATACCATCGTTAGTCATCTGTCAAAATGTAATCGTAATTTTTGGATCCTTTGTACGTACCTGCGTACCTAAAAAAACAAGAATATCCCACCATTGGAAAGATCTGATAGGCATAAGTAAATCATCAAAGAATGTATATGCCATATAGTACAACTGCACTAGGTGTTTTGACAGGCCTCCTAACAGACTCTACTGCCTGAACTTACACCTTAAAACCTCAAACTAGTGGATAAGGAAAAATGTAGATTCTGTGGAATAGAAGGAGAAACTTTCATTCACATACTTGCTGGATTCATGGCATCCCATGGCGCAATACCTGAGAGACTACTGGTTAGAAGAGGAAGACATATCTTAACTGAAGCCTGTGGACATCCTTCAAGGAGTAGGACTTCTTAGATTAGATTAGATGTAATCAGGTAGCTACTGGATTATCAATATTCCTATTACTACTTTCTCAGCCCGACTCTTTAAAAAAAAGGTGAGCGGTCGTCGGACCGACAGAAGCTTGCTTCTTATGCACAATAGAATGGCCCTTTTTTCGTGATTTTTCACCATTTTCTGAAAATTTTGACAATTTTTGACCATTTTTGACCATTTTTGACCATTTTTGACCATTTTTGACAATTATTGACCGTCTTTGACAATTATTGGTCATTTTTGACAATGTTTTCAAAATATTAACATACTTGGCAATAATTGACCATTTTTTCAAAATTTTGACAATTTTCTCAAATTTTAATAATTATTGACCGTCTTTGACAATTATTGACCATTTTTGACCATTTTTCAAAAATTTCAAGATATTTGGCAATTATTGACCATTTTTTCAAAATTTTGACAATTTTTTTTGAAATTTTAATAATTATTGATCATTTTTGACAATTTTTCAAAAATTTTGATCATTTTAGACCATTTTTCCAAATTTAAACAATTATTGACCATTTGTGAGCATTTTGGACAGGTTCTAACAATTATTGACCATTTTTCAAAAATTTTGACAATTTTTAATAATTATTGACCATTTTTGTCAGTTTTTTATAATTTTTGACCATTTTTTCAAAATTTTGACTATTTTTGACAATTTTCCGAAAAATTTGACCATTTTTCAAAAATTCTGACAATTATTGACCATTTTTCCAAATTTTTGACAATTTTTCAAAATATTTGGAAATAATTAACCATATTTTCAAAATTTTGACAGTTTTTGACAATTTTTCCAAATTCCTAAGAATTTTTGACCATATTTAAAAATTTTTGACAATTTTTCGAAAATTTTAACAATTATTGACAGTTTTTGACGAATTTTGACAATTATTGACCGTCTTTGACAATTATTGACCATTTTTGACAATTTTTCAAAATCTTTAACATATATGGCAGTTATTGACCATTTTTTCAAAATGTTGACAGTTTTTGATCTTTTTGGACCATTTTTGACAATTTTTTACGAATTTTGATTGGTTTTGACAACTATTGACCATTTATGACAATTTTTCAAAAATTTTTAACATTTTTTAAAATTATTGACCATTTTTGACAATTTTTGAAAATATTTGGCAATTATTAACCATTTTTTTCAAAATTTGGACAATTTTTTACCATTTTTGACACCTATAGGTGTGCGAGCTCAGTGCGGCAAGAGAGATTTCGCACAGTCGCCTGAATGAGTTATCGCTTGACGAATGCTTTTTCGTAACTTCACACGTTTCACTAGCCTTCCCAAATGTCATGCAATAAGAAGCAAGCTTCAATTTAAATTTCATTGGATTAGTGGATTATTCAGAACTCTGGCAACACTGTTGCCTGAAGAAACCTTTTTCGCTTTTTCGTAACATTACACGTTTCATGAGTTCACTAGTTTTTCCAGAAATATGGCAACACTGTTGCGTGACGGACTTTTCGTAACGGTTACACGTTTTACGAGTTCACTAGCCTTCTCAAAAGTCCTATGTCGTGCAATAAGAAGCAAGCTTCAAAAAGTCCACCAGCTTTAAGACTGAACCTTTCATAGAATTCTTTGCCAGTGGCTTTTCGTCACCTTTTTTTTTCGGGTCGAGATGGGAAACTCATGTTCGAATGGGTCCAGGACCCAAACAGTGTTGGACTCATCCCCGAGGGGATGCCTACCAACCAAACCCACCTCAAACTCGCCGTTACCCCCGCCTCGGAATCACTACCCTAGCATACATCGAGACGGGCGGCGGTCCCTCGCTCACACCGTCGTCTTCTCTCTAACTATTACTCCTACCTCTCATGCCATATCGAGTCCTTTTCCCCTCTAACCATGCTCTCTACTACGCCACTCCCCTCCATTCATTCCTCCTCCCCCCTCAACATTATCTCCACCATGTTCTCCCAAAACACAGCCTACCCTAGTTTCCTCTCCAACTTCTTCAGCACTTCCTCGTTCCTCCAGCATCTAAACACATGCCCCACTTCATCCTCCACTTCACACCTCTCGCTCACTCCTGTCTCTCTTTTTCCAATTTTGTGGAGGTACTTTACTCTCGACCCATGTCCAGTGAACACCTGTGTCAAGAAGTTTCACCTCCCCGAATTTCCGGTCCATTCAATATCTCCTATTCCCAATCGATCCTTTTAGCGCGCCCTCATATTCCTCTCACCTCCTCTCTATTTCCTCCTCCATCCATTCCTGTACTTCCTCTCTGGTCGCACTCCTCAATGCCCCAAAAGGGCATTCCCTCACCATTTTGGAGCTGATTACACAAGAGCTCAGCGCTTTCAGAGCATGCACATGATACCATACTAGCTTAAAATTGACCTATATGAAATCTAGTGGCTTTAGCTCTGCCTGACTACCTGTGAAAATAGCAATTGAAGAGTAGGTTCTGCACTGTATTTTCACTTGAAAAATTGCGTCAACCTTAGATAAGATTACTGGGAAGGCTATCCCTTCTTTCATCTCTACTACCCCGGATCTTACGCCTTCCAACGTTTGTGAGCTGTTCGTAAACCATGTTGGAATAGGATTACTAGTCTCCTAAGACTTTTCTTGGGAACTGATTGGAGGAAGGGGACACAATGATTATATTTACCCCAAAATACAAACGTTTGTTCTCCTGGAAAAGCAGTTCCCTTTGAAACTATTCCAACAATAATAAATAACAGACTATCGTGAAATTTACTTTTTTTGCTTTTACAAAATTAATTCTACTCGGTAACTACGCAGACACATATTCCAGAATTAAAGTTACTTTCGCAGTAATTTCTCCGCCGTTGTTAGAGAATATTTAAACATTTCCATCTAGTTATTACTTCCAGGTATTCATAATGTTCAAACTATACAATATAATTTGTAGATAAGAGCTCTCATTAATAGTATGAAATGCATTTGAAAATTGAATTTTCAAAGCGTAATTTCTGGCTTTCGTATATAAAGGTGTACTTACCGAAGTGCTTTGACCACACGGCCAAAGGGAGAACTTTTCTTGTTGTTGTACAATGAACGGACAGTATTGAATATCCACATTAACTGTTAAAGTACCAGTTTAAATATATGGGAAAGTATATACAGGAAAGAAGATTTAATATTCGTTCTAGTTCGAGTTATTTGTAGATACCAATAATACCGATTGTTAATTGACGTTTACAGAAGCCAACAGACACTTGCCATCCCAATAATGTGCATTTGTTTCAGCCAATATAGTGAATCTAAAAATATTAGAACGTCAAAAAATAATCCAAGGAATATAACACGACAATGACAATAAAGAGAAAATAAGTCTCCAGATTTGTCCTTAAACCTGTTGTTTTTGATGACTGCCTAAACGGACTTAATCTAAAGAAAACTCTGGACTGCCAGCTATAGAGAGCATCAAGAGAAATACTGCTGAAAGTATATAGATCGGTTATTCGATCTACACTAGACTATGGCAGTATCATTAATATATCAGCAACAGAATCTGTTTTTGCTAATGAACCTCCTCTATGTTATAGCGTCAGCAGCTTCTTCTAACATATATGGCAGTCTAATCGAATCCTTCGAATACAGTCCACTTGTTAATAATTAATGCACAACGGAGCTCACTCCATTGTCGGTCCAAGACGCAAAGATTTCCTCAGATATGATCACTCCTTTTACCTATCAATTACTCCTTCCAATTTCTACGTACTCCACATATCCTTGTGATAAAGCTTTGCCACAATTCAATATGTCCCCCAGTAATTTCTCAAAGCATCATTCTCCTAACTCGATACTTATACACATAGATCGGTAGCCCATGACACATGTAGGATTCATTAATTTTCAAGGCACAAACTGGATAATCGAAGCTACAGTGGACATTGAAACTAGAACAATTAACTTATGGATCACATGTACAGAACACAGAACACCTGCAAAGAAGAGAGAAGGTTTATGCACTGAAACTGACACTTTGATCCTCACTATCAAAAACAGATTCACAAAGCATACTCTCGTCCATGAGATTCATAATGCTTTTAACTGGCTTGCATCACAAGTTGTTTCGAAAACCCTGGTTTGGCTGAAGAAGCAGCTGACCGTGCAGCTAAAGACGTTGTATCTTCAGACATGTACAGTTCTACAAATATATGAAAGTTTTATTTAAAGTTTCAATACAGAACTCCTGAAAATTCCACTAAAACAAAGTGACCTCCAAACTTCGTCCCATACAGAAAATAGTAAAATGCGAATCGGATAGTTTCGATGAACACATGGGTAGTAGTAGATCCTCCTGTGTGCAATATCTGCCTGTAACGGTAAATGTATGCTTTTAGTTGGGCGCCAATTTGTAACGGTAAAGGCGCCAATTTGTAACGGTAAATGCTGTACCTCACAGGGCACCAGCTCGAAGGGCTCCGGCTAGAGACTCCTCTCAAGGGTGATTCGACCCCAAGTTTATGCTGCACAAGTGCTACAGGAAGGTTGTAAAAGTTGAGGGCGCCACTACCTTTTTAACGATGAAAACTACAAAAAACTAAGGCGGAAAATGTAGAAACGCCTTGTAAAATTTAGATAAAAGTTAATAAAGAAAAGTGACCCCGGGCGGTATCTCCCTCAACTTTTATAGTTGAGGATTTTAATAAAAAAAGAATTAAAAACAAATTTTTAATTTATTCTGCCACAGGAAATGAATAACGGAATTTAATAGAGGAATTTGTACTTTTATAGGTACTTAGCTTAGATGAAGTGGTTTCCTGGAGAAGAAGTCAGGTCTTGATCTGAACTGATGAGTTCTGTTCTAGGGCGGTATTTTGGGCTTCTATCCTCGGGTTGTATCCTAGCCTACGGTTATATTCTCGGGTTCTATCCTAGCCTAGGGGATGTGCTTACCTAGAAGTACAAGTGGATCAGGGATATGTAGGAACTTGAATGTTATGGCACATTATGTTGGTCAGCTTTTCAGGTTAGAAAAAAGGAAGGCAGTTATTTGAAAGTCAAAAAATTGATTTAATTTACTGTAAGCTTTCCAACATTATATGTTCCATGTTAAAACAGTAAAAATAGCAATTATCGGCTAAATTAAAAAAATATATCAATGATCCGAAAGAAACTAATCATAGCAAAAGGTTATTTATTTAGTTATATGAAAAAATATCGTGCTTAGGAAATATATGAAACCGGCACTGGCGTTACGAAAGAATATTTTATAGGTTAACGGTTTATAAAAGTGTTATTTTATAATTAAGAGTTATTTCGCAACTGAAAAAGCTTGAAAATGTTTGTATGAAAGTAAAACAGTGAATTATAAAAGAATATTTGGCTTAAAACTACCATATTAGTATAAAAGAACAGTTTATGACCACGTGTTGAATTTAATTTCGTCTATCTCTGTAAAAAAATAAAGAATGCATACGAAAATTATATCAGACAGTACTTTAGAAGAAGCTTATTAATTATAAATTATGATTTTGAACTTACCACAGCAAAATTCCTAAGACAGGTACTTAAGATATGAAAGATAGCGAAAGATGATCTGCCCTCTTAGGCGGACGATAACAAAAAGGGGTGTTTCACGTGGCGGTGTGCAAAAAATGGAAGCGTCCGTTGGCATACGTCAATTGTCTTACGGTCAGGGTAGAAGAGTTTGGGATCACAGAACTATAATTGGATGTGGCTAGTGACGACGAGCGCTAATTAAAAGAATTTATTCTGTAAAATCGAAACAGGTCGATAGACATGTTACATCCTCTAATTATTCTATTAAATTAGTAGTTTTATAAGAAAAAACTAAGAGTTTTTGGTCTGGTAGGAGACTTGCAAAAAAATTCAGTCTCAATTCTTGAAAAAACAATCTTTTAATAATAAATCATTAGAAAATCAAATTTATTCCTGTTTTTTTTTTATATAATTCAAGACATAAACAAGTCTATCGCGTGCCTAACAATAAAAAAATAACTTGTACACACACGGGACCCTTGACATCCTGACACCTGTCGACAGAAGCGTGTCTGCATTTAATAAAGGGCGATTCCCAAACGGGACCCTTGCCATTCAGGTAGGTCGGTGAGCAATAAGGCACGCGTCATGCTGTTAGTTGATATGGGCCTTAAGGGAAAACTAGTTACACTCTAACTACCACCACTAGTAGCTTCATTAACTAATGATAAATAAGACATTGAATTGTGATAAAATGTTACTCATAACCTCACATTTATTCATAATTAAATTTACTTTATAATAAAAAACTTGTTTTAATCCTTGAGGCAAAAGCTCTTTCGTAAAATCTCGAAAAACAAATAAATATTCTCTTACAACGATGGATTCGAGCTGTATATATGTTTATTTAGTAACCTTAATCCAAAAGGCAAATATTCTAACGTCCACTACATTATAGTTTTCCAATAAAAGCCTCTTAAGTAGCAGCAATTAATAAAAATCTGAAAATAATCCATTTATCAACCACAGACATAGAACGTATATGGTTTAGTCAACTTATGCGTATCCTCAACATTACACCAAAGGCGTAGTTAACAATTTTATAATGTAGGTGAAAAAAAAATGTAAGGTCCGTTCATACCTACAGTGAAGTGACTAAAACGGATTATTGAAGGGTAGTCAGGGTTTATGTAGTTCAAAAACACTTCATATTTTGATAAATTACAATTTGGTTATTGAACATTGAACACTCTGCTCAAGGCACGGTCTTTTTTAAAATCTCACCATCTACATAATTCAATACATTTGAACATTGATAGATGAACGAACAATTTGATTTATTATCTATGGAAAGATTGCCATGCCGACATTTGAATCATAATGCATTTAAAAATATCTTCTGTATGTTCCTTGTGGTATATTCATTATTCTTTTTGTCCTAAAAAAGATTGTGGTTTGATTTCCCAAAATAAATAACAAAAAGCATTCAAAAATGACTGATTTCTGTAAAAAGTTCCATTCCCTGTTTCACCATCTTAAGAGTTGAATTCCAAAGAAACGCACATCAAAATTTTGGCGGCTCTAATCCCAAGAATTTGGGCTATGCGTTGATATGTCAGTCAGTTAATATTTTATAAATATATATATATATATATATATATATATATATATATAGATATAGATATAGAAAAATCTAGTTTATTATTATGGAAAATGGTATGTACCCTTCAGAAGATAGTTTTAAGAACGTCTGTGCTATGACCTAATATTTACAAAATCTAAAATGTCACTAATGAATATTGCCAGGGCGACTGCGACTCAACCCTTCTTCTTAACCGTCTAGTCCGAGTAGGCCGCTCGTATATGGGCCTCGGCGATAGGCAATTGTTCTGCTCATTAATCACTTCTATTCGCGGCACTCTTGGATCTGTCAAATGCAGTCCAGCTGAAGAGTTGATGCTGCTTTGAGGGTTTCATCTAGCTAATTGCTGCCAAAACGACGTTTTTAATTAATGGAAGGGCGATATATATATATATTTTGGGATGTTCCATCAAAAGCCCTCTTTTTTTATAAACCGTGGATTATTTTTGCCTTGAAAAAATTTATTGTGTTTTACATTACGTATGATTTGTTCTCAAATTATCTTATGGTGGATTTTATTCGGAAAAGTTTTTTTAAAATCATACAAGTCAAAATTATTATCTGTATCAGGTAGCAAAAGCCGTTCGTTCAAAAAAAAATGACCCTAAACGAGACACACTCCGATTTTTGTCTTCGAACAAACACTTGCGTTATTTTGACCCTCAGACTGACCAAACCTGTTTCAAGACATCCGTTGCTATCTAAGGGTGAAAACCGTGAGAAACGATCTCGAATCACTTGTACTCTCATTTAAAGTGTATACAGTGATCAAGGGTGTTTTATTTCATATTCAAATAATCCGTAATATGTTTCTTTGATAGTCGGCAACGGACGTTGGATGTGGAATTTATAAATATTTAATCAAGATTTCTTCCCTTCAAAATGTTTGCCGCTTTGGAGTTAAAAGTATTTTCAGCTGTGGTAATAAACTGAGAAGGGTTTAAGACATTTTCTCTTTTTTTTTCAAACTATACGAAATTTCCTGAAGCCTACATTAAAATTGGGAGTTTTTGATGGTTCCTTAACATATGCTCATCGTTATCTTACTGAGGGAGATTGAAGGAAATGAAATAACAGATAAACTAGTGGAGAGAAAAGATTTTGTGGAATTGTAGAAACCTCTATTTACATTCCTGCTGAATGCAAAGCACTATAGAATGAAGGTCACAACATCTGATATACTGCTGGATAAAAAAGAACGACTCACCTAAATTGAATATTCTGAAGTTCCTTCATGGAATAGCACTGAACGAACAGTTGGTCTCTGAGACTTTCATCAGAAACTGAGCAGAAGAGGAAGCAACAATAGATCTCTTAGGTCTCTGTGAATCCTTTGTACAAAAAACATAACATCGAAAGCAATTTATCCAGTTATTCACATCATGCAGTACTCTATTGATTTTATCAGTACATCAACCTACTGGCTTCTTGTCTATTGGCAGAATTGTTTATGTGAACAAACTGTATTTAGAGGTAACGTGGACTATGAAGAATAAACTTTGGCAGGATTTACAGCTTTGAAAGTAAAAAGTCACAATAAAATAGTTATTTGTGTATTTAGAGCGTAAAGTAACAGATTGCCGCTTGAGAAAGAGTGTTGGCGATCTTTCGAAAGCGGCAATTTCACTTTACGCTCGAAAAACACACATAATTTTTTCTATAGTCGCCCTAATTAAATCAGTTTTTTACATTATCTTAGGTTATAATAGGAGTGCTGGAATAATCGTCATTTTCGCTATTCATCATGATTAACCTTAAAAAGATCTACTGACTAGGGATGTTAAAAAATAATCGATTTTTATATAAATCGATTATTATTTTCTTATAATCGATTTTTAGTTATCGATTTTTATAGTAATATTAATCGATTTTTAGTAAATCCATTTTATAAATTACGTGTTTAAATCGATTTTCGGAAACGGCTCGTATTATTTATTGTCTACTTTTCAAAGTTTTGACAACTTTTGACGATTTTTGACCATTTCTCAAAATTTTAACAATTATTGACCATTTTTCAAAATTTTAACAATTATTGACCATTTTTGACAATGATTGGCAATTTTGACTGTTTTTCAAAATTAGTGACCATTTTTATAAATTTTTGATAATTTTTGACGATTTTTCAAAATGATGACAATTTTTAACCATTTTTGACAGTTTTTGACAATAATTGTCCATTTTTAACAGTTATTAACAATAATTGACAATTTTTCAAAATTTTAGACCATTTTTGACCATATTTCAAAATTTTTGACAATTTTTCCAAAACTAACAATTTTTGACAATTATCAGCTATTTTTCAAAATTTTGACAATTTTTAACAATAATTGTCCATTTTTGACCATTTTTGAAGTTTTTGACAATTATTGACCTTTTTGACAATTTTTCAAAAAATTTAATAATTTTTGACCATTTTTCAAATCTATCGACCATTTTTCAAAATGTTAACTATTATTGACCAATTTTGACAATAGTTGTCCATTTTTGACAGTTTTTAACAATTATTGACAATTTTTGACCATTTTTGATAGTTTTTGACCATTTTTGACAACTTTTCAATATTTTAGACCATTTTCCGAATTATTGACCATTTTTGATAATTATTGACAATTATGGACCATTTTTCCAAATTTTTGACAATTATTATTCACCATTTTTGACCATATATTTCAAAAATTTTGACAATTTTTCGAAAACTAACAGTTTTTGACAATTATCAACTATTTTTCGAAATTTTTAACGATAATTGTCCATTTTTTACAATTTTTGGCAATTTTTGATAGTTTTTGTCAATTATTGGCCATTTTTGACAATTTTTAAAAAATTATTGACCATTTTTGACAATTATTGACCAATTTTGAAAATAATTGTCAATTTTTGACAGTTTTTAACAATAATTGACAATTTTTAACCATTTTTGATAGTTTTTGACCATTTTTGACAATTTTTAACCATTTTTGATAGTATTTGTCCATTTTTGACAATTTTTTAATAATTTAGACCATTTTTCAAAATTATTGACCATTTTTGATAATTATTGACAATTAATTGTTGACAATTATGGACCATTTTTCCAAATTTTTGACAATTATTGTCCATTTTTCAAAATTTTGACAATTATCAACAATTTTTCAAAATGTTGACAATGTTCAACAATAATTGTCCATTTTTGACAGTTTTTGATAGTTTTTGACAATTATTGGCCATTTTTGACAATTTTTCAAAATTTTTGTCCGTTTTTGACAATTATCAACCATTTATCAAAATTTTCACAATTTTTGACAATTATGTATTGACCAATTTTGACAATAATTGTCAATTTTCGACAGTTTTGACAATTTTTGACCATTTTTGACAATTATATTGATAGTTTTTGACAATTATCGACCATTTTTCGAAAGTTTAACAATTTTTGACAATTATTGACCAATTTTGACAATAATTGTCCATTTTTGACAGTTTTTGACAATTTTTGACCCATTTCAATAGTTTTTGTCAATTATTGACCATTTTTGAAAATTTTTGACCATTTTTCAATATTTTTTTAAAATTTTGACAATTGACCATTTTTCAAAATTTTTTTAAAGTTTTTGACAATTATCGACCATTTTTGACAATTATTGACCATTTTTGGCCATTTTTCGAAATTTTAACAATAATTGACAATTTTTGACAATTATTGACCATTTTTGACCATATTTCAAAATTTTTGACAATTTTCATATAATTTTATTTGATTTTTAATCTGATAAATTGTTAAATATTCAACAATTGAGTTAATTCGGAGGGCGTGGTTTGATTAAATAAGCGAGCGAAAAAGATTCCTTTTTTGCGCTAGAGCGTAAACTAACAATCCTCGGCATTTGTCGACTTTACGATTTCATTTGAATATAGTAATTAGTCATTTTACGCGCGACTGTAGAAAAAAAACATTTTTAATCTTGCCGATGATGAAATTTTAACACAGAGAGGACAAACGCTGAATGAAATTGCAAAATTTGATGATCCCAGGTCTGATGAGGAAGATTTTTTTGACAATGAAAATAAAACAGGGAATTTAGAATCTAATTTTGTTAAAGAAGCTCATTCTGGAGGTGGTTTATTTACAAATACTGGAAAAGAAGGTGCTATGACTCATAAAGATATAATCAATCAATTTATAGTGGAATCCAAAAAGAGAAAAGCTGAAAAACAAAAGCTCAAGGAAGCTACGTTAGAATTGACAGAAAAATTAGATACAGAATGGAAAAATCTTATACCATTGGTAAAGACAAATAAACAAAACGTAGAAAATGAACCAAAAAAGCAAGTTGAAGATTATGACAAAGTAATGAGAGAGATGAAATTTGAAAAACGTGGTACTGTTTCTGACAGATTAAAAACAGAAGATGAAATAGCTAAAGAAGAAAAAGAAAAGCTGGAACAAGAAAGAATAGAAATAATGACTAACAATGAAGATCAACCAAAGCAGTATCATAGAAGTGCATATGATTTAGATGATGATTTTGTCTTCGATAGTGATGGTGAAGGCATAGAGGAAAATATGCTAGGTTATAATCCAGAAGGTAGGTATGTTGTATTCTGAGTAATATTTAAGATTATTTTTAGGTGAATCTAATATACCAATTGAAGCAACTGTAAATGGTCCAATTTTAAAAGTGAATAACTATAATAATAATGACAAGGAAGAAATTGTAGAAGAACAAGATGAAAATGAGGAAGAAGGTTCTGATGGAAAATTGGAATCAGAATCTGAAGATAATCTATCAGATTTAAAGGAAGATAGTGACAACGAAACAGGAGATGAAGCAGAAGAGATTGAAGAAAATGGTAATGAATTGAAAGAAAATGAAATAAGTGGTATAAAGAGTATAAATAATGAAATTAATAAAACAGAAGAAAGTCAAATTGATTCAAAGAGTACTGTAAGATTAAAAAAAGTAGATAAAGCGATTTCATTGGATGAAAATTTACCAAAAACTGAAAATACTTTGTTAGAAGAAAGAGGGGAAAGTTTGGACATACCATTCACATTTGACCTCCCAGATTCTTATGAAAACTTACTATAATCTCTAGAAAATTATGGCTCCTTAGGCTTAATAGTCACAAGGTACTTCTTGGAAAAGTTTATATCTTCAGTAAGTCAGTACTTCGCAGTCGAATAGTAATAACAATAATAATAGCATTTATTACCAGACAGATTTTACCATTCCTTTAAGGGACAATACATACTTACATGTATGTTTACATTAAATATAAAAGTAGACGAATAAAAACGATAAAAACAGTGATAAAAATGATACAACAAATCGCACTCACTTCAAACTTTATTAAAATCATTACACATATTAAATATAGGTGATCTCCGTAAGAGATTAATTCTCGCTTTATTATTGTAAAGCATTAGGCGTTACCTATTATTAAATTGAGGCACGTTGAATTTTAGCAGCTCCAGCAAACTTAAGACAGTGTACAAGCTTGAAGATACATGATAGAGAAGCAAGAAATCTTCGGAACCCAAGACTATTAAGTAAAAAATCATATTGAATTCCTCGTTGTAGGAAGGTACCATTACCTTTGAAAGCCAAGTACTTCAGAAACTTTCTTTGTACATTTTCAATACAAGATATATGAACGCTGTAATGAGGATTCCATACATTGGAGCAATATTCAAGTTTGAAGATTGATGAAACCTTCACAATTTCTTACAATGAATTGATACATCCTATTTGCCTCTGATACCTTTAAAGGAATATGCTCAATAAAACTTAAAGTGGAATCATAAACAACATCCAGGTCAAAATCAGTGAGGTTGCTTCTCACCCTTCCATGCACAACTGACTAATGGGTTCATCCCTTTATATGCAAATGGTATACCTACATGTACTTCCTTTCAGTGCAGTCTTCTCTCGGTAATTTTCTTGTTCTCAAGCGTTGGCTATCTCCTTGACAATTTCCTGGAACAACTTCCCATCTGCTGCTGCTTGGAAGAGTTGCTTTATTCTCATTTCGGTTCAGTGTATAAAATTTCTTAGCCAGCATCTTACGACCTAACCACCTCCTTGTTTCGATTTTACCCTAGGTAATTAAATCTCATCTCAAATGTCACTATTTTAGTCATATTGGTCATATTATCCATGTCTAGCATCCATATAACATGATGGGCCAAACGTTACAGCGCAGTACTTCAATTGGTAAGAATATTTTCCCATTTCTTAAGCAAATCTTATGACTTTTACACTTCTCCTTGATAGGCTATTTCTTCCTTTAGCCAACTGCTCAGATATTTGAAATGTGTAACCTGTTAAATAAGATGTGTTGGTTCTGGTGCAGTTACTGGTGAATAATCCTATCACTACATGAGTGAAGATGAAGAAGTATATGCTGAAGAGAAAAATAAGTAAGTGGAGAGTTGGGGGAGAAACTTTTTTCATTGAAAAAGAGACAGGATGAAAGGTATATTTGAAGCTACAAGAAAGTGGAATGTACTAAATAAAAATGTAGCAGCTAGAGGAAAGGAAAAATATTGTCTTTCCAATTACACTCTTTGAATTCGAAAGTTTACTTCACATCCATTTTTGTATTTTAAATTGAATTATATGATAGTGCTTAGAATGAAATTACTTCTGGTACGTACAAAAGCTATTAATTAATAATAAAGTTGTCCACATACGTAAAATGTATAATTTATAAAGTTTTGAAAGTTGTCCGGCAAATACGATTTGTATATATATTATTAATTTTAACCCATTACCCGAAATGAAACAAAGCATTAGAATTTGAGAAGTAATTAGTATTCAGGCAACTTTCGTGAGCAGTATATTCTCATCGGTCGGCTATTTTCTCTTATATTATTGAGCCAAAATCCTAATCCTGCCCGTCCAAACTAAGCTGGAACTAGTGTTAGGTGGAGGGGTCCGACCGTTAGGGACGAAGAGAGAGAGAGAGAGAGAGAAAGGTTCTATTGTTTTAATCGAAGTCATCTCGAGTTCTCATTTCGTGCAAATGTTGGCCGCCATACTAGGGAATATTAACGCTCCTAAGGGTGTTGGGGTCGCAAAGGGGTGCAACTCGGTTTTATCGAGCAGAATTCTGCGTTTAATCTAACTTGCGATCTATTTGTTCAAAGCATACTCTCTCGGGTTGAGAGCAACGAATATAAACTTCGTACGTAGAGCCTATTTCGTTTTATGATGGGTGATAAACATGGGAGTGCAGATAATGATGATACGGCTACCAAGGACCACTTACTTTATCTGGCTCAGCTAAAACTTTAAAAACTCTGCCTTATCAACGATTATACTTTAATTTACCTTATAATATGAAAACAAAATTTAATTTAAATTCAATAATAAAATGGAAAATGTTGTTAAAGTAAAGACTTTTCGTTGCATTTTATAGTGAATATTCATACTTTTGCTTTAATAATTATTTAATTGTTAATAGAACGAGAAAACAGAAAAAGTGTAATAGATACAAAAGTGAGAAGAGGCCAGAAATTGGTAGTGGACATTACTTGGTGGTTTCAAAAATGAGAAAAGATGAAATCAAAAAAACTGAAACTAGTATAAAACCAACCAAAAAAGTTGAGTATCAATTAAAACGTACAAACTTAGGGACACTGAAATTGCTGAAAGATACCGACTAGCACTGAATAAGAAATTTGAAAATATTTCAGAAAATCTCGAAAATATCATTTTGGATACTATATGGGATAATTTTAAAAATATACTTCTAGAGACAGATAGAGAGAACTGTGGAAGTAGTAGGAAAACTAATTACAAAAAACAAACCGCCTGGTGGTCTGAAGAAATAAATAATCAAATAGAAATCAAAAAACAAAAGTGGAAACTGTACTTAAATGATGATAGAACAGAAAATTATGAGCGATATAAATTAGAGAGGAAAAGAGTGAAAGAATTAATATCGAGTGCAAAGAAAAACAAGTGGATTGAATTTGGCGACAAAATGGAGACAAACAGTAAAGCTACCCCAAAAATTATTCTACAGAACGTTAAAAACATTAAGGAAAGGGAAAACAGAGGTGGGAGCAAGGATACAAAGCAAAAGAGGAGAAATTATAACGGGAGATAACCAAATAATGGAAAGGTGGAAAAAATATTTTCAAGAATTACTAGGAGTAGACGAAGACCATAAAGAGGAGGAAGTAATAAACGAACAAGCACAAATCCAAGTTGAAGAAAATAGAAATAAGCACAGACGATGTAAAAGAAGTTATAAAACGGCTCAAGAATGGGAAAGCAACAGGAAGTGGCAAATTAACAAATGAGATGATTATATATATGGGAGAAAAAGGTACAGAAATACTTGTTAAAATATACAATAAAGTTTGGTAGGAAGAACGCGTACCGCAAGAATGGTATAATAACACCTATATATAAGAAGGGCGATAAATATGATTGTAATAACTATAGAGGAATCAATTTACTGATTGTTGCTATGAAAATCTACGAACAAATATTGGACACAAAAATTAAATCAGAAAATACACTAGAAGAACGCCAAAGCGGATTTAGGAAGGGTAGGAGTATACAGGACCACATATTTACATTAAGGCAGATCATGGAAAAAACAATAGAGCAAGACAAAGAAGTGTATTCAGGTTTTATTGACATGGTAAAAGCCTTTGATCGAGAACCAAGAAACAAACTATGGAAAATACTATCAGAAAGAGGAATAGAAAATAAAATGATCAGAGTATAAAAAAATATATACAGTGAAAACACCAACTTTATTATCCACCAAAATAGCATCTCAGAAGTTTTCACGATAGAAGAAGGATTCAGGCAAGGAGGAGGTCTAAGTCCTACACTGTTCACAAGATATATTGATGAGGTAATAAAGAAATGTAAAGTAAAAGTTGAAAAATTTAAGGTAAGATACAGATATATGGAAATGGTAAAAGTGTCAGAAGCATTTGCAGATGATATAGTCATTGTGGACGAAAAAGAAGTAGAACCTGGAGATTTGGAATGATGCCATGGAACAATATGGGATGAAATTAAATAAAAACAAAACGAAACTTATGGTAGTAGGAAGCGAATACAAAAACATGCAGATAAGAGTAGACAATGTTATAATTGAACAAGTAACAAGCTTCAAATATCTAGGTGTAGAACTACAAGAGAACGGGAGACATGAAAAAAATTCACGATAGAGTGCCAAAAATACTAAAGTTGTACTATGCAATAAACCAGGCTTTTATAAAAAAGAGATATCAATGAAGACAAAAATAAATGTATCTAAGACCAATTTTGACGTTTGGTTGTGGATCATGGACACTCACAGGCAGACAGAAGAGCAAAATACAAGCAGTTAAAATGAAATATATCAGAAGAGTTAAAGGAGTCAGAAGAATAGATAAAGTGGGAGACACAAAAATAAGAGAGGATCTAGATATAAAATCGACACTTGAATATATTCAAACAAGACAATTGGGGTGGTGGGGACACCTACAAAGAATGTCAAATTCCAGACAAGTTAAGCAAGTAGGTATTGGAGGCAAGAAAAGCGAAGAAAATTTCTACAAGAAAAAGGAAAATCATGGAATGAGGCAAAAATATTAGCAAGAAATGAGAAGGAATAACCAAGTTTGTTCACGAAGACATAACCACATAATATTATTGCCAAATATAAGAAAATATGCAATGTTAAATAATGAAATGTTTTACCCTACACCATTGAAAAATGGTATTTTGGAAAAGGTGCTTACAGCAGCCTCCTAAAACGTGGAAAAATAAATTTGATAGAAAAGTTTTTCACTTTTTTCACTTTTTCACAGGTTAAGATTTATGTTTCTGATACCAGAGTAATAAGTTAGGATCCATTTATTCATAATTGACTAAAAATTTCATTGTAAGCGTATTTTGGGCTGTGATGGAACCAGCACAGAGTATATGTTCTATTGTTTCATCATCTACCCAGATAATATTGCAAGTCGAATCTAGCAAC